>OX438782.1:8957949-9557949 GCA_949316455.1 Acleris holmiana | reverse complement strand
AAAAAATAAACACTGGCTAGTATCAATAAAATTACATTTTCTCAAACATGATCAGAAAACTTACTTTTAAAAAACGAACACGTGTAGTGTCTCATATTCACCCATCAAAATTAAAAAAATAGTAACCTTGTTTCTTGCTACAGTTTTTTTAAAGTGAGAATAATTGCATACAGTCGACAAGACTGAGGAAACTATCCATACAGCCAAGCTAACCGCTCTCGTTTATTGAAAAAAATTGTGTATAGTCATGAGCAATTGATTAAAAGAAATAAAAATTTGTTTGGACACTTCAAACTAATATAATAATTGTTGTTGTATAATTGTGGACTAACTACGCGGAAATGGTGGACGCCTGTCAACAATCAACATTCGGTTGATTTAAACATTAAAACATATTTAAAAATATTATAAATATTATCGGTTGTCATGACAACGTGATAATGGTGTCAGGATTTTCACAACTGTCATTTCACGACATAAAAATGACTGTTTTTTAATTATTGTCGCACCTGTCAGCGTGGTTTAATAATGTAGAGATTTGTGAAACAACACTTATCGTGACTACTCGACAATTGTCACCTGATTATTACAATTGCAGTTTCATAAAATACAATTATCACGTTATTTAGACAATTGTCGCGCTTGTCAAGCTTGGTGAAATAGGGGCCAGGATGTCGAGACAGCTATAGCTTTTAGTAAACTGCATACCCTGCACCAGTCAATTATCAACTCGACAGAACTGTATGACATACTTAAAACAGTTGAAAGTCATGCTAGGATGATTTTTCCTGTTAGTATGAACAACTTAGTTAAGATAGAAAATAATATAATGTTAAAATCTTTTATGAATGGAGATACTTTAGTTTTTATATTAGAAATACCCCTTGTTGAGATAGACACATATATTTATTACAAAATAATTCCCTTTCCCATCCACAGACCAAACGACCAACAGACATATGTTGTCATTCCTCAATATCCCTACCTTTTAGCGTACAAGTTAACTTTTAGATCAGTAACGCAACCGTGCGAACAGATAGAAGAAAACAGATATCTGTGCTCGGAAGAGTTGATTGAGAAGTTTCACACAGAGACGTGCATCGAGCAAGTGATGTTGATGAGGAACAAGTACTCCCGTTGCGTTCTCAGTCCGGCCAAGACAGAAGATCCGAAAATCTCCAAGTTATATGGTCAGTCAGTACTACTATACTCCACTGGGGACAGCGTAGTTACAGAAAGTTGCAACGACGAGGTGAGGAAGCAGGTCCTGCACGGGACACTCATCATATCACCTAGCGTTAATTGCACAATGACGCTAGGGAACATCACTATGGGCGCATCAACGAACGCAGCACCAATGGATGTTCCGGTCCTACCCGTACTGACTCCTGAGTTACGGATAGCCAGAAAGGACAACACGCCGCTAGACCTTAGAGACATCGAGTTCAGTGACGTGAAAGAGATCATAAACCGTGCGAAATTCTATAGTGAATCATTGGACGCAAGTGAACCTTTAATAACTTATGTGGGAATAAATATATGGACCTTATTGCTATATGTAGGAACAATTCTTATAGTTGTTATACTTGTTATTTATAAGTTCTTCAAAATAAAGATTTATTTTCCTGAGGAACTACCGAAGCAGTCCACAGCTACTCCGGATAATTCCTCACTAGGGGAGGGAGGAGTTACGGAACCCAAACCCTCTCCTAACTATGATTTCCAAAAAGGTTCATCATAGAGAACCTTACCCAACACGTTATTACGTGCCGTAGAGCTGCTGATGCCACAGGTAGCAACAGGTATAATTTAATAGCATCAGCAGACTTCGTAAAACAACGTCACGTACTAAACGTGACCTACCGTTGTGCAATACTTGTAAGTTATACTTATAAATAGTGTAATTAGTTTAATAATATTAATATTGTCTTAGGCTAGTGGATAGCAGTAGTTGTATTTATTAAACCAAGCTTAAAGTACTCTCCTGGCCTAATTATTTATCTCGCTGCCTCCGCGCGACAATTTGCGGCTAATTTGAAGGCGCCCTAAATCCCTAGTATCAAAACCCGTCGCCCTGAGGAGCTAGCCAGGAGCGACCTCACCATTTCGCCAGATAGGAGGCTACAAAATTCAGTCGGAGACTTTCGGCGATTATATGGACAAGTTGAGAGAAAGCATAACAAAGATTACAGCAACTCCCAAACGTCACAGAGAGCGGCAAACTATATTATGAAGAATGTTACTAAAATAATTGTTAAGAAAAATATTTACAGTAAAATGTATATGATTATAGTAAAGAAAATCTTATATTGAAGAAATCTAAAGGAATTCTCATAACAAACGAAAGTCTAGTAGTAGTATGATACGTGTAAGTGTTAAATCCTTTATTGCTTTAGGTTCCTTTCTTTCCCTAGGCACTACTGCGTGGCACTACCGGTAGTGTCATGGAAAATTTAACTTTCCTATGACACTACCGGTAGTGCCATGGTTAAAGCATAATTTTTTGTGACACTACTGTGGCCTTAGTAAAGTCACGGGAAAATTAATTTCCCTTGGCACGCGATTTCCCCGTACAGGTAGCGGCACGTAAGTCTAGCGCTGACCGTTTATGCGCAGAAGTCGAAAATAAGGTATCTCGGGGGAGTGAAGGGGGCGCGCGCGGGCGAGCGTATGCGCTTATTGGCTCTCCAGCCGTACTCCGTCCCGCGCACCGATACGACGGCCCGCTGACTTCTCGTGCACAGTCGCGTTCTAAATTGCATTGTTATTACTGTTGTTGTTCTCTGTTAAGTTTAAGTTTGTTTTTTATTGACTGTTTTAATTAAGTTTGTGTTTATTAGTGATTTTAAACAGTGAATATGCCTAGAAGAAATAGTTTTGTTTATTACTAAAGCCCGACTTGTACGATTTAATAAAAGCTAACAAGGAAAGATTTAAAACATTTTCCATAGAAGACGAAAATCACCTAGTGCTAAGATTACCGCCATACCACCCAGACCTTAATCCGATTGAAATGGCATGGTCCGCTATCAAGCAATATGTAGCAAGCAAAAATGTAAAATGGAATCTTAATACGTGTATAGAGCTTATTAAACAAAACGTTTCACAAATGGGTGACCGGGATTGGAACAAGTTATGCAGGAAGGTGAAGGATATTGAAGAACAATATGCAAAGAGTGACCATGTTGTAGACTTGCTCACAGAGGAATTTGTTATTTGCGTCAATGAAGACAGTTCCGAAGATGACTCTGACGATTCTGATAATGACGATGCTAATGATAACGATGAACGAAGCAACCCTGAGCCCGGGCCCTCATCAAGAAAAAAACATTGTACGGGCCAGGCATACGGCAGTTTAGTGGAAGGCGTGCTACCCCTATCAGATTCAGATTAAAGCTTTTTTAATAAAAAAATCCAACTTTTATTTTATTTTATTTTTACCCTCCAATATTAGTTGTGAAACTAGTTATATATAAAAGAAGGATAAAAAACAACACGTTCTTTATTAGTAAGGATTCTTATTTTAATCAATTTGTAGATATAACAATTGCGTGCGTAACAGTACCTATGCGCAGCTATCCCCTCCACGTTACGTTCACCGCTAGACTTACGTGCCGCTACCTGTACAGGAATTCTTATTACCCATGCACCTACTGCATTTTATCTTATCTTTCATCTTATCCTAATTGTAATTCAAACTACTTAAGAGCTTGTTCTAATTCGTATCTACTGGCACTCGATTTGATGTTTAATGTTTATAAGTACCTAGACAATGTCAATGTCATACATTACATTAAATCCAATCCAAATAAATGTATATACAAATTCATACATACATATTTTAAATTACAAAAATATTGGTTGAAATAAACTACTTTATTTAAATGGAGGCCGACGACAGTGAACTTTTCTTTCGGCAATATAAAGGCGGCACGGTTATTATACATTGCGATTACCAATATCACAAGCTTATTATCAAAAGTGGTTCAAGCATATGGCGATGTTCAGCTTATAAGAAATATAAATGTCCAGGAACAATAACAATCAAAGTAAGTCTTAAATATTTAAACTATTGCAGATGATTCATGATTTTTATTTATATTTTATGTCCTAATTTTATGGTTTATTTTTAGGGCAACACGTTCATTAAAACATCACAAAAAGTTCACACGTGTGAACGTCTTGTGGGCAGGTCTATTGTTGCTAAAGAAATAGAAAATCTAAAAACGAAAGTAATAAAATCTGACTAACCAATCACTCAATTATATGACGAGGCTAATAATTCGTTTAGTAATAAAGGTTTGAATTTTGTGGTCTCACTACCCCCACTTTCGAATGTGCAGCATTGTTTGTATGATATGAGGAACAAATCGCTGGGCGTTCAAAAAACAGTTTACCGGAATTTTGAAGAAGTGCAAATTGCAGTGTCTTTCTGTGATTTTATTTTGGCAGACTACTATCACGAAGGCATTCGAATTTTATTATTTTGTTCTCCGGACAGCAGACAACTGGTTGGCGAAACCCGTGAATTTTTTGGGGATGCTACATTTAAAAGCTGCCCTCCACCATTTGCTGAACTATACAGTATTCATGCTGACATTGGTAGCACGGTAGAAACTACAAACGAAGTTCCCTTAATTTTTGCTCTATTACCAAATAAGAAACAAAAAACGTACGTGACCTTATACAACTTAATAAAATCGGAACTACCCAGTTGGTCTCCTGATATATTCCACTGCGATTTTGAGTTGGCAGCTATCAATGCATTGATAGAAGTTTTCCCCAACATTCAACTGAAAGGATGCTTTTACCATTGGTCAAGAGCCATGTGGAAAAAAGCCAAAGCGATGGGTTTTAATAAAAAGAAAGGTCACAAACGAATTATTGGACTAACAGCAGCTCTCCCATTGCTGCCGGAAGAAGAAATGAAGCGTGGTTGGGAATATGTAAAAGCAGAGAGTCAAGACTTGGGCATGCAAAAGTTTATAAATTACATCGAACGTTTCTGGCTCAAACAACAAATCAGTAAAATGTTGAGAGTATATGGTTTACGTCATAGAACCAATAATGCTATGGAGGGTTGGCACTCCAAAATTAACAAAAGAGTGACGAAAGGTTCGATCACAATACCACGACTGCTAAATCTCCTGAGGCAGGTCCAAAACACAAAGATAAAACAACAACAAACAAACAAGGGGTCAAAACGGACCAAAATTGCTATCGATAATGATGATTATATCATGAACATTCTTCTTCAGTTTATCAATGGAGAATTATCGGTTGGCAACACGTTGGAAAAATTGAGATAGAGATTTTAAGCAATTGTTTATTTTAAGTAAGCTTAATACTTAATAAAAAAATTTAGTTTTCATTCTTTTTTTATGTTCAGAGATTTTAAGCAATTGTTTATTTTAAGTAAGCTTAATACTTAATAAAAGATTTTAGTTTTCATTCTTTTTTTATGTTCACAAACATATATTTAACGTGGAACAATCTGAAAAAAAAACAATAAACTTCGTATAAAATAATCTCCGAAACGTTACACCATAAATCCAAATCCACTGAATGGTAGTGCCACGGGTAATTAAGCAGAACAGGGGTAATTTTGTTGTATGCGTCCAATGAGCCAATCAGAGAGTAGTGTCATGGGAAAGAAAAATCTTCTATGACACTACTGGTAGTGCCACGCAGTAGTCCCTAGGAAAAGAAAAGTTTAGGTTTAGACTGATTGTAAAGCTGAGTCTGATTATGGCCAATTGTGATATTAATGTGAAGTATAGAGTAAAAATTAGATACTTATATGACTATAATATTAAAGATTAAATCACAGCAGAGTCTAATAATAGTAAAAGAAACTGAGTATTAATGCGGAAAAGTTACTTAAATTAATGCCAGTCTTTTAAGTCTGATATCTGACATTGTTAAATCTTTCATAGCTTTAGAATAAGATAGATTGGGAACATGAGTCTGATTATAGTAAAATGTGATAATAATGTAAACTTAAATAATAATTAATAATACAGAAACATATTTGAAGTAAATAGTACCTTTAACATCATAGTAAAATAAATTATAACAAAAGCTGTGGAAAAGTTTGACTGAATAAGTGATACTAATGTCGAAAAGTTGCTCAAATTAAGAAAATTCATAGTCAAAGTGTTTCATATGTGACATTATTTTACTCTAGGTTTAGATAAATTGAGAAGATAAGACTGATTATGGTGAATTGTGATATTCAAATAGAAATTTACATATTAGTGAAGAAAAATATCATATATTTTTTGTATAATATGATTGTAGTAAAGATTAATCTTAAATCACAAAAGAAAGTCTATTAATGGCTAATTAAAGTCTGAGTACATTACAGTATATGAAAGCTTTAATGTAGAAAAATAGCTTAAATTAAGGGTGATCTGTTAAGTTTGATATCTAAGGCTGCTAATCATGTTAACTTGGTGTGTTATATTTGTTCGTTAAATAATTGAAAAAATATATCTTCAAAGCATATTTTTGTAGACATTTAAGAAAACTGTATTACTTACTTAAACTATTATAAATTGGGCTATTTCCACTAGTCCGCAACCTTTTGTTCTCACTGCGAACTGATGGGTTTTGTTTTGGTAGTTCGCAGTACAGAAATAGGGATGTAGACAAGTGGGAATAGGCTTCTACATTTCGGATTATATAGAACATACACATGTTGATTATTTATTAAACATATCACAAAAACATAAACTGTTAACTTTTATTTCATGTTATTCAGGTTATTTAAAAACGACAGTTGCTGGTAAGTGCTTGCTATGTATATAAGACCTTCTTACTTACAGACTTAAGTCATTCGTCATTGTGGTCTACATCGGGTCATTGCTGTTAGTTAAAATGTCATTGTGGACACAGGTCGTCATTGTAGGTCACTACTCTTTTTTATCAACCTCAATTATCTAGCTAAATAACGTTTTTCATGAAGTGCCTCCCTTATAAAAAAAAAATATTAACCCTAAATTATCATTTAAGTGTCATGATAAAGTCCTAGGACTAAGATAACTTTGGGCACAAAATTTGTTCGGGGAGAATTTTTCTGTGTAGAACTGCCCAATTACTTAATAAATGCTGATTATATAAGATACACATGTGATTTTATTGTACAGGGTGGGCCATAAGGGTGTTGGCGGTTTAAATTCGAAATTTCTCGGAACCGCTTGGCAGGGTGAGGCGGGGGGGTATACTGTTCGGAGCGTCGCTTCTTGGAAATGGAGCGGTACACGGGAGCGGAGCGTGCATATTGTGTTCGAGCGTTTTACGAAAACAATAAATCCGTAATTATTGCACGGCGGTTGTATCGACGAGAACACGGTTTGCGTGATTTAAGTGAAGTTCCAAGTGCCAATGTGATACGCAAATGGATTAAAATATTCGAAGCAACTGGATCGACAGTCGCGATAGTTCATAGCGGACGTCCGGTTTCTGCGAGAACGCTCGATGTTGTGCAGCGAGTTAGGCGTTCAGTTCGGCAAAATCCGCAACAATCAACTCGTAAGAGATCTCAGGCTTTGAACATCAAAAGAACAACTTTGCGGAGAATTTTAAAGCGTGATTTGCATTTGAAGGCGTACAAGATCCAGCTTGTCCAAGAATTAAAACCACATGATGCGAATAACCGACTAAATTTTGCCAACCAGATGCTCAACCAATTTGACAATTTCAACAATGTGATGTTCAGCGATGAGGCGAATTTTCATTTAAATGGTCACGTGAACAAACAAAATTGTCCGTTCTGGTCAGAAAACAATCCACAGCGGTTACATCAACGTCCTCTTCATAGCCCTAAGCTCGTCGTGTGGGCCGCAATAACGTCAATGGGTGTGGTTGGACCATACTTTTTTGAGGATGAAAGGGGGCGTGCGGTGACTGTTAGAGCCAATAATTATTGTAACATGATAAGAGAATTTTTGGTACCAGCTTTGCAAGAACTTCCGAGGCGATACCTCGAGGATGTGGTTCAAGCAAGATGGAGCCACATGCCATACGGCTAATGTGTCAATAGGGCTACTGAAAACTGTTTTTCCCGGAAAACTCATTTCCAAAAGGGGTGATATTGAATGGCCGGCACGCAGCCCTGATCTCTCCCCATGTGATTATTTTTTGTGGGGTTACCAGAAATCAGTAGTCTACGAGAATAATCCAAGCCATTTAGAGCAACTCAAAAGGAACATTATCCGGGAAATCAACAATATCCCGAGAGTAACCTTTGGCAGAATTTACCAGAATTTGCAACTCCGCCTTCAGGAGTGCCAAGCCACGGATGGACATCATTTGGACAACATTATTTTCAAGTCATAAAATTTCCAAAAAATCTATTTTTTTAAAATAGTAATAAAAATATTGTACAAATAGTAGTTTTTTTTTAATTTAATTTTCAAACCGCCAACACACTTATGGCCCACCCTGTACTAACAATGTAAGGTGTCAGTCCCTATCACAGCCCGTCAGTCCCTAGAACACATATTCGAAAATAACTTAATTTTCTCTTAAAATACCAAATAAAGTGACTGGCCTCTTTGGATATAAAAAGTAAACCATTATAAGTAATGCACTTTACTAAAAGTTTTCGAACTAGTATCTAATAACACCTATGGCAAAATTTGTCAGAAAGTTACTCGAAACTTTTATAGAACCACCCTTATATATTTTATTTGTTATTACGAGTGTTTAAGTTCAACATTGTGTGTGGTTGCCAGGTTAAAATAGTGCCACTTCACTTGAAGAATTAAGGCTTGCAGCGTTATTAGGTGAAGTGGTTACAACCTATCAACATCTTACCCTGATTGTGCAAAATTTAGTAACGGAATTATCAACAGGTTTTCTAGACTTAATGGTAATTCTGTAGCTCTGCCTACCCCACACTGAGAATGAAGGTGTGATATTATATATGCATGTATTTCAATTTCACATTAGTGCCAGAAAAAAAAGAAGGAATCAATTTGAACATGAATATTGCCAATGTAATTTAAGACTTAAGGTAGATATTAAAATGGGACGCAAACCACAACCTACTCTTTAAATGAACTCTTGACTCAATAGAACCCACAACACAAAACACTTCCAATACCTATTTGCATAATTTTCAATGACCACACTGCTTAAAACTTTACAACCAGCATTCGCCCAGCATTTGCTTAACCCTTTACCTACGGGTGTCAACTAGAGTTGCCAATAAGACAACACCAGTGCAGTGCGGGTGTCATCTATAGTTGATCGAATCGAAGGTCACGTTCAATATTTTTTTTAAACAAAACGAGACCTTGTGTCTTGGTAATAGTGGTCACATTATGTATAGGGATTAGTATAGATGCAAAGGAAAAAATATCATAATGTTTTGGTAGATGGCACTGACATAAAAATATTTTTAAAATTACCGCTTTTTTGTCGTCAACTGGGGTTGACACCCGTACTGCAGAAGTGCAAATAATCGAACTCAATATGGCGGACAATAGTGTTGTTCATCGACTCGACTTGATTTCATCGACTTGTTGTGAGAGTATGGCGTGGGAGTGTTTTGAGTGTTAGTTTTAGTTTTTTTCACTGTTTTTGGTTCAAATATTGTAATTTAACATAATAACATCACAGGACAATAATATCACAGGACAATGTCACACAAATTGACCTAGTCCCAAACTAAGCTCTAGGCTTGTACTATGGAATTTTGTAACTCATTTCATTTTTATTTATTGTATAGATATTTATGTATAGTATTTTCAATTTTCGACAGACATATCAAGTGCTAATTATAGCGCTAGTTCTGTAATGTAGCACCATGTGTACTGTACAATTTTTTAAGGGTTATATTACAAAACAGAGATGTGTGTATCTACCTGCTCATCTCATAAATAATCTACATTGGTGGGTAGTTTAAATTAGTGATGTCAACTCCTAATTAATTCATGGACTTTTGTCGGGTAGATAAACAAATCACTGTTTTGGGCTTTGGCTAGGGCATCAATTATAGGGTAGGGGCACCAATAAATGAACGATTAAGCGACTACACCAACTTTGGACATTTTTTTCTCAGTGAACTTAATATATTTCACCCAATTACTTTATTTTATACGGTAAAGTATATACTCTAGATTGGAGATAAATATTATAAAGTTCATTATTATAACACATTATTTTTCTAAAAATCTTTGAAGCCAAAAATGTACCAATTTACCCAATACATGAACAGTGATGCCCTAACTCTGAACGATTTTACTCCAATAGTTGAACTAATATAATAAAACAATCTAATGTGCCCTAAATCTGAACGGATTGACCCCAATAGTTGAACTTAAATGATTAAAAAATCTATATGCCTAATTGCCATTATTCATATTTTTATTAGGAGTGTTTGTATAATGCTATAAATAAATAAATAAAATTATTAAAAGGTTTTCGAAATAAATAAAACGCACGTTAATCAAATCAGTCTTTTTTAGTTATTTATAAGAGAATATAGGTATCACAATCATTGATATTCAATAAAAAATTAACGAGTCATTTATAAAATTCTTTATAAAAAAGGTTTTAGTTATCACAATCATCATCACTATAATTAACTTATCAGTTAATATTCAACTAAAAGTAGAATTAATAATTAACTTACATGTTTTTTCAAGACATTTATAGGTATTATCAAATAAATTGAGTAGGTAGTCTTTTGTATCACAATCAATACGATGAGGTAGCCTTCATTTGTATAACCTCGTAAGCCATAAACTTAAATTTTCTTTATTAAGAGTCATTTATAAAATTCTTTATAAAAAAGGGTCTTTAATTATCACAATCATCATCACTATAATTTAACTTATCAGTTGATATTCAACTAAAAATACAATTAATAATTAACGTACCTACTTGTTTTTTCAAGATTTTTATAGGTATTTATCAAATAAATCGAGTAGTCTTTTGTATCACAATCAATACGATGAGGTAGCCTTCATTTGTATAACCTCGTAAGCACGTCCTAAATTTACGACATTAATCAAAGTGACTTTTAACTTTAGTTGGCTGACCTAAGATTATTTTTGAACTAGTGAAATTTGACGTGGGCCTTACGAGGTTCTAAGAATATAACCTTATAACTAACTAACTTTTTAAGACTCTACAATATTTTTAAATTAATCTGCTAGTTAAAGCTGTTTTATCACAACCATCAGTGATTAAATAGCATAATCTTACTATAACTACTATTTTGCTTATTAAGAAATAATTATGGTGAATCTGTAGCAACCAATTTTTCCTACTTCTTTATTTACCTACTGTAAACTAACTCACAACATCTTTACTGGTCATGTTAATACTAAAAACATTAAGTATTAAGTAAATCAACAAGTTGCAGTTCTTAAAGAACTTAATACACAATTTAACTTATATTCTAGTCACATAATTTGAGATCAAAAATGGCTTGGGCTTTACAAAAATAAATAGCTAGTGTTCATATTACAAAAGTTTACCTAAAACATGAACTACTGAGTTTACTTGGTTCAGCTTTCGGATACGGAATTAATGAAATGAACGAACAAAATCATTTAAAAATTCAACTATTAGAATAGAACCCAAAACTTGAACTAGTAAATATAATTAAGAATTCAACTATGGAAATGGAACCCAAAACTTGAACTAGTAAATGTAATTAGTTCAAGTATTAGGCGCATATTTCATTGTTGAACAGTATTTAGTTTCCATACTAAAAGAAACTCCAAAAGAACCAAAAGTCACGTTCATGTTTTAGTTAAAAAAATCAGAAGTAATAAATGATCAGTTTACGCTGTAAAGTTTCTATATGCCGGTTCTGTACGATTTATTACAAAGCTTTTAAAAATGTATGCCCTACCTAGTAGTTGAACATCGTTCAGCTTCTAGTTTTTGTATATATTTTTGGAACCATAACTTGAACAGCTTATTGCACTTAAATAAACACATAAAATTAAATAACGTATAAATACAATTAAAGAGGGATTAGTCAAGAATTCATACTAAGAAATCCTTGCAAGAAAGTATTTCATTGAATTTTATACGTAATTAAAAGCTTAAATTTGAAGTACACTTACCTTATCTATATTTCCATACTAGCGACGTTTTTGACGAGACACCACAGAACAACGACCGATTGTCGCCGCGGTAGACGCGTAACTGTCAGTGACTTTTAATGGCGGCGTAGGCATAGTGTTGCCGTTTAAGAAAAAAATATCCCCGACTATGCAATATTTGCCACGATTTAATTATTTCGTTATTTCGATTGATCGTTCATTTATTGGGGTGTGTTCATCTTTTGGTGCCCCTACCCTACTTGTGCAACCTGCGTCGCATCGCAATATCAGAGAAGTTAGAGTGTTATGGCATTTTTTACAACTACAGACTGAGCCCTATGGGGTACTTCAGTATTAGCGTGGATTGTGGCGGAAACCACATGCAGAGCATTGTATGCTCTGGGTTTGAATTGTCACGCGTGTAGGTTTAGTGAGTTCAGCAGTTCGTGATGATATGTTTCAACTGATTAACGTTTTATGTATTTGACAGGTAACGATGTAATTTGTAGTATTTATAGGGCATCGTTTTACTTCTCAGATTAGATTGATGTTAACTGCAAAAGTGATTTCATTTCTCCCTCCTGCCAACTATCCATTGGTAAAGTGGTGACCCCGACAAAGGACACTATCGTCGTTACGCTGCCCAACTGGAAGAAAAAGGAAGCCATTACGAAAATATCAAGAGGAAACGCTTTTTATCACCACCCGGGCCAGCTGTTTAGAAGCCTATAGGCAACAAATTAATTATTTTGCCGCAATGTCGCCTACACCGAAATCATCTACGAGTGCGAATTCCGACATGATTGAAGTTGCATCGACCACTGTTGTGTCACGTATTCCGGAATTTTGGAAGGATCTTCCGGGCCTTTGGTTCACCCAGTTTGAGGCAATAGTTGCTCCACAGAAACAGGGTGACGACTACAAATTCAATTTGGTAATCTCAAAATTGGCCAAGGAAGAGATACAGCAGATAAGTGACGTTATTGCAAAACCACCCGATACTGGGAAATATGATGCAATTAAGGACCGATTGATAAGATGTTATGAAGAATCTGACCAAGTCAAGTTCCAGAAATTGTTAACAACTGTGGAACTCGGGGACCAGAAGCCATCTCAATTGTGGCACAGGATGCGGAATTTAGCCGGGAAAACAATTAATGACGAGACGGTCCGGCTTATGTGGATAAGGCATCTACCATCATCTGTGAGCACGATATTGGCTGTTACAGGTTCATTAACAATGGACAGCATGTGTCAGGTGGCCGATAAAATATATGAAAACTCCAAAACAACAGAGATATCGGTAGTAAGCAGTCAGGCGAGCAAGACAGACGAGTTTGCAAATTGCTTAGCTAGCGTCGCGTCGCAACTCGCAAAAATGCAACTGGACATTAATGAATTACGGCACGAGCGTGCGGATTATCGTCACCGCAGCAGTAATCGAAATGCATTTAGCAGGCATTCTTCGTCAAGATCAAGGTCAAGAGAGCGCGGTAATCGTTATTGCATTTTCCATGAAAGATTTGGTATCAGGGCTAGAAGATGTCTGAAACCATGTTCTTGGGTGAGTTTTAGCCGTGATCAGCGCCAGGGAAACTAATATTAGCGCTGAGAGAGGCGGAGCTCTGTGCCTTTCATCCTTCAAACCGCCTTACGATTACCGACCGAAAAAGTGGTATAAGGTTTTTGGTCGACACAGGGGCAACAATTTCAGTAATTAGCAAGAGCACAATTAAATCACCAGTTGTTACCGACTATAAATTATATACTGCTAACGGTACAAGGATCAACACATACGGCGAGAAGGATTTAACGTTGAATCTTGGATTGCGGCGTCCTTACAAATGGACTTTTGTGGTTGCAGATGTCAGACACGCAATTTTGGGGGCAGATTTTTTGGAACGCCATAAGATTTTGGTTGACATTTATGGGCGTAAATTGATAGACAAGGTTACGGAGCTTTCAACGCCAGTAACAAAGGTCAAATCATGTCAGCATGCAGTGCAAACCATACATGAGGAATAAGAGCCCCGTGTTAAACAGATGCTGCAAAGGTATAGCGATATTACACGGCCATCGGCATTGAGAGAAGCGCCTAAGCACAGAGTTGAGCACCATATTATGACTTCGGGTCCGCCTGTTTCTTCGCGGCCAAGACCTTTGCCCCCCGACAAGTATCATATTGCGAAGAAGGAATTTCGAGCCATGATGGAATTGGGGATTTGTCGGCCATCGGATAGCCCTTGGGCAAGTCCGCTGCACATGGTTAAAAAAAAGAATGGAGAATGGAGGCCTTGTGGCGACTATAGAATGTTGAATAAAGTGACTATTCCGGATAAGTACCCTCTCCCGAGGTTACATGATTTTACGTATATAACAGAGAACAAGAAGATATTCAGCAAGATCGATATTCGGAAGGCGTATCACTGTAATCCAGTTGCTAACGTTGAGAAGACAGCGATAATTACCCCATTTGGGCTTTTTGAGTTCCCAAGGATGCCTTTTGGATTGCGTAACGCGGGCCAAACGTTCCAGAGGTTCATGGATTCGATATTCAGGAATCTGGAGTTCGTGTTTGTTTATGTGGACGATTGTTTGATCGCCTCGGAAGACGAAAGAACCCATTTTGAGCACTTAGATACAGTGTTTTCACGCCTTAATGAAAACGGGATAACTGTTAATTTGGAGAAAAGCGAGTTTTGCAAGGACGAAGTTGATTTCTTAGGTTATCATGTGACAAGCCAAGGTATCCGTCCGACAGACGAGAAGTTTGCAGCCATTTCTGAGTTCCCGAAACCAAGGACTGTTAAGGAGTTGAGAAGATTTTTGGGGATGGTGAATTTTTATCGTAGTAATCTCCCTCAGGCCGCCCGTTTCCAGGCCTCATTGTGCCAATACTTTCGTGATTCCAAGAAAAACGATAACTCCCCTATTCAGTGGACGCCGGAGACAGAGGAAGCGTTTACGGGTTGCAAGCGTAATATGATGGATGCGGTTACTGTTGCTCATCCTTCTAAGAATGCTCCCCTTGCCATTATGACAGATGCGAGTGCAACGTGTGTTGGCGCGGTGTTAAATCAAAGAATTGGTGGCAGATGGCAACCTTTAGGCTATTTTTCGAAGGGGCTAAGTGAGACGCAAAGGAAGTATTCCACTTTTGACAGAGAGCTGTTGGGCATTTACATGGCTATTAGGCATTTTAATCGCCTCATTGAAGGAAGGCAGTTTACGATATACACGGATCATAAGCCCTTAGTTTTCGCTTTCTCAAAAAAACCATCAGTAACAGATACCCCTAGACGCATTCGTCAGTTGGATTTCATTTCGCAGTATAGCACAGATATTCAACATGTCGAGGGACGTGACAATATTGTGGCTGATGCGTTATCACGTACCATCGAGGAAATCACGTCGCCGTCGCCGGTCGATTATGACGACTTAGCGAGGTGCCAGCGGGTCAATCCTGGTTTGGAAAAGTTAAGATTCAGCAAGAAGCTTAAGTTGGAGAATGTCAAGATTTCGGGTTCGAGTTTGGCTGTGGTCTGTGATATGTCCACCGGGAATGCACGCCCATATTTGCCGGAGAAGTTTAGAAAGATAGTGTTCAATACACTGCATGAATTAAGTCATCCAGGGAAGCGTACCACCAGGAAGTTGATAACGCAGAGGGTTATCTGGGCTGGAATGAACAAGGATATTAGCAGGTGGTGCGAAACTTGCATTACTTGTCAGAAAGCCAAAGTATGGAAGCACACGAATTCACCAGTGGGCCGATTTTTACCATCTCAACGTTTCGAGCATGTGCATATCGACATAGTTGGGCCCTTACCTATATCTCGGGGCAAAAGGTATTTAGTACCGATTATTGATCGGTGCACTTCATGGCCTGAAGCCTTTCCAGTCGATGACATAACTGCCGAGAGTGTTGCGCGCGTAGTATTTGAAGGTTGGATATCGCGTTTTGGGTGCCCGTTTCGGATAACCACAGATCAGGGGCGACAGTTTGAGTCCAGGACGTTTGATTGTCTGTCGAAATTTTTGGGGATCCAGAAAATAAGAACCACCGCTTTTCACCCACAAGCAAACGCCAAGGTTGAGAGGTTTCACAGGTCGCTTAAAGCATCATTGATGGCCAGAGGCGCAGGAGCACACTGGGTCGACGAGCTGCCTTCAGTTTTGCTCGGGTTAAGAAGTTGTATGAGAGATGACACGGGATTCAGTGCAGCCGAGGTTGTATATGGAACGCCTATTAAGCTTCCGGGGCAATTTTTCGAGCCACAAGTTCAGTCAGAAACCTTCAGTGACTATATGGTCAGGTTGAGAGAGAGCATAGCAAGGATAACGGCGGTTCCCAGGCGTCAAAGGGAACGGAAAACGATTTTCGTGCATCCTGCGCTAGAGCATTGTTCCCACGTTTTTTTTAGATGCGATACAATGCGTCCCGGATTAACGCCGCCATATGAGGGTTCATTTCCAGTGATAGAGAGGACCGACAAAGTTTTTCGGATTGTTCGCGGAAGCAAAAAAACCGTCGTGTCAATTGATCGTGTCAAGCCAGCGTTTTTGCTCGATGACTCAGGAGCTGACGGCGGTGCGCAGGCAAAATCTCGCACGTACGTCACTAGGTCAGGGCGCGTAGTTAGATTCGTGACATAGTAATATAAAATCACTCGGACGCTAGTGATCAATGTCATTCCGCGACGATCGACAATGGGTATACAGAGTTCGAAAGACCAGATAAACTACAACAATAATCCTGCCCTGGAGCAGCAGGAAGCAGAGCAGATTAAGGAGCTCATCTTGGCCGAGCTCCGGTCAGTAAAGGACATCGTGGTGGTACAGTCACCGTCGTGCTGTTGTTCATGGCGGTCAAGCTGTTGGATAAGCGGGTGAAGGCTGTCGTAGAAAGCCGCAACAACCAGTCTCCAGGATAACGGGATGTTCAAAGTGTAGTTACTCTATCACATTTATGTATTAGTTAACCGTCCTATTTGTCATTGCTTTTATGGATCGGATTAGTTTAGCATAATCAATATTATTTTTAATGCTTCAGTTTTTTTTTGGGGGGAGCTATGTGGCGGAAACCACATGCAGAGCATTGTATGCTCTGGGTTTGAATTGTCACGCGTGTAGGTTTAGTGAGTTCAGCAGTTCGTGATGATATGTTATCGATCAACTGATTAACGTTTTATGTATTTGACAGGTAACGATGTAATTTGTAGTATTTATAGGGCATCGTTTTACTTCTCAGATTAGATTGATGTTAACTGCAAAAGTGATTTCATTTCTCCCTCCTGCCAACTATCCATTGGTAAAAGGATTATAAAATGGAACATAATTTCCTAACTTTTATCGGTTAAATAAATTATAATGTTGGAAGTCGATTTTTCCGATGCGATACTATTTTTGGTACTTTGTCGCTATCACATGTTGGACAATTATATTAACATTTATACCTCATCCACGATAACGAGCTAATACTAGAAAACTCAGGTTGCACGTGATTGGTCAGTGATAAGGGCGATGCACGTGCAAAGGGTGGGTTTACATGACCAGTCTACTCTGTCTATTGTACCGTGCGGACGCTCCTAATTGCTCTCCTTTGTTTGTGTACCTATTGTTTTTCTGTTACTCGGCCCGTTTACTGGATTATCTTCTGCCTACATTGCGACTCGGCTTGTTTACTGGACTTCCCTGAAGCTTACTATGTGACTCGGCTTGTGTATTTTTGGACTGTTTCCTGCTTACTCTGTGACTCGGCTAGTGATTTGGACTATTTTGGACAGTTGTGAATTATAATGGCAACTTCACCAATCGCGGTTAAGAAGAGGCGGAGGCAGCCTTTTTTATCACACGAAAAAGTGATGATATGCAACTTATACGACACCTTTGTCAAAGAGGCTCCAAGTGCATCGCACAATGAAATTGCGAAAACTGTTGCGACTACGCTAGGTATCCATTGGGTATCAGTGTTAAAAATTGTCAAAGAAATAAGAACGACGAATGTCCTTAAATCTCCGAAAAAAGAGAGACAGCGAAATAATGTGCTGATCTCGTTGGACAGTTTTACTGAAAACGCTCTGAGAAGAAAAGTGCACGAGTTCTTTTTTCGGAATGAAATTCCGACATTGGACAAAATTTTGGAAGTAGTCAACGGCGATACTACGTTACAAAATTATAAGCGGTCTACGCTTCATAAGTTATTAAGGCACATGGGCTTTACATTTGCGAAAAGAAGTCGCAACAGTGTCATGAATGACAGAGAAGACCTTAAAAATTGGAGGAGAAATTATTTAAAAGCTATAAAAGAAGCGAGAGCAGCGGAAAATAAAATTTACTATTTAGATGAAACTTGGATAAACGAGGGTCACACCAATAGTTTAGTTTGGATTGACTCCACGATCCAGAATGCAAGACATGCAATGATGAATGGTTTATCTTCTGGCTTGAAGAATCCATCAGGTGAGTTATTTGTATTAACTTAAGAATCTGTAGATAAATAAAGTTTCTAAGGTTATAAACCTAACAATTAAGTTCCTTGTACCTGACAATCAAACCCCCATTTTGCAAAACAGCCGCCGTTATCAATCTTTACATGGTATTTTCTCTACCTGGTCACAAAACCTCACTAATAGCTGTGATAACATTTATCTTATTAAGTTTTTGTTTTTGCAGGCAAAGGGAAGCGGCTAACCATAACACACATCGGAAGTGAAGACGGATTTGTTGAGGGCGGTTCATTAGTCTTTGAATCAAAAAAACAAGGAGATTATCACCAAGATATGAATGCGGAGGTATTTGAAGAATGGTTCTCGAAAGTGCTTGATAAGATTCCAGATGGCTCAGTAATTGTTCTAGATAACGCCCCATACCATTCAAGAAAAACACAGAAGGTACCGACCACACAATCACGAAAAAATGATATCGTCGATTGGTTAAAAGAGAAGAATTTATATTTACAAAATATGAAAAAATCAGATTTGTTGGACATTGTAAGAGCTCATAAAAATAGGTATGAGGCGTTTGCTGTAGACGAACTGGCGAAGCAAAAAAATAAAACAGTGCTACGTTTACCCCCTTATCACTGCGAATTAAATCCCATAGAGATGATTTGGTCACAAATCAAGGGGTACGTAGCACACAACAATAAAACATTCAAATTGGCGGAAGTAAAACAATTACTTGAAGAAGCCATTTGTAAAGTAAATGCCGAGTCATGAAAGAAATGTATCAAGCACGTAATAGAAGTGGTAGAACCTAAAATAAGTGCAGTGGAAGTGGAACCGGCGGAAAGATTTATAATCGATTTAGAAAACGATTCTAGTGCATCGGATATGGATATGGAGATATAATAAATATTTACATTAACAAACATTTGTTTTTTTACCTATACCCAACCCAAACCCCTATTTTAATTACCTTAACCTCGTAAGACCCAGACCAATTTTTCCGATTTTGAATTTGGAGCTTTCTTTTATTTTTATTAGTATAAAACTCGAATTCAATCTGCACTTGTACAAGTACGCCAGGACTTACGAGGCTAACTACTCGTATAGACGACCAAGCAAATCTTGCTTGACCGGGTATATTTCCAACTGCATATCTTAAGTCAATTAAAGGTTGTTTATTTACAAAACATGTTAACAGCACAACAGTCGAAACTAAACCACTGCTTTAAACGTTAAGAAAATAATGAATATAAATATAAAATATAATTAATGAAAATATTCCAAGCGTCGGCATGTAAGCCGAGCCGGACAGCGAGGTGCAATTGTTTACGCCCACTGCCCTTTTCTGTCCTTTTCATCTGCATACAAAATTGTGAAAGAGAGGCCGCTATATTAGCTCGTTATCGTGGATGAGGTATAGTTACGATTACTAAGTATACTATTAACGAACTACAGAAATAAACTAATTGTTAATTTTAGATTGGAAGACGAAGAGAACGATGAAATTGAGCCTTATGAAGATGATGTTCCACCTCCTAGTATACCAAAAAAGACCTCAGTGAATTTAGAAAATGTTACACAGACGGTTTCATCCAGTTCTACAACATCAGGTTCAACAGAAACAAATGTAGCAAACGCTGTAGAACCATTAAATTCTACGGATGTAAATGTAAGGGTACCAATTTCCACAGGAGTTGCAGCTCCAAGAAGCGTACCACGGCCGAGATTGCGTGCTGGTCGCCCCAATATTCTCCCAGCATGGACAGAACAAGCATATACACCCGATTTATATCCCTTTGACAAGTCTAATAGCGGTCTCAAGACGGATCTTACGTTTCGATCTGTACCTGGCGAAGTTTTCGAGCATTTCTTAGACAACGAAATGATAGAAAAGTTGTGTCTCTATACAAATCAGTATGCGGAAAAAACTGAATATTCAGAAGAACAAACGAGTTCCGATCATCGGCGTAAGTGGCACGATGTTACTTCACCGGAAATGTATACGTTCATTGCTCTAACAATGCTTATGACGCGAAAAAAGGCATTAGAATTGCACGAATATTGGTCGACACATAACCTACTATATCAGCCAATATATTCACAAACGATGTCAAGAGACAGATATAGAAGTATTCTAACTAACATCCATTATAATGATCCCAATAACGAAAATAGATTAGATAAGCTTACTAAGTTGAGATCTTTCTTAGACTATGTTATCGGTAAATTTAAAAATTCTTTCGTGCCATATCAAAAACTCGTAATAGACGAAAGTTTAATTTTGTTTAAAGGCAGATTGCACTTTAAGCAATACATACCCTCAAAAAGAAGTCGCTTCGGCATTAAATTTTTCGTATTGTGTGACACTGAAACAGATTACATACTACAATTTATTATATACGTTGGCTTGACCACGGATATAGAAGATGAATATAACTTGGGAAAATCTGGTGCAGTGGTGACTACTTTGCTTAAAGATTATTTGAACAATGGGCATACATTATATCGCCTAGTGCCTGCTATACGGCCTCAACTCAAAACTTTTGATTTTTGAGATTATTGCAGATTCGTGGTCCGAAGGGTTTAATTTACCACCTTAAATCAAGAAACTAAGAAAAAATATCCTCTAAAGCCTCTTAATGCACTTGTGGCTTTATACAAATTTCCAAAAATCGACTATCCCTTTTCTGCAATACGGCCGCTCGCCAGTCCGCCGCTTGCGTCCGCAACGATCGCACGCGTAACTACCATGCTGCTCGGACACTTCAGAGTTGGGGCCGTATAGCATAAACGTTCGGAACAAAGGTTTTGAGTTACGTCCACAACGCACAACAGTCGTGATTATAATGAATCCGTCAAAATATAAACGAAACAAACATCAGTTGATAAGACAACAACTACAGTAAGTACCTTTATTATAATAGTAATAAGTACTTACCTATGATTAATATACCTAAGATTTGTAATAAAACATTTAGTAAGTAATTAAGGCTCTGCTACTTTTTATGTTTTTGTATTTACTTACCCCCTTACTAATAAACGTTGAGTACCGGTGGTATAGCTATACAGTGTTTTGTCCTTATCAGTCAAATTCAAATGTCTCAATGACAGATAAGGACATAACATTGTGTAGCTATACAACCGTTACTCAACGTTTATTAGTAAGGGGGTTAGTGTTTTATATTATGTTACTGTTATAGTCAGTAAATACAATCTATCTATACTAATATTATAAAGAGAAAAGATTTGTATGTATGTGTATATGTAACGAATATACCTATTCAAAAACTACTGGGCCGATTTAAAAAATTATGAGATATTACTTTTGCATTAGTTATGTACTTCTATACTAATATTATAAAAAGGAAAGATTTGATTTTTTGTGTGTTTGTTTGTTTGTTTGTTTGTTTGTTTGTTTGAATTGAATAGGCTCCAAAATTACTTGACCGATTTTAAAAATTCTTTCACCATTAGTATCCTAAATTATCCCTCATGAACATAGGGTACTTTTTATCCCGGAAAATGTTATAGTTTCCGAGGGAATAACAATAATCGAAATCTACGCGTACGAAGTCGCTGGCGTCCTCTAGTATATTATATTCTTATTTGTTTTAGATCTAAAAAGCCAAAGACCCGATCTGTAACAGTCAGAAATAATGCTGCCTCAGGTAGTCACTCTTATGTGACACCTTTATCAGAAGTGAAGAATTCACCAGAAAATAGAAGTTTTTCTGGACTTGATTACGACCTCATGAAAGATATGTTCAAAGGACGTGGAAGACAATTATTGGAAGCTGCTCGAGCTCTTCGGGACTCACCACCTACCGTAAGCGATTTTGATTATTCCGAAAGTCAAACACGAGAAAAAAATGACTTTGAGTTGCCAAATACACCATCAATGACGAAAACTCGTTCGTTACTATCAAACTCAATGACTACAAGAAAACTGGAACTCACATCTAATATTACACAACAAGCTGACAATGATTTGTTAGATGTGTCAACATCATTGTCTACTGATGAAATATACAAGTCAACGCCGCATGCTAGTAAACTGATAGAAATAACTGCTGTTCCTGCTAATGCTACACGTGTGCCAATGCCTTCGTTTATCCACGACCTAACACCTCAGTCTAAAAGTACTGCTTTGTCCCAAAAATGTATACCACATATGCTTGAATCATCGCTGCCTTGTTACAAAAATATATCTGATATAACATCATTACATGTGCCAACTGATACACCAGCACTATCAACAAAGCTCACTAAAATGGAAATTTCGCAATTTAGTGATGAATTACTAGCATGCCCATTCTCATCAGTTATAACAAGAGTCTCAAGTTGTGACATAAATGAAGACAATTTTTCCAACACAAACACGTCTTCTGTTCCAACATATCAAGAGCTGGAACCATCACAAAAGAAAAGCTACATAGACTTAACGACAGTCAGACAAAATAGTGAACTTGAGATCAGACCAGTACCAATTCCGCAAAATAGACACAAACAACTTATTGATACTCCCATGAACGTGTTGCCTGAAAATCTAGATATAGAAAAAACATCTTCTACACATCACGAGTTCATTTCATCATGCAACAAAACCTATACAGAAGTAACGACAGGTAATCAAAATTCTGAATATGGTGAGGTCGATTTGTTTCGCGGCGATAGTCCTTCTTTGTTATGCGAGGCTGATATATCTGCATTGATTACAAACAACTGCTCAGGAAGTCCGGATTTTACATTACTGGACGACAATGACGTAACGGATTGTGAAACCCCTCTAAAGGAGATACCTGCGATGCCTAGTTGCTCGTCAAGGTATCCAGTGTCATTTAATATGGGACCTGACTTTAATAACCATTCTAGTTCAGAGAAAGATGATTCTGACACTGATCCGAGTTATGTCAGTTGCCCGAACAACGAATATGAACAAAACAACTCTGATTCAGACCAATCTTCATCCAGTATTACAAACAACGAGATAACTGCGCCTAGAACTAGAAAAAGAAGAGGTAATCCTGCACTATGGAAACGAAATATTGTAAAAAAGTTGAAAAATTCTGGACAAGAGTACACAAATGTCAAAGGCAACCAAGTGCAGGCTAAAAGTATGGGACCTCCATGTTCGGATAATTGTAAATATAAATGTTCTACAAAATTTAATGCAAGTGATAGAGAACAAACTTTCAAGCAATTTTGGACTTTAGCAGCCATTACCAAACAGAGAGGATTCATACTGAATTTGCTGGAAACGGTAGACCCAAAATACAGATACCCGGAACAAAAGGAAAATCGGAAGCCACGACGTCTTAATCGTGCATTTTATTTCTATAAGGACGAACATAAAGAAAGAGTATGTAGGGCATTTTTACTTCAACCTTAGGGGTTTCCGAGAAATTTATTAGAACAACTTTAATTAAAGCAGAGGATCGTAATTTTTCGATTGATGAATTAAGAGGCACGCATGATAATCACCCAAAGGTCCCTGAGGAAAAAAAGAATGTAGCTCGCGAACATATTATAAATATTCCTAAAGTTGAGAGCCATTATGTTCGTGCTTCTAGCTCAAAGGAATATATAGAAGGAGGGCATGCACTGACGGATTTATACAATGATTACAAAGAAAAGTGCCAAGAAAAAGGGAAAGAATTTGTTTCTATTTCAATGTACCGAAAGTTATTCAACTATGAATTTAATTTTGGTTTTTTCAAACCTAAAAAAGATTTGTGTCAATATTGTGAAACATACAAAAACTCTACTGATAATGAAAAATTAGACCGTGAAATTGAACATATGAGACATCATGAAGAAAAAGATTTGGCCAGAGCTGAGAAAGCGAGCGACAAGTCAAAAATAAGCAAGCGTTATAAAGTAGCGTGTTTTGATTTGCAAGCCGCTCTGCCAACTCCTAATGGAGAAGTCTCCACGTTTTATTACAAAAGTAAATTATCGACATTTAATTTCACTGTTGTGAAATTAACTGCCAATGAAGGATTGGGACCTGTCAATTGCTATGTTTGGCACGAAGGTCATGGCAACAAAGGCTCCACGGAGATAGGGTCTTGTTTATTAGACTACTTAAAGAAATGTGCCTCAGAATCATCCGATGAAATAGAAGTGGTTTTCTATTCGGATAACTGTACTGGACAAAATAAGAATAGATATTTAATTACGGCATATCTACATGCGGTTGCTAACCTGAATATTAAAGCTATAACTCATAAGTTTTTGATTGTTGGACATACTCAAAATGAGGGTGATGTAGTTCACTCAGTGATCGAAAAAAACATTAAAAAATCACTACGAGCCCGCCCCATCTATGTGCCATCACAGTATGTCACCCTCATTTCAACAGCTAAAAAGACTGGGAAATCTTTTGTTGTCCATGAACTGGATTATGATTTTTTTGTTAACCTGAAACAACTCACAGAACTTACGACAACTAACTTTAATACTGACTCTGATGGTAACAAATTTCTATTTAATGACATTTGTGCAGTAAGGGTAGAAAAAGAGCAACCGGGCAAATTTTTTTACAAGACTTCATACAAAGATGATTACAAAACTGTAGACGTCACTAACACCAGAACAAGAAAACAACTTAAAAAAAACACTGATATCGAACTGACGAAAGCTTATTCCGGTGCTATTTCTATACCTGCCAAAAAATACAAGGACTTAATGTCTTTAGTAAAGTCGAACACTATACCTCAGTATTACTCAAGTTTTTACGAAAACCTGAAACATGATTGATTATACCTAAGTACCTACTATGGTATGTAGCATTAAAAAAATAGTGATTAGATTGTTACCGATTTTATAATTGTTACGAGAGATTTAGAAGATATTTTTAATTTGGTTCCTAAAGAAGGCTAATTGTTTTTATTTCAATAGGAAGTTGTATTTTTGTATTTGTTATACATGTGCCAATATTGCTTACTACATTTATAGGTCATGACTCTGGTGATATAGGATAGGTGAATAGGTTTGAAATGTTTAGTTTTATATTAACAAAGAGATACTTAACTTAATGAAAGTGATTTTATTTGTTTCATAAAAAGACTATGTTTTTTGAGAACATGACTGATTTAACTGATTTTATGTAGAGTAAAAAAATGACTGATTAGATTGATACTGATAACTTCTTATGTTACGAGAGTTTAAGACTATTTTATTTCACTAAGAGAATCTTTAGCTTTATTTTTATTAAAAGACACTACATTGTATGAATGTCAATATTGTTTACTTCATTTATAGTTCATTTTAATGTCTAATAAGTGTGTTTAATTTTTTGTGAGTATCTTTATTTATTCACAAAGAGATACATACCATTTTGTGTTAATTGAACGTTATTTTATTAGTAGAACTTAACCGAAGGACTGTTTTTTTTTTTTTTAAGATAATTTTATTCTAGATTAGCAGAATACATACTCTGCATTATGTGTTTGGTACCTAATGATAGTTTAACTTCCAGTGCGAGATAAAATTTTGGGCTGTTTTCAATAAAGTATTATTATGAGTATCTATTATTACTTGATTCATTTGCTGTATCATGCTGATAATTATCATTATAAATGAAAGTTATACTCTACTCAATAAAACCCAAGTATGTGCCATAAAAAACTAATTGTGATTACATAATTTAAGGAAGCAATACTTTATTTAGCTGGGCAGATATTCAAACATAGGTAATTTAAATTATGTATCATTGACATTGATTATCGCATATAATAATATTGTTACTGTACCAAAGATGATTAATAAAGGTTTCCGATAACTATTTTTCGTGTTTTTCATTTATTTTATTATTTTTAAATGGATTTTTGTGTGATAGTATGCTTATTATCGTCATTTAATTCTTCTGCGATTTTGGACACATCTCGAATTTCCGTAAAATACTTTCTGCAATATGGCCACAACACGAAGTACCTATATTTGAAGTCCAGTAGTTTAAAAAGTTTGCGTACTTGAAAAAAAATTACACATTCGTTTGAAGCTCTATATAATGATCAACAAAATAACCTAAACCACAGTGTTATTGACCCAAAACTTAAGGAATTAGACCCTTTTTTCTGCCGTACACTCAACTCGCAAAACATTGATCGGCGATTTCTCTTGTTTTTGGTTTTTGGAGATGTGCCCGTATAGCAGGCACTAGGCGATATGTCGACAATTGGTATTCAAGTCCGGCGTTATTTAGATTGCTGCTAGCCAAAAAAACGAATGCATGTGGGACTGTCCGAAAAAATCGTATTGGAATGCCTAGTTTTCCCAAGTTATCAACAGGACAACTGCAAGCCAAGTATACTACTGATATGATGGCCTTTAAATGGGTAGATAGAAGAGATGTGCATTTTCTGAGTACATTTCATAGCAATGTTTCAAAGAATACTGGAAAAGTAAATTACGTAACCAATGTTCCCATTCAAAAGCCTGAAGGTATTATTGATTATAATAATAATATGGGATCAATTGATAAAACAGATATGCTATTAAGTTCATTGGCTTGCATCCGAAAGACAAAAAAGTGGTATAAAAAGGTTGGCCTACACATGATTGATCTGGTTTTACTGAATGCTCACACATCATTTAAAATGTTGACGGGCAGAGAATCATACTCTTTAGCGGACTTTCAGTTTGCACTGATTGAGCAGCTCATTTTAAAGCACAAAGGTGAGACAACGGTTTCCCGCCATGTAACTTCTAATTCAGAGTCACTGCTTCGACTTATACAAAGACATTTTCCAAGTCCAGTGCCAGCCACTCAATCCAGACAAAAATCTTTTCGGCGTTGTCATGTCTGTGCCACGACTGTAAAAGCTGATCAAAAGAAAAGATCAATGACCCGATTCATGTGCGTCGAATGCAATGTATCGCTGTGTGTCCATCCATGTTTCCAAAATTATCACACTTTGTTAAATTTAAATTACTAATAAAAATATTTTACTCTCTTTATTTTCTTACTTCGATCCCGTACTCTACAGATTTGTTGATACCTTCGACTTCACGTACGTAACACGATACGTTGTTAGTGCACACTCGTACTAACTACAAAATCTAATAAAGGTTTCTACAATTTATATACAAAAGCAAATTATTACTCGATTTTTTTGCCCATAATCGATGGTGTACTAGTTTATCGACAACTGTGTTGATAATGGTACATCACTATTTTTCATAAGTGGCAAATTGTTTTTATGCAACGTTTTAAGTGATTGATATTTATGCATTATTGTAACAATTTTCGTCATTTAAGTGTTTATTTGTGTTAAACATACTATTAACTAATGTTTTTAAACTTAAACTTGCGAAACCCGCAAGTAGTAACTTAAAAATCTTCATTTTCTTCGTGACTAAAATATTGCTTGATATCAGAAAAAATTGTGAATATTATTACTTCAAGTGATTATTTATTGATTAAACACATTATACTTAATGTGTGTGTGAAATTTCAAGTGTGTAGTTGTAATACTTCTAAAGTTACAAGTAAGTCAAATTATGCCTAACCGTTGACTCTCGCCAAAACATGCCCGTGTTGAGAGGTGACTGAGTGATTTAATGCCCCGTAGGTAAAGGGTTAAAGGAATCTTTTAATAAGAACAAATGTCTTGCTTTTTTTTTAAATGACAGAGATCATTATTACATTACTAAATAAATACCATAAATGAATAATACAACAACACATTATTGGTTACCCCAATCATGATAAGAAATTGGTTTAGTTACAAACTGGCAACCCAAACTATTTTCACTTCAGCTTATGAGTTTTTGTAATACTTTTTATAAACCAGAATAAATTATACATAAATCAGACAGGAAACAGTACTAGAAAGGGACTTTGTTTTATACTATGTGAACTATTCATTTCATTATAATAATTTAAGTATTAACTAGTACTTCACAGTGCAAAGACCCCTAAATTAAAAACCACAAAAGATTTTTCAATTCAGGCCTGCTATTAACCAGTCTTACTTATAATATAACCACTTGAAAGCTGGGAATGGCTTATACCGGTACCGAACAGCGGAAGTTCAAATAAAACGCTGCAGAAGACCAAAAGATAAGACACAATGTACAACACCTCAAAATAACACTACGACACAAGAACAAGACTGTGAAAGTCTTGTCTTGTCTTTCAAACCAACCATACTTTTTTAAACAGTTTCACTATAATGATGATAATTTATTACGAGTATTACGACATCATTATTTCACAAGCGGACACGTTTTCTAGTTCACCGACACTTTTTTTTTTATCATTCGTAGAGGATCCGAATGATAAAGAAGTAAAATCACTAAATAAAACGATGTCACGTAGAGGATCTCAAAAATTGATTACTCCTAAAACGAAATAACAGAAAAGAAATAGCTTGTACACAATACCTCTTTGATAATATGTAATATGACAAAACGATCACCTTATTCGAAGAAACAATTATAACAAAAAAACAATCTTCTTTTTTATTTCTGTCGGTTCCATTATGATTAGGTTTCGCCAATATCAAGCGAGTGGAGTAATTAAATCAGCCAGCACAGCACCACACATTAGAGGGTATGTCAGCACCAAAGAGCATTATAATATATACGTCAGCACTGACTGCTGACTGCAGGCAGCAGCCTACCACAGATTAGAGGATACATTAATTACATTCACAGACTACTAAGAGATACTACGTATCAGACTACCATCTCGCGAACAAATTCTGCTCAGCGTAGGATTCTGTCAATTTTCCGTCTCATATGACATTTAACAGTTTTTTTTTAATTTTAAATCTAAGCTCTGGAACGTCTAAACAATACATCCCAGTTTTTCCACAAATCGCCATCGGTGGTTTTTTCTTCTAACGAATTAAGACAGAGAAACTTCTAAATTATACAGCCATTTTATTTTTCTTAAATTTCTTACGATGGTTTTTTAAACCACATTTAGACTATGGAAATATAGGCAATACTGCCTTTTAATATATATATATATATATATATATATATCGATTGCTGCCCTATCCAACTTCGTAAAACCATATTGCTTTTGACATGTTGTATGGAGTAGACCGACGAAAAAATACCAACTTTAAAATCAATTTGTGCAATGATTAAATCTACGAGCGGGCCTACCTTTTGGATTTGATATGATAAAGGCTTAATGATATCAAATGCAAAAGTTGGGCCCGCTCGTAGATTAAATCGCTGCACAAATTGATTTCAAAGTCAGTCACTTTTGGTGAGCTTTAAAAATCGCCCCTCTGCCGCCATTACTGAAAAAATAAGTAAACGTTGACAATACGGGTGTCTATCATTTCATCGAACGCTATTTTCTGCTGAAACTATAATGTTTTCAGGGTATCATAAATATCTAACCTACGTAATTCATGTTCAAGATACCCTAAAAATATTATGGTCTCAGCAGAAAATAGCGTTCGATGAAATGATACATTCGATGAAGTGAAATTCGATGTAGTGATGAGTTACGTGACAATACGATAACATGTCAAAAGTAACATGGTTTTCCCGAGTAGAATAAAACCCCTGCTAGGATACTGTTGGTAATGCCGTGGCGATATTTACTACGTGATTTGGTGTTACTAGACGCCAATACGGATATTCGCCGAATCCCAGATTGGCACCGGCATGAGAAAATAAAACGAATCCAAATATGTAATTGTGTATAGGTACTTTTAATTGTTACAATATTACAATTAGAATGCCTTTATTTTTAGAACATTTATGAATATTCGGAGCTTGCAGTGGAGACGAGGGATTGTGGTGGTAGTTAGCTGCCATTCCCGCAGTCTGTTAAACATGTTTTTACTCTGAAGACGCACAAAAAAATACAACAATAAAATAACAATGCAAGTAGCAGGAAAATTACAAAATGTGTGTAGGTAATTGCGGAGTGAAACAAGTTTTAAAGAAGGAATCAAAGGCATGAGGGCAGTAAAAGATGATGGGACTAGCACTTCAAATTGAGTAAATGCAATAGAGAAAGTAAATTGTTAAATTAATTATATACATATTACCTACCTACTATAACTAGGCAAAAAAGTTTTTAAACCAAAATCTGATGCGGAACCAGAACGCTGGTTGCCAGGCAAAATAATAATGTAAGTACTCCACCCACCACTGAATTCCCCATGTCAAACTAAATCGTTTTGCCAAGCTAATAATAAAACAACCAAGTATAAAAATTACCGTACTGAATTCAGTAGGTGCCGTAGTCTTATTAATATTAAGCCTGGACAATATCTGCGGTATTTGGGTGTATACGTGATGGTGTACCAATCTTTCAATCATTGTATGAAAAAAAGAGACGCTAACATGGATACTCGCGAAATCCTGCAGATATAGCCTTAACTATTTAGGCCTATTTAGGTTGTTTTTAGGGACGGACATACTATGGCCTTTTATGCTGCTGTGAAATAATGAACCTTTTTATTACAAACCTGATCGCCCAGGTTTTTACACGGTTGCCCAAAAATAGGAGTGTAATGTTTTTTAGCTTGATCTGCTTCACATTTGTAAGAACTTAATCTACTGCTAATACGTCGCCTTCTCCATCTGTAAATATAAAAAAATACTGCCTCCAAGCATCCGTTTCTAGAATTAAACAACACTAGAAACTCGCCCTTGTTTTGCTCTAGTTGATAAGAGATTCAGAGTCTTACCCGGAACCCAAGAATAAAATAAAATTTAGTTAATATAATTTGAGGTAATATAGTTTCCTATTAGTGGAGAACAAACGCACAACCTAACCTCTTTTATGTATTATATCATAATAATAGTCTAGATTACTTTTTCAATATTATCAGCGCTTACTTTCTGGCTCATGTCATGTGTATCGTAATAAAATACAAAATTTAACTTTCAAGCGAATGTCTGCAAAGCCCTCTGGTAATTACGGATGTACTAGGTTTTCACCGATAGGTGCTGTACCTGATATTATTGTGGAACTATTTACATTAACAGCGAAACTATACCCGATAAAACTTCGGGGATTAAGGAACTCTACTCCGCTAAGCTATTTAGTCAACAAAAAATATTAGCACTGTTATGCCAGAGTACAATTATATCAGTTTTTAGACACAAAAATAGATGCCTAGCACTAAAAAAATAACTGTGTATGACTCTCCACTCTGCTCTTGGTAATAAAGCGGACTCGAATCAACAAGCAACAGTGTTCTTTACTGGGTGGGTAATACCGACGGTAAAGTTAAAGTAATTATGTAAGTTCTAGGGGTATTAACTATTATATCAATACAATAAAATTTCAGCTATTAGGTCGGTCATGAGCTGAAGCCAATATTTACTTTGATCCTACCACTTAACCTTTTAGCCGCCGTAGTCTTGATATGTAAGACACAAAATGTCCAGTATCGCGGTAAGTAGTCCTAAAATTAAGACAAATTTCTTATATGTTTTTGCAAGGTATTCTTCACTTCTGCAGAGCTTAATAAATAGCAACGAAACTGAAATGACGCTTTATTTCTACTTTCCAGCTGAATAAAAATATGAAATTATATTTAGTATATTTTACATCAGGGCTACCTGCCAGTCTTTGTTACGTCCCAATGCCGTTATGTTATGCAAGTTAAAACTGCCGTTTTAATTTCTGAAAGCCTTTAGGTATTAGTCATGTATTTTCAAAATCGGATTGGCAGTTCCAGAGATTACCCCCAAAATTCAAACAAACAAACATACGATACATTATACGCCCTAACCTGTCCAATTATTTTTACAGTCAGGTCAGTATTGAAGCATCGCGGGCGCATAACTTTTAGATCAATATTTTTAAAAACTTGATACACTTTCACATAACTCTCAAGAGTTGTGACGAAGTTTTTTAAAGTTGTAGCCTATTTTTCTCGTCCGTTTGTATCTATGAATTTTGTGGATTCCAGCCTTTTATTTGCCTACTGCCAGAATTCATGAAGGCCTGACGATTCTCTAACAGCAGTCCACAGTAATTTACTTATTTTAGTGGACCCTGCTGCGCCATTAATGCTATCAAATTAGTTGTCAAAAAAGAACACCGTCTATGTTGCGTTTTTAAAGTTTAGCTCACGGGCCCTCCTTCGACGTTGGCTGGAACAGATGTAAAAATAATTATTCAAAGCTGATGTTTACAATTACATTCACAAAACAGTGTAAAGATATATCATGGACTTTATGTAACTACTAGCAGCTGCTTCCCAGAATTTCGTCCGCCTAAAAATCGTTTATCGATATTTCCTCAGGAACCATCCATTTTTCGGGATAAAAAGTACCCTATGTCCTTCCCCGGAACTCAAACTATCTCCAAACCAAATTTCATCTAAATCGGTTCAGCTCTTTATCCATGCATAACAAACAGACAGACAGATAGACAGAGATATTTTCACATTTATAATATTACCTATATAGTAGGATTATATTGCTCTTCCCTTGGTAACAGTTCCAATTTTGCAGGATTAAAAGTAAATTATGACACTTTCTTGGAGTTTAAGCTATCTTTATAAATAAAGACTAAGAAATCATCATCGAAATCGTTTTAACAGTTTGACCGTGAAAACGTAACAGATAAATATCTTTCATTTGATGTCACATGGTTACTACAGTGTGAAAAAACTTGTTATTTATTTTTCATCTTGTGAACGAAGCATACGGACGGACGGACGGACGGACGGACGGACAGACGGACGGACAGACGGATAGGCAGACAGACGCATAGATGTCGTGATTAAACATTAGTTGGTATTTATATGGGTTTTTCCATCAGCTTTAGTACCTACTGATAAGTTATAGGTACCTATGTACCTAATTGAGAAAGCAAGATGAAAACGAACTTATCTGACAAAACACGATGTCATGGGATTATGCACTATGTTTTCCATGCGGGCATACAAAACCTTAACATGTTCACGGACGGAAATGCTATAGCATTGGAATTTAGCAAAGCGTGCCCAGCAAGTATGACTTTCCTGTCCGTGAACGTGTTAAAAACAGCGTCGTAATCGGTGCATTCCTTTAGAAGCTAAAATGCCAATGGCACACAAGTACGCACATACACACATTAAACTAAATGATGCGGACAGGCGAGTTATAAAAGTATGCCTATTTTCAAGTTGTTAGCTTCTATAGGTGCTGAGAAAAACTGCTGTCACATATAGACAGACAGCACCGAATTCTCATCATAAGGGTTCCTATTTTACCATTTTGGTATTAAACCCTTAGAAAGGGGACAACCTTCCACAAATTTACTTCTTTCCGAACTATGATCTAGCTTTTTACTATGGATACTAGATAGAGATAAATATACCTACTTATCTAGACAGATAAATTAATACTTAAATAAGTAGACAACCCCCAAACTCAAAAATAAAATCTTCATCCTCATCTCACAAATATTTGCCCTTAACGGGGATCTAACCCTGTGGTACTGATAATTTCATAAGTATGCAACATGGCTACAGCAGCAGCTTGATCCTATATAATAAAACCTGAATAAGTACTTTAATTTACCAGTATCCAATTCTGGTATGTATGGAACTGGCTTCTGCAGTATAAAGAGTTGGGTAGGCTTTGCACAGATCCACGCACCAGATGAACAAAATCTGTTTTGAAAATGTATTCCGCAAACAAAGGAAGTTTCTATTTCATCTGACGATGATCTGATCCATAAATTTTGAAGGCACTGCAACCATAACAATATCTTTAGTCTGTCTATGTTGGAAGGAAATTTATATAATGTAACATCTTGAAGCTTGGAATTGCACCTGAGACCACAGCATGTGAAATAAGACATTCTTGAAACACCTGGAATAAACAAGCAGGTGCTAATTAAATTTTTCCAGCTTGCAAACATGCAGTTTCAAGGTATGTTATATCCTATTGGCTATTAAGTGGAAAAAAGCACCACATTATGTTAGCCTAAGAAAGGTCTAAGTAGGTTGCAAACAGGATTTATGCAAGCAAGAACACATACGCAGATAGAAGAAAATTGAAAACATTGGATGAAAAGGTGTTTTAAGTAATGTTAATAACAAATTTATATAGCGAAAGGGTACTTCACGAAAACTTGCACAGAAATGTCCAAATTTATTTCACTTTTATTTTATTAGATTTCGACTATGTATGCAAAACACGACTGTTTATCATTTATCATCATCATCAGTATCATCACTCTTTAACAAAGTTGTTATATACGACGTTTTTTACGTTGTTATGGACAAGGGAAAAAAGATCTCATGGACTTGCATTAGGTGTCGACAACAAGATAAGGCGAAACAGAAAAGTACAAGCACACCACTGGTAAACAAAAAAAGGATAGCTACTGCATCAGCGACCACTCCTACTACAAAACAAATAGCAAAAACTCAAGAGAAAATAACTGGAGTTACTACCATAGCTTTACCAGTACATACTTCTCAGCAAGCACAGCTAATGAATAAGTCAGTAGATAATATCACTGTTAGGAAATACAATGTACCGGTACAGAACTCATTTGAATCCCTTTCGGACGAAGACGGTTTTAATAGTTGTATGTTTCAGAATGAGACTTTAAATAGAAGTTGCCCGGATTTGACTACAAACTTCAGAGATGAAGTTCTGATACTGCAGGAAAAACTATCACATTTGCAAGAGAAACTAAAAGTCTCTGACAACTTTACGACAAAACTGTTATTAGAAAATGAGGACCTAAAAAAACAAATATCTAACTGTGCTATCCAAATACAACAACTAAAAGTGATATGTAAATCGACTAACACCACCAAAACCGAAAAATCCCCTACCAAATCAAAGTCCCAGCCATCAGAAACACTTGGCACAAAATTGGATACCGAGCAGAACGTCAAAGATTCTTCAAAGAGCATCATATTACGTTACACGAACTCTAACATTACAAATTATTCGCAAAGCGACATTGTAGCTAGTAAAGATAGCGAGAATAAGAAAAATATCTTCATCCTCGGCGGAACGCAATGCAAAGGATTAGCTGCTGCGTTAATAAAATCAAGAGAGGGGACTCTTCACGAAGACTATGAAATAACTTCTACAGTAAAGCCGGACGCGCGCTGCGAGGACATATTGAATACATCAGAGACATTAAGTGATGGCGGAGACGTGATTATTGTTAGTATAGGTGAACACGATTGTAACCCAACGACACTGTTCGCGGAACTTAGTTTTTTCATAAAATCGCGACCCAAAACCTTTATAATTGTATCTAGTGTGAAACATAGTGTACACTTAAGGGAGGAAAAAATTAATAACACTTTAAAGATCTTATGTAAAAGTTTTGATAACTGTTGTTTCATGGATCTGAATGACTTAGACTATTATAATAGAAACTTTATACGTAGACTTTGTACTAAAATTAACTTCATTCTAGACTCTAGACACTATAATCACAACTATTTAAATTATAATAATCTAAAACAATTAATGAATGCTAAACAGAAAATTGAACGAAATCCATTAAAACATGTAGACAAAATGAATTTGCAAAAAGGCACGATACCGTATTATTTTGGTACTGCGCAAAAAGTAAGTAGAGTAAGCAGAGTTACTCCAAAAACTTTAACACAAAAACCAATTACAGAGTACTTTTCGATAATCACTAAAACGGAAATCGTACAAAAACAAAGTAATAATAATCTTTTTCGTCACTAAGAATAACAATTTTACAGTGTTTCACCAAAACATTGCAGGCTTAATCAATAAAAAGGAATTAATTGAATTAGCGTTAGATGAGCTTTCGGAAAATAATAAACAGTTTGACATACTATGCTTTAGTGAGACTTTTATAAAAACGGGAAGTGAAGGAAACGCTCGTATTTCTGGATACAAGTTAGCTGCGTCTTACACGAGGGCCCATCAGAAAAGGGGAGGGTCATGCATATTGTGTAAAAACCACATTGAAACTCAAGAACTGCATTATTTGAAAGAATTTTCAGCCGATTACATATTTGAGTGTTGTGGCATACAGATCCCAAGTATTAAATGTATAGTAATATGCATTTATAGGACGCCGACATCAAATTTGTTTCTATTTTTTCAACAATTAGAACGGCTTATAAGTAGACTTAAGCATAAAACAAAATATAAAACGGTTATTGCTGGAGATCTAAATATTGACATGTTGAAACCCTCCACACATACAGATGAATTTCATAGAATAACCTCGAACAATAACTTTAAGATACACATACAGAGTGCTACACGGAGAATGTCATGTTTGGATCAAATTCTTTCCAACGTGCCTGAAGCGCAAAGTGAAATTTACAACTTAGGCTTATCGGATCACGAAACTGCGCAAAGTCTCACATTTACTGTCTGTAATGCAGTTAAGCCTTTACTATACTACTATTATTTCAAAAGGGTTTATAGTGCGGAAAATATAATTAAATTTTGTGAGTGTATAAAGAGTTTATCATGGTCAGATGTGTATAATGAAAACGATACTGAAACGGCATTTAAGAACTTCTATGACATGTTTACACTCTTATACAAATTATGTTTTCCCCTAACCAAAGTCAAAATGATCGTCAAACATAAAACTAGGAAATGGTTTACAAGAGGAATTAAACTATCAATAAAAACAAAAAGGCATTTACGTTTTGGTTACTACAAGAAACCTCGCAAAGACATGGATTTTGCCTCTTGCAAAATACGCTATCAAAACTATGCAAAAACCCTTAAGCGATGTATAAATCAAGCTCAAAAAATAGCCAATACTAAATACCTATCGCATTCTAAAAACATATGTAAAGCCTCATGGGATGTCATTAAAGACACAACGAAAGATAAACCTATACATTCAACTATTGATGAATTAGTAATTAATGACATAATTATAGATAACCCTTCTGACATTGCAAATGCTTTTAATAATTTTTATTTAAATACGGAAAACTATAATACAAATAAAAAACCTGAATTGTCTCATATAATTTCAAGAAATAATAATTTATTTCTAGCTCCTACTGACGAATACGAGTTAATCAAAATCATAAATTCTCTAAAATCAACTAGATCAACTGGTTACGACGAAATCCAAACAAATGTTTTGAAACTATGTAAACTTCAAATTGCCCCTGTGCTCAGCTATTTGGTAAATCTATCTTTCACAAATGGTATTTTTCCCGAACCAATGAAGAAGTCCCTTGTTAAACCGCTTCATAAAAAAGGTGGCAGAGAAAATTTGCAAAATTATAGGCCAATCTCTTTGGTACCAATTATGTCGAAAATATTTGAAAAGGCAATGCATATAAGACTATTGTCATTCTTAAATAAATTTTCAATAATAACACCGGAACAGTTCGGTTTTCAGAAGGGAAAATCAACATCGTTAGCTGCATTCTGTTTGACTAATAACATCTTAGGTAACATGAATCAGAGTATTCCTGTAACTGCGGTATTCTTTGATATGAGCCGAGCTTTCGATTTTGTATCACATGAACTACTCTTGGCTAAATGTGAGCGCTATGGTATAAGGGGCATAGCAAATGATTGGCTCAGAAACTATTTGCAAGCGAGAACTCAGTATGTTGAAATAACTAAAATTAACTCTGATAAGGTAGAAACTAAGCATACTTCGCTCACTAAAGCAAACGGGGTTGGTGTACCGCAAGGAAGCATTTTAGGACCGCTGTTATTCCTATTATATGTCAATGACCTTCCGAACGTGACAAAATACGACTGTACACTGTTTGCAGATGACCTATCAATTGTCATACCGTGTCATAATGCCAAAACCTACAATGAGGATATAAACCTCACAATTATGAAAATCGTCACATGGCTTCACGATAATAATTTAAATGTTAATATTGGAAAAACTACATTTATACAATTTACTAATAGAAATGGACGTAAATACCCCTTTCTGTTAAACTTGCAGACCAAACAATTTCTGAATCCAATCAGACAAAATTTTTAGGTATAAGTTTAGATGACAAATTCTCATGGAATGAGCACGTGGCCAAGTTGTGCAAAAAAATTAACTCTTTTGCGTATGCTCTGTGGCGTCTTCCAAAAGTCGCATCCAAGGAAATTGCAATTCAGGCGTACCATGGTTTTGTTTGTTCGCAACTTCGCTACGGAATTCTTCTATGGGGAAATTCATATCAAGCGAAACGAGTGTTGTTAGCACAAAAACAGTGCATCAGAGCTATTTGCGACGTCAATACTTTTACCTCGTGCAGGCCACTGTACAGGAAACTAGAACTACTCACAGTGCCATGTATGTATATATACGAGGTATGTTTATTTGTAAAAGTAAACAACTCGATATTTAAAACAAAAAAAGACATTTGTAAATTCGATACACGACATCCCAACAAACTCGTGATACCTGTCAAACAAACGAAGTTGTATGGTCGGAACACGTATAGCATGTCAGTTAAAATTTATAACTGTCTACAAGCTGACATGATCAGATTACCTCTGAACTTATTTAAAAGTAGACTTAAGAAATGGTTGATAAAGGAATGTTTTTACTCAGTAGAAGAATATTTTGACAATTTTAAATAAAAATCAGGACATGTGAAGTTTATTGATTGATTATTGTGTTAGTTGTTATTGTTCTTACTAGTTGTGTCATTGTTTTTTATTCGTTTTAATTATGCAGTCTCAACTCTCAGCTCAATTTAGAATTTATTTGACATTGAAATCTTGCATGCCAGTTTCTGGTTGAATGTGTGAAACTTGTACAACTTTATTGATATCTTAATGTACCACATTTTATGCGAAATAAACATATTTGTATTTTTTTTTTTTTGTCGAGTTCCGACACTAGCTGTAAACAATGAACCGAATGTTTTTCATAATTCAGTTGCTGCTAAGTAGGTATACCCAAAAGACTGAAAATAATGACAAATAAAGCGCTCTTTCTCAAATAGTGAAGCGTACTATTGAGAGTAGTAAATACCTCTTGTTGTACACTTACGTCTTACAGATATCCAATATTATTATATTAAACTTTAATAACAGAATAGTATTACAAATGGTAGGTCATACACAAAAAACATACCATTTTTTTTTGCAATAATGGCTTCATAATAATCATCTTTAGGTCAGGATTGGAGGCTTAGGTTATCGGTTATTAAAAATATCAGAAATACAGCGCGTAAAGGTAACTATTACAAAATACCATTTTTCCTTCTTTTATCCAAAAAAATGGCGACTGACTAGAGTGACAAGCAGAAACCACAGGTTATATATAGGGTATGTCAGAGTATGTCTAAGCAAAAAGAAACTGTTAACAACTTATCAGTTCAACAGACAGTCATTTGGTGCCGATAATTTATTTATGGCGGCTGCGGTAGTTCATAATCTGTGGCTAATAAGCTACTAGGAGTCTTCAGTCTGTGGCTGGTGACGAAATGTGAGTTAAAATGTCATATGGCTCCGAAAATTGACAGTTCGTAAGCTGAGTTTTTTTTCTATGCAGTGATTACATTGCAGTCACAGATTAGAAGGTATGGATTGCAGTGAAGTGAAAGAAAAGCCCATAGATAAAGGAAGAGAATGGATGTGGCACTTGACATATACAAATAATCAGTTATGTAAATACTATGCATTCCGACATCGAACACTCAAAAATAATGTTATCTCTTTTTAACTTAGTTCTATGTGTCTAAGTAAAAAGAGATGACAGTACGTCAGTCAGTGCAATAATGGCAACATTTATAATTTGACGTTCATACAAATACTTATCGTGCCTAAAGTCTTCTTCTTCTTCTTTTTTAATTAATGGCGGTCCACACAGTGATTTCGCCAATGTCAAGTGAATAGAGTAAATCAGTAAACAGAATAAATCAAAAGTAAAAGCCGGGCATTTTTCAATCGGCCATCTTCCCTCCCCGAAGGTTACCGGAATCCGTGCCTAAAGTCAGCCATGTTAAATTACCTTGTCAAGTATCTGATGTGTCAACCGTGCCGAATTCACTTAAAAAAATATATATATCTTGTTTTCCGTATTATATATTGCCAAAAGTTACACATGGATTGAAAGAGAAACTTTATCGTAAAAAATCAGAAATATTGAACATGACATCGGTAAGTTTAAGTTTTAGTTAAAATATTGATCAGTTTTGTCATTATTGGGGGACTTAAATACAGATATATTCACGAGAGTTGGCACGAATGGATTGACCTAAAGTAATGTCACTTGTCACTGTGAGTGGCAGTGTGAGTGCCTTTCTTATACAGGGGCCTCCTTATATTCTGTAAACACGTACCTAACACGTTCTCGTTGTTCAGGAAAAAAAAAATTATAATCTGCACCAAGTATCAATGTTAATCCTTTTAGTAATTTTTGAAATCCTTTGTATGTAAAAAAAACATAATTATTTTTTTTTGACTTATTTTTATTTGTGAAGAAAGGTGATGGCGTGATCGAATAGTAAATAATCTAAAAAGGATCAGACCGAGGAGTCCGTCGTCAACAGAGTTTTAAATTTATTTATAATATACTGTCTTATCCTGTTTTCATACCGACGCCGCAATTAACAAAATAATGGCGAAAAGTTTCACGACATCGTCATTACGCATGAAAAATGTTTATATTTTATTAATTTGTAAAATGCAAAATGCAGGCTAGATTACGAAGTAAGAACTTACATAGATAAGATTACATTAAGCTTGATAACCTTCTTATTAGAATGACACTTCACTCATTTTTTACTGTCATATAACGTCCCTTAGCTTACAACACCGCCTAAGTCATTTTTACCAACTTTACAGGAGACTGTATCTGCAAAAATGCGACTGAGGGATCGACTTCTAATGTGTTCGTGACACCCGGTGAAAAACGATCACGTTTGTCGAAAAAATCGGAGGTGGACAATTTTGATTTAAACGTCATCCGAAGGTGTATTTACGATTTTCACAAAATACACAAAACACTACCAACTATTAAAACATTACACAAAGTTTTAAAGGAGTCGATAGATTTTCCTGGCAGTGTCAGTTCTTTATTACGACTGGTACGTAAAATGGGATTCCGGTGGAAGAAGATCAGAACAACAGGATGCGGATAATTGAAAATGACAACATTCGTTACAAAAGATTTATGTATTTACAAAAATTACAAGAATATAGAGACCAAAAACGGCCTATTGTGTATACCGATGAGACCTACGTGCATAGCACTCATACTACGCCAAACGCATGGACTGACAACAGCAACAGTGGCATCAGAGTTCCCATATCAAAAGGGCAAAGACTTATAGCGGTTCATGCTTGTACAGAGGAAGGCTTTGTAGAAAATGCTTTGCTGACATTCAAATCTAACCAGAACTCTGGAGATTACCACAGTAATATGAATGCTACAAATTATCAAAAATGGGTGAAGGAATATTTGTTACCGAACTTAAAGCCCAGAAGCGTCCTTGTCGTCGATAAAGCTCCTTATCACAACATTCAGGTGGATCGAGCTCCAGTAAAAAACCCCAGGACCGCTGCTTAGAAGGCAACTCCCGTTACCGCTAAGCCACAACGTGTTGTCAAAGATTTTTCATACATTTTATTCATGATGAAAGTAGACCTTAGTTTACTAGATTTATCTTCATGGATGGTTTGCGTGGCACTGCAGTATATATACTACGTTAGGTGTTCTTGGTTTCCAAAGGTTTCTTATTTTGGCGGGTATGCCAGATTTTCTTAGACACAATTATCGTAATTACTTTTTGCATCAACCTGTATTTAATAATTATGTCATGCACACATAGACATTTTCATTCACTCGTTCAATCCATTCGTGCCAACTCTCGTGAATATATCTGTATGTAGTACATTATTATTAATCCATAGATCAAGATTAGTTCAAGATTATTATACGATTTGCCTTTTATTTACAATATTTTGAAAGTAAACAAACCAGAGAATTTGGCAGCTAGGGTTGTTCTTAAAATATCGAACATAACTTGGAAATATCTCATTATGACAATTAAATGTTAAAATAACATGTTTTATTTTTAATTGTATCATATGTTAGGTTTTATTTATTTTTAGTATGATCTATGTGAAAATTTTATTAAGTTTTTGTTTTATATAAAATATTTTATTCGTAGGCTTGTAGTTTGTACTGGTAACATTTTTAATTAAGTATTGCAACACCTGATTAATCTGATTGGTGCAATTTATGGCGGGCAAATGAAGTCGCTCAACGATTGGATCACGTCATTGATATGACCCGATGTCGTGAGCCAATCAGAGACCTGGATTTTCCCTCCAGAATGCCTGGGTTCTTGGCCAGGGGCTGATCTCCGGGTGGGCATTCTACTTGGGATGGAGAACCGTGATGGTAGGAATACGAATAGGGATTCGCAATTAATTTATTATCTAAGCCATAAGTGTAATAAAGTTAACTGATATTTAATAAATCTAGTCCTTGTAAATCTGAGTTTTCTTCAAGAGCCGCTCCCCAGAGGCCGGATTTTACACATAAAGAACGTATATGGAATATGCCAAAGAAAGCAAAGAACCATCTTTCATCATGGATTACTATTTTTAAGGATTTTGGGAAAAAGTGTACTGAGAAAGCTTCATTCCGAAATTATATAAATAAAATAATATTATTCCGAAATAAGTAATGACTAAAGTTTTATACCTACTAAAAATCATCTAAGACAGCAGCAAATATTTTAATTTGTTTACTTGACGACACGTAAACCTAGTTGATAGTGACCCTTCCCATGAAACCAACGGTCCTGGGTTCAAATCCCGGTAAGAGCGGATATTTGTTACGATCTGATAATATAACAAGTCATATTTGTAAAAAAAATGAAGGAGTTAAAGACTGGTAATACACGATTATTTAAGATTATTGGCACTCTCACGCTGTGGCACTGTTTTGAATAAAAACAAAAGTAAATAATTATTGTTAATATTTTTGTTGCTTTTTATGATTCTTGTATTTTATCATTAAGAGAACTTAATGAGTTTTTTTTTATGAAAGGAATAACTAAGAAAGAAATTATAGTTTTGTTGCTTTGTACTTTTAATTATATTAACTCACTCGAACTATATTTACCTACTGAACCCGTGAAATACTTCATCTCTGGTTCCACTTTACGAAATAAAGAAGTTAGGTTGACACGAACGCGCTTCTACGCACGGTCGAAGCTTTGATATGACAGGTGGCGCGTGTGAAGATCTTGCCTGCGATGCATGGCGGCACGCGCGGTCATGTATACGATAGTACTACTTTGTTAGAATCTTGTACCGCGCGCCGCGTCAACGCGTTCATGTGAACCTAGCCTAAAGATTTTGGTATGCAAATGTCGAAAATAGCAAAATATGTCCGCAATTTTTGAGAAGTTCCGTCGTTAACTCATGGATTCCATCATCAGATCACTCCAACTTTTCTATGGGACCGTTTCCGACCTTTTCTTTCCTTTACGGTGGAAAGGGCCCACCGTGCTGGTTGTGCTCAAGACGACGTTTTGCAAGCCCTTCAGGTATCCCACTGCTACTGCATATTTATACAGGACATGCGAAGTACTGAACGTACAGAACAGACGAGTTGAGAACCTCCTACCCATATGGTTTGTTTATCGCTAAATTTATTATTTCTATCGAATCGGGGCAGCACTTAAACATGTGACAGTCCGCCATTTTATGTTTGCTATGGTAGTTTAGGTAGGCACGTTTTTTCTGTAGGTATGTCAGATCCATTCTATTTATTTATCATTGGAAAAGCCCCAGTCAGCCGGACATTTTGAATTTTATATACCCAATCAGTGTTGCCAGGACTGCCAGGTACAATCTGAAACATTCAGTTGATATAAAGTAAACATCAGAAGATTAAAAAACCGGTTTTCCGGTAACCTTCGGGGAGGGAAGATGGCCGATTGAAAGATGTCCGGCTTTTGATTTTGATTTATTCTGTTTACTGATTTACTCTATTCACTTGACATTGGCGAAATCACTGTGAGGACCGCCATTAATTAAAAAAGAAGAAGAAGAAGATTAAAAAACCCGCCTAAAATAGTACAAAATAAAAAAAAAGTATAAAAAACTAAAACCCGAGTGTAAAAAAGAATGAAACAAGTTTAGACCTTTGTTATGTTTTAAACTACATACGAGTATTTACCAAAAAGTGGTATTCGCTATCTGATAAAGAATAGAACCTCTCCTAGTGTTCGTATGATCACGTAGTGTTTGTTAGTGACACTGTTAGTTTATTAAACTTATTTTTTATTTTCTTTTTGTAGTCGGGTTTTAGTTTTTTAAATTTATTTTTTATTTGATACTTTTTTAAACTTATGTTTTTCATTGAATACTTTTTGCAGTCGTGTTAAAAATGTAATTTTTTCATTGTTTTCGTTTATTTAGTTTGATGATACCCTCAAGTTTTTAGATAAAATATGTAGTAAGTTATTAATGTTATCATGCAGATTTTGACGAAAACATGAATAAAATGTCATTTAAAATCACACATCCTCGATAGTAAAATTTCGCAATCTTTCTAATACACGATGGCGAGTTTTTTTTTATTTTTTTTTTTATTTATAAATTGTACATAACATTTTGTGTTCACTTTTTTTTCCTCGCCAAACTGCCACAACAGTTTGTTGGCGAGACAGCGCTCATACTAAAAATTCAAACCTGCTATGTACCTAACCTAATTAACATAATATGGCACAGTGGCACCTGAAAAATAATAATAATAATATTTGCTTAACTTACAAAAATTCATCCCTGTGGTAAGGCAGTGTGTGTGGCGTAGTTGGAAACTAATGTTATGTACACAATATTTTGTGCCATTGGATTGATAGCTAGCGACGTCGAAGTATATAATATATATTTTTTAATTTCTAGCCACCATGTTTAATTTATAATAAAACAATATACCATCGCACAAAAAAGACAAATCGATTGACACTTCATTTTTAAAATCGGTTCAATAGGAACGGCGTTAGAGTGGAACAAACATGCATACATACATATACATACATACATACATACATGCATACATACATAGAAACATACATAGGTGTCAAAATCATTACCCTTCCTTTGCTTCGCCGTAGTCGGGTAAAAAATCAGATGTCATTTTTTTTTTTAATTTATTCTTGACCTTGGATACTAGTCCTTCAGTCGAAATACATAAAAAAATACATACATTCAAAAAAACACATAACCAACTTTAAGATAACATATTGCTTAATAAATAATATAAAAATCAAAATCAAATTTTTCCTAAAGTATTCAGAACATACTTATACACAGGAATAAAGTAATCTAAGTTAGATAAAAGGTCTTGAGTGCGGCGGGGAACACTTTTACTAATATCAGTAATATCATACAACTCGGTTGTCAAAGAAGCACGTTGCACTTTAAATGTTTGACAGTTATAAAAAATATGTTCTAAGTCTGCGTTTTCAAAGCCACAAAAATCACATCTGCTATCGCAACGCAAATTTAGCCGGTGCAAGTGAGCCGGAAATAAGCAATGCCCGTATCGCAATCGATTAAGTGTAGTCACAAACTTTCTACCACAATATCTGAAGCGGTTGTACCATGGTTTTGTTGGTAAATCTCTTTGTATCTCTGCGTACCATTTGCCTTTACTAAGTACAGTGATTGTCCAGTACTGCGTCCACATGTTTTGAGAAAGTCTTTTAAATAACGAGTAGTAGTCTGTAAATGGTATCTTTACGATCGCTGAATGGTCCTCATCATGCATCTGACGAGTCGCTGCATCTACAACTTCATTACCATACCTATATGCCACTGTGTGAGGGGACCCATACAAACTCTATGTTTTTACTAGCAGCCAAACCTTGCAACATATCTTTAATTTCATATATAATATAGTTTAATTTAAATTCTAAATTGCTGTTGCATATAGTTGACAGAACACTTAGAATCGGTAACTAGTAATATATTTTCATTATTTACATGACTATGTACAAATTTTAGGGCAATTAATATAGCATAACTCTCAGCAGTAAAAATGCTACAATTAGTATCTAACTTTATACACTTTGTACCTACTTTCCATTTGTGGATCATAATAAGCTGCTTTGACAGCATTAACAGTTTTAGAACCATCTGTGTAGATGATGTAGTATCCTGACTTATTGTACAAAAACTCCAAGAAATCTAATTTATTATGTACAGAATCTAAATCACATTTTACATTCAAAAAATTTAGTATAGTATTATAAGGGCATTTATAAATTGGCCATTTATCGAAGATGCCAATATCCTTAGTCAATTTTTTTACAAATGTCATTATGGTTTGGATTTCAGGCAAGGTGCCTGAAACAAGAGTATTAGCCGAGATATTGGCTGCTTCAGCAAACTGAGTAATTGCTGAAGGGTACAATATGTTATCTAAGACCAGTTGGACGTAGATTAGCAAAAACGTTCCAACCCACAACTTGGCCAAAAATGAGTTATTTACACCAACGAGATCAGCTAGCATGATATTTTCACATAGCAAAAGCATTTCAAGCTACCTTGCGTGTGTGAGTAGATATGACCATAGTGGTCCAACCCACACGTATGGCAGGTGTGAATAAAAAAAACACTGTAACGTTCTAACCTGCCTGAAACGTTATTGCTATATTGTATATTTGACGCTTGTTTACATTTTACTACCACGAAAATGATCTAAGTAGCCTAAAACATTTTTGAGAAATCGGTGTGGAAAAGGTGTCCTTGTACACGTATTTCACAAAAACATTCCAAGTGACTTGGAACATTTTTGTAATATATATATAATGATTAGAAGTAATTCATAAAAATGATCCATGTTACCTGGAACGTTCTTCAGAAATCGATTTAGAAATGTGTCTTTTCACAAAAACGTTCCAGGTGACTTGGAACGTTTTTGAGAAATACGTATAATGATAAAAAGTAATTCACAAAAATGATCCACGTAACCTGGAACGTTCTTGAGAAATCGATTTAGAAACGTGTCCCTGCACACTTAATTCACAAAAAGGATCCAGGTGACTTGGAACGTTTTTGAGAAATACGTATAATGATAAAAAGTAATTCACAAAAACGATCCACGTAACCTGGAACGTTCTTGAGAAATCGATTTAGAAACGTGTCCCTGCACACTTAATTCACAAAAAGGATCCAGGTGACTTGGAACGTTTTTGAAAAATACGTATAGTGATTAAAAGTAATTCCTAAAAATGATCCACGTAACCTGGAACGTTCTTGAGAAATCGATTTAGAAATGTGTCCTTTTAGGCGTGATTCACAAAAAACGTTCTAAGTAACCTGGTAAACTGTCGCAAAATCAATTTAAAAAAGGTCCGTCTAGGCATTTTTTGTGCCGCTTTTCTACACCATACCACAGAGGCGTAAGACACCATCGGCCTCACTATGGATGTGTAGAGCCAGAGTGCAATTCTGGGTTTTAGTCCCCATCTGCTTCCTGCTAGCCGACAACAGATTGCCAAGGCTGATTTAGCCTTTTGTAGGGTGCCGTTCACGTGCAGATTCCATGTAAGTTTCTGGTCTAGTGTGACTCCCAGATACTTGGCCTCTGAGGAGAACGGTATTGTTTTCCCATTCATGCTTGGCGGTTTAAGTCCCACTAGCTTCCGCTTTTTAGTGAATGGGACGATAATGGTTTTATCCGCATTTATGGATAGTTCATTATCTTTACACCATGAGTTTATTGTGTTTAGAGCCCTTTGCATTAGGTACGATAAAGTACTTTGGCAGCTGCCACGCACCGTAACTACAAGGTCGTCAGCGTATCCCTGTGTGTCAATGCGAAGCTCTGCCATCTTATGCAGGAGCCCATCCACAGCAAGAGTCCAGAGCAGAGGGGATAGTACACCTCCCTGCGGGCAGCCTCTTACCGTGGTCACCTCTAGTGTAGTGCTGAGTAGTTCTAGCCTGACCACTCTACCTGAGAGCATCCCTTGCACCCATCGGACAGTGGTAGTGTCTACGCCTTTTACAGCCAGCCCACTGACCAGTGTCCTGATGGGAGTATTGTCAAAGGCACCCTCTATATCCAGGAAAGCTGTGAGAGCAATTTCCTTATCTTCCAGCGCTCTTTCGATCCTATCAACTAGGTTTAGTAGGGCCGTCTCTGTGGATCTGCCACTACGATAGGCATGCTGACTGTCATGGATAGGTTTGTCCCTGAGACAGTTCTCACGAATATATTTGTCAATTACCTTCTCCATGGTTTTGAGTAGAAACGAGGATAGGCTGATGGGTCTGAAGGACTTTGCCAGAGCATAGTCCTTTTTCCCAGTCTTAGGTATAAATAAGACCCTAACCTTGTTCCACTGTTCCGGGATGTGTCCCCAGGCATAACTTGCTCTGAAGATCTTAACCAAATAGGGGATCAGGACGTCTGCACCACGTTGTATCAGAACTGGGCTTACATCGTCTAATCCACTAGTTTTGTAGGGTTTAAATGAATTGATGGCCCATCTCACCATTCCCGGTCTTACGACTAAGGCTGCTTGTCTCCAGTCCTCAGGATGGGGTCTAAACGTAACTTCTCCTCCACCTGCTACGTTCGGGTCCCCGGCTCCCGGAAAGTGAGTGTTTGCCAGTAATTCTAACGTTTCCGTTTCATTCTTAGTGAAGGAACCATCAGGTCTTTTTAGTAGACCAACTTGGTTAGGTTTTGCTTTGGCGAGTATTCTATGAAGTCTTGCTCCCTGAGGCGTATTGTTTATGTCCTCACAGAACTTCCTCCATGACTCCCTTTTCGCTTTCCTAATCTGTTTGCTATATTCATTTAGGGCTTTTCGATAGACCTCCCACTCATTTGTCTTCTTTGCCCTATTGAATAGTTTCCGCGTTTTATCCCTGAGCCTTTTCAGCTTAGAGTTCCACCACGGAACCATACGCTTGGATGATTTCACCTTGGGAGGACAGTTCTCTTCATAGGCATTTACTATGCCTTTGGAGATAACCTCTACCGCAAGTTCCAACCCTTCCCGCGTTCTTATACTTTTAGCCATGGAGCCCAGGTTAGGATTTAGGGAGTTGCGGTAACCCTCCCAGTCAGTTCGTCTAGGATCCCTAAAAGTAACAGTCTGATTGCTCAGTTGACTAGTCAGATTGAAACAAATGTGTCTATGATCCGACAGAGATTCCACATCGCTTACCTTCCAGTTTAGGACGTGCCTGGCGAGATTTGCAGTGGCAAATGTTATGTCTAAAAGTTCACTCCTAGCATCCATTTCTGTTGGTTTCTCTGCATATTTCTTCTAAACTACCTACGCTAATGATTTAAAACTGCTTTTGCTTATAGTAAGGGCGGTAAACGAGGATTATTTTCGTATATCATTTTTAGAAATTGCATCGATGCAAAGCCGAAGCGGGTCAATAGTTTCTTCTACTTAATAATTTGGAACGTTTTTGAGAAAGAGATCCAAGAACCGCGTTAAAGAAATCTTAATTAATATAAAACGTTCCAAGGTCTTTTTTCCCTATTATTGAGTAATAAAATACACTTAAGTAGATAACAATGTATATAATTGTTTGTGATTATCATCAACTCAAAATAATAAAATAATCCATCATTGAGCATTACTCTGTTTAACTTAAAACAAGGATATCTCAAAACTAAGGTGGTGTGGGTTGGAACGTTTTTGCTAATCTACGTCCAGTTTATTGTTGGATGCTAACTCCTTCAAACAAAATTTCTCAGCCAGTTGTAAGCGACGCAAAGATAATGGAGGTATGCAATTATCAATTTCCATAGAATTTATTGGAGTAGAGCACATGGCTCCACTGATCACTCTCAAACCTATATTTTGAATCACATCTAGTTTTCTTAATAAAGTGCTAATAGCATTCATGTAAGCCAAACTACTGTAATCGAAATGACTCCTGACTATACTTTTATACAGCATGCTGAGGGTTTTGGGATCAGATCCCCAGAAAGTACCTGCTAGAGATCTTAGGACATTTATGCTTTTCATAGCATTTTGGCAAACATAGTTTATGTGCTTGTCAAATTTCAATTTTTCTTTCTTTGCCCCCGCGGCGACTTGAACAGCTACTACCGCGGGGATATGGCGTTTCCACGTGAAGTGATTTCGCCAGTGTCAAGTAAGTATATATAATTATAAATCAATATAGCAATAAAACACAATCCAATCTTCTCTAGGAAGATTGGGGGCAACGTTGTACGGTGATTTGTAGGTCATCTATTATGACACCTAAAAATTTATGATGTTGGACAATAGGAATGACATTCCTATCATAAGTAATTTGTACAGTAGACTGAGCAAATGAGTCTTTACTGAATACTAACACTGAACTCTTTTCAGGGCTAATTTTTAAATTTAAGAAGTCACTATAGTATTGTTTTAGTTGCTCTAATGCTGTGTTCATGTTATTTATAGCTATATTCAAATTTTGATTTTCGCTGTACAAAAGCAAGTCATCTGCAAACTGTAAAATTTTGACTTGTGAAGTACTTACATATTGAAGAATTTGTGATGTATACAAATTATACAATAGAGGTGACAGTGTAGCTCCCTGCATTGTCCCTTTATTGATAAATCTAGGGCCATGTAGGTTATTGTTAAATTTAACAAAAAGAGTCCTATTATGTAAAAATTTGTAAATCCATATTAAAGTTTTACTTGGTAAGTAGGTATACCAATTTCATGTAATATATGAACCAGACATTCAATGTTTACGTTGTCAAATGCACCTTTTACATCTAAAAACACACATACAACATTAGAGTGACTAAGCTTAGCTTTTTTAATTTCTGCTATAAAAGGTACAAAGCTTTCAGAGCAACTTTTACCTTTTCTGAACCCGAACTGCATGTCTGGTAGCTTATTCTGTGATTCAGCAAAGTAGTCAAGATGTAATTTAAGCATGTTCTCAAAAAGTTTACCCAGACATGAAGATAGAGAAATAGGTCTATAAGATGATGCATTATTTGCAGGCTTATTTGGTTTTAATATGGGAATAACACATTGGGTTTTCCATGATTTTGGTATAATTGAATCATTCCAAAGTCTGTTATAGATGTTTTAATGTTTTTTGAGCATATGGATGTAGCTTTTTTATTTTAATATATGGTATGTTGTCCATCACTGGAGTTGTATCTTTCCTACTCTTGAGTGAAATATGCAGTTCATTCATTGTAAAGGGTTCATTAATAAAGCAATTAATTTCGTTTTGAACAGATTGCTCCATAAAACCATTTAAACTTTCGTCATCCAATTGTGATGAATCAGTTAACTTATCCAAAAAGCTTGGCACGCAGTCATCATTCAAATACCTGTTTCGACAGCTGCCGATTCTTTTAAATCGTTTAATATATTCCCATATCCTAGAAACAGGTATCATTCTATTAAAATTACTACACAATGTATGCCATGAATCTATTCTTTCTTCCTTTAAAATAATTTTCTTTTTAGCATCACATTTTTTATAATTAATATAATTAGGGATGGTTGGGCAATCTTTATAAGCTTTAAGAGCCTCTTTCGATTTTTTTACTGCCTCATCACATGTTTGATTCCACCAAGGTGCTGGTTTTCTTAATACTTGGGAAGTTGGTTTTGGCTTTTGCATAGGGACTGTATTGTTCCTAATTTCGTACAGAATATTTACAAAACTATTGTACAATTCAAGAGGCTGTGTGTTTTCCATATCTAAATGTGAAAAACTGTTTTCAGATAAAATATTAAATTTGGACCAATCTGCTCTACTGTAAAAATATTTACTTTCCACAGGGCGAATCTCATAAACTGAAGGCTGCATATTTACAACTACTCGAGTGGGATAATGATAACTGCCCATTGGATCGTCATGGACATATCACTCACAGAGAGGAGCTACATTTGGACTAACCAAAGCTAAATCTATTGCTGAAGGATTTCTATTGGGATATGATACAGTGGTTGGGCTGCCATCATTTAATACGCACAAATCAAACTCATCTATAACATTATAAAGGCTATTACCTCTACTATTATTAGTATGGCAGCCAAATAAAATATGGTGTGCATTAAAGTCTCCCATAATGAGACATGGTTTAGGAATTTCATGTAACAACTTTTTCATCTTGTTTGTGTCAAACCGACTGCTGTTAGGAGGACAATATACACATAGAATAGACAATTTACCTACAGATGTTTCTATTGAAATACAGATATTTTGTATAGATTCATAAAAAGATGTATTTACGATGTCATATATTATATTATATTCTGTTCTATAAACATACCTACGCCATTATGGGTGTTCTTTGAATTTTTTAAAATAAAATTGTATAATGTAATGTTTGGAATGTTACTAGTATTCCTAAGCCATGTCTCATTTAAAAGACAAATGTCTACATTTTGTTCAGATTAAAATTTTGTCAATAAGGCTTTTTTACTTTGTAAACTTTGTATATTAAATTGTGCTACAGTTAAAAAGGTGTCCATACAGTTAAATTAAATTTGATAATAATATTTCTTTTATTTTCTTGTTAGTAATCGTAGTGTTACCACTGCTGTTACCGAGTGCTACAAGTGACTTTACAATTGCATTAATGATTATTTCATTGCCAACTATTTGTTTGGCATCAAATTCTCTTTGAGAATTTTGGTCAGGCTGGGGTTGGGAGTTGGATACAACATTGTGTGGCTTGCTTAAACTAGGAAATTATTTAGGGTCAGACAATCTGGATGGCATACTCACTACAGTGGCATAAGATCGGTTGAGGTGTTTATTATTTTTCTCTTCAATTTTTTGTTTTTTCACCGGGCAGTCTCTTGAAATAGCCAGGTGGCTTCCGCTGCAGTTAATACACATGATGACGTCTGTATCACATTCCTTATAAGAGTGCTGTCCTGCACATGAAGAACACATTTGTATTCCTCTGCAAGATTTTGCTGAATGATTAAATTTTAAACACTTATAACATTGCACCAGCGGAGGTATGTATGTGTGTACCGGGTACCGGAAGAGTTTTATGTATGCAAACTGTGGCAGCGATGTTGTAGCAAACGTTACTACCACAGTGCCCAATGGGACCAGTTTTTCCTTCCACTTTCCTCATGAATCTTTTAATAGAAATGACTTCTACATCGCAGCTCATGCTCTTATAAATGTCTTCATTTGTCATGTCTTTGGGGACATACCGGATCACTCCAGTTGATTCAGTCATATATGCGGGAATGAATGCTTTTAACTTGTATTTGTTAAGAAAGCTATCCATTTTTAAGAAGTTGTTTGCTGGGGCAGGCTTCCTAAATGTAACGCCGATCTTGTATGCATTAACTCTGTGTACGCCTGCAATTCCTTTAACATTTTCCGTAAAGATGCTAGTCAGAGTTATTGGGTTTTTATTCCCAAGCTTTTCCTGGTCCTGCGATTCAACATAAACCACACAATCCACGCTGTGGGTTTCTGGAAATAGTCTTTTATAATTCGGTTTCACAAACACTCTATAGTTAATTTGTTCACCAGAACTTTGAGTCATCTTCCGTTTCTTGTTCGACGGGGTCTCCCCCGTCGCTACTGACGCTCATTATATACTATTTACACTACTCACTATTTCAAAATATACTATTTACACACAAATACTTTATATTTACAAAAATAAAAAGGAATTAAAATCGCAAGAAAATTTTATACTCCCGCTTAGTTTGACTTCCCGCCAAAAAGTCAGATGTCATTATTATAAATAATAATTGCCATTTAAAAAGTTTTTGCATCTTCTTCATAATTAAATGAATTTTGAAATGATGTATTTTCAGTCATTTCAGCTTTTAAGACAAATAGCTATAAATCATTTATTCTTCTTAATTTATGTGAATATTTCCCGCGCTACCTAAAGGAGCGGTTCAATTATTTTAAATCTATTAGAGCGTCCCAAAACCTTCTCCTGTCAGTTCCTTTTTCTTCCTCTAAATTTTACACAAATTCTTTTACCATCAAGGCGATAAGGTTATGGAATGCTTTGCCTGTGGAGGTACGACGTGCTAAGTCTGTTGCCATTTTTAAAAGCAAGCTAAAGGATCATTTTCTGTCACTTCCGTAGTTTTTCTATTATCTCCCTTACTTTTTTCTTTGTTCTATCTCATGCTTCGTCTGTTGTCATTGTTTGGCTGTTTTGGAGGATGTATGTATGTATATATTATATAGATGTATAATTATATGTATTTAGTATGTATTTATTCAATTATTTACTTTATGTATTTATATTTAGTATATTTATAAATAGTTCTAATTTCAAAATTGAAATAATTTAATTGTTTTTTTGTAGTTATTTAGTTTGAGTTCTAAACGAATTAGTTTACACCCCTGCCATGAATTTGTGTCCTCAGTTATTTCTCTTACAAGGTTGTCTGGAAGAGATCGCTATTTAGCGGTAAGACCGCCTGTTGTATACCTATGATTTAAATGTACTGTTCCATGTTCTGCTTTAACTTTTTTTAATTTTTGGTGTTCAATAAAGAGTATTTGTATTGTATTGTATTGTATATTTATGACTATTTTAATTATATAAAAAAAATATTTAGCACTTCACCAAACTACTAAAATAACGAAACTAAAAGAAAGTTTTTGCAATATCCAGTCGCTCAGCAGTAAGCAGAATTGAAGAACTTTGAACTTTTGAAGTGTTATGTTTTGACTTCTATTTTAACTTGTAACTTAAACGAGATAAATATCATTACGCCTTTATAATATCAAACCCAAAAGGTGGGCCCGCTCCTAGATTAAATCGCTGCACAAATTTATTTTAAAGTTAGTAATTTATCTTCGGTGAGCTTTAAAAATTGCCCCCAGGGGACACATCTCTCGTGACTTCGAGATGATTCTTCATGTGAGTTAAATTGTCAACTGCATAATTTTCAACTGAAAATTCATCCGAAATCTTGGGTCCAGTAGACATATCTCAAATTCGTACCTCGATCTCCTGATAAATCAGGAGACCTGGCAACCCAACCCACAGATTACAATCAGTCAGTGTTACGAATATTAAAAAAATCAATGATTAAGTACTATTGTATACCTACTAGGGGAAAAAAGCCCTTAGGTTCTGGAGTACGATTAATAAAAAAACTCTGTTGAATTTTGTACATCAGATTTATCTAAAATATAAGAATTATTACATAAAATCTACATAATATTTACAATCAATGTAATAATGAATTGATATAAAGTTATTACTAGGTTTTACCATTGACGTACTATCCAATAGACGCCGGGTTCAATGCAAATCAAATTAAATTGATGTCGTCTAAATTAATACCTTTTTAAAAACCTTGACATTTTAGTATATTGAGTTGTTATTATGATTAAATATTGGCCCTATCAATTAATTAACAATATAATTTATGATTGATTAAGGAAACTAGTCACTTCATTGATGAGACATTACGCGGTCTACGCGGTTTCTGTCAGTGTGTTGTGTCGGTCAGTGTTAGGCAAGTCAGCTGTCTGTCCTGTCAGTGGTGTCAAACGCGCTGGCTGTCGGTTAAAAAGCCAACTTATTCAGCAAAAAAAATATACAAAATAAATTATATTAAGTACAAGCTAAGCACTATTGGAAGTAAAGTCGCAAAATTTCCTGTTGCTGGTCTATCTAGGCGCAAAATGTCTCAAGCTCGGCTATCGTCGTGTATCCCAGTGCCTCTGGATCATAAGAACCTGGTAGGCGTCATAGAGAAGGCTAAGGACTGGGCCCTGATGCACGGTGTCGGTATGAGGGACAGGAAAAACTTCACTAAAGACGCAATTCAGGTAAGTTTATCTTTTACTACACAACTATAGATGTTCCGATGCCTTCTCACCGGGTAGCACTAACCATCGGTATTACTCCATATCTATATCAAAATAATCTAATTAGTTCAGTTGTCTGGCTTTTAGGATATGACTGTCTAGTAAGATGTTAAAGACAAGGGTTCGTATGAAGGGGCTCTCAAGCTATTCATGGCAATCTGTTCAGTTATGGTAGAAAAATATACAGAGTGTCTCATTTAAATCGGTCAGTATGAGAAATTCTGAAACTATAAGACATACAAAGATCTGTTCTTAAGAACCATCAAATTTTTATACAAATAATGATTTGTAACTTTGTGAATGTGGATGGCTATACGAGTAGGGAAAGACCAAAGAAAAGATTGATGGACTGTGTGAAAGATGATATGGCTAGAAAGGGAGTGGCTACCGAGATGGCGACTAATAGAGAAGTATGGAAGAAAAAGACATGTTGCACCGACCCCGAATAAGTTGGGATAAGGGCAGGAGAATGATGATTAGGGAATGCACACCGGTAATTTTTTGTATGGGAATTACCGCGGTAACGGTAAATTACCGGTAATTTCCATACTAAGAATTACCAGTTTGCATTCCCTAATGATGATGATGATGAACGATTTGTGACTATAGTCATCATTTCTCTGAAAAATTTTGCTCATAGTTTTTTTGTTCATATTTTTCATAATCATTGCAACTCCTAAAGTGAATTTTACTAAAACTGTTCTGATTTTAGGATGTTTGTAAAACAAACCTAACCTAACCTAACCTTAATTACAGTTGGATATTTTTAAAATGCTGAAAATAAACGGGTGTATGATTAATATTGATTATGAAGAGTGATCATTATGGTGTAAAATGGTATGAGAAATATTTATATGAAGAGTAATCATTATAATGTAAAATGGAATGAAATAGATTTTTGGAGTTTCAATAATATATGAACTTTGTCACACCCTGTGAAATTACTAGCAATAATGCATTCTGTCTCAGTCATCAAGGTTGGCAACACATTGGGAATCTTGTAATTGCAATCGCCCTGGCCTACTTAGCATCAGGTGGCTTGTATATTGTTTAGATTCCGCATGTAAAATAAAACCGGTCATGTGCGAGTCGGACTCGGGCGCCGAGGGTTCCGTACCGCCGCACAGTTGGTATAATTATATTCGATTTTGAATGTAGGTTCAAATCAAATCAGTGTGAACCCACCTCACACTTGAAAAAAAGGTTTTAATGATTTTTTAATAATTGCCTAGTTTAATTCAACTTCTCTATTATGATGCTGACATTTAAATATTTCAAATTTCAATTGTATAAAATATTGTTTTAAAAGGGAATCACTAACATGTCTTCTAGTGTTTTGGTTTTGTAAAACAACTTTTATTTTTGTTTTTTTGCATGCCATCTATTGGTAAAATGCGTGTGACTATAATATGCACTAACAACCATCATCTCTCAACCAAATTTTGAGCAAATAAATATATTTGACTGACCATTTTTTAGTTATCATCGTTTTTCTTTAGGGTTTTTACCATACCAAATTGACGCTTGTATGTTTTATTGTTTTTATAAAAATAAAATAAATTGATAGAAAACGTTTCTCGTATTTGGGACAACCCCTTGATTTTTTAACTTTATTTTTATTATTGTGTTTTTGTTTATTTGCTAGTAAATCTGCAGTTAGTTAGTTATTCAGCAAAACAATCAAACATCGTAACTTACACACACACACGCACGCACGCACGCCCGCACGCACGCACGCACGCACGCACGCACGCACGCACGCACGCACGCACGCACGCACGCACGCATGCACACATGCACACACGCACGCACGCACGCACGCACGCATGCACGCGCGCATGCACGCACACACACTTATTGACAGAGCAGTAAGCCTCCTGGATCAGACGCTTTTTGAGTTTAGGGATTGGGACCTGGATTCAATGAACACTTTGGACTCTGCTGCTTTGAACAATTCCTCGTGTGCCACTATAAATTTGCATAAAAACTTTGGACGCAAAGTTTGCGTCATCAGCGTGTCGGTAATGATACGCTCGAACACTCACGTTGCGTCTATGCGAAGTTTAATGGGTTAAATATGTAAGAACCCATGACGAGTTAGGATTTATTGCACTCTGCTGCCCTTTCTATTGTTTTTCTAGGAATCCACCAGCATATTACCTTACATATCTAGCGGCCTCAAATACGTATAAGCTAAATAGTCATAGAGGTCTATAAAATGACTTGTATATTACGTTTGGTATAGTAACTACGATCCTAACTGGCCACTGCACATTGAGCAGTCATCTATTTCTAATGTGTATGAAACAAGACACGATATGCAGATTGATCTATTATTCATGTACACATCCTTCTTAAACAGTCCTACAGTAGCCGGTAGTTGTCCGTGGGAGCATACTTCTATAGTGTGAACTCAGTGACATTCGCCAGTTGGTGTCCCATAAGCCCATAACTTTACTAAGTTAAAGTTGTCTAAAGGGCCTCTGCGTGTTAGCTTCGGCTCCATGTACGCCTTCTTAAGATCCGTGTTTGGTGAAGACATACGTACGGTATTTATGTGACATTATTGTTACCAGATTGCGCCGTTTGTGCTGCTGCCGTCTCCCTTTCCCCGGACAGAGTTCAACAAAGCAATAGAACTACAGGAAGTTCTAAATGAGCTCATGCATAAGGTAATTATCGATCGCTTTTTCCGTAAGCAGGGAAATTGTCACCTGGTGTGGCTGTTTCGGCGAGTATCTGGATTGGATAGGAAGGGAGGAGACTGCTAAATGTCTTCACGTGTCTTGGTCCTTCACGTCACGCAGTGACTATTGATAGTGTGGTGGAATTTTAAGGCAAGTTATTTTCATTATTACATCAATGATTTATCCTACGAATATTAAGCATTTTCGTATTTTTTTACGTAACGGGAACAATAGCCAGCCGAGACTGCTGTCCAACGCCGAGCGGGCCGCGCGTATTCCGTTGGAAGAAGACTCCGGGGCAGGCGTCCTGAGACCCTAGCAAGGTGTCCTTGTAGCACGGGACCAGAAAACTGCTACTATATCCAGCCAAGCCAGGATTGCGGGCGGTGAAGAAGTGGAACTCGCATTGCTCATGCCCGGTCCTATTTAGATCGCCATTTAGTTAGCCTGTCAACTTCCAACCCACGCTGTGGAATGCAATAAATGTTTGAGTATTGAGTTTTGACCCCGGAGTCTTTATTAAGCACAGACGCTGTCCACCGGACGATTTTAATGGGTCAAAATTCCACATAATCGTCTTTCCAAGACGCTGCTAGGTAACTTATAAGAGGTTCCCCCCGGTAACAAGAAAAGGCCGATGACGTTAATGAAATGATGAGATTGAAAACAATTGACAACAGGAAGATTTCTAAATGGTTTTCTGAAAAAACATACTTGCAATGATATGCAATTTTATAGTAATGGCTTAAGAGCTTAAACGCCACATGGTCTTTAATACGCTACGGCGTAACGTTATTCCGACCACTAGTCCAAAGCAAGCGTAGCAAACACTGATGAAAAGACAATATTGAAAAGAAAAGTCAGTAAAATATACTTACCGTCAAAAAATATTAGTAACTATGCTTTTAAGACGAACCTCTGTAAGCATTTTCAGGACTACATTTTCAAAAGAAACCTGTTGTCAAATGGGTAGAAATAAGGGATAATTTCTGAAATTCTTCTTCTGGTATCTTTTTAAATACGGAAGGTTGTCCATCAACTGTTTTTCCTTGTCCTCGTAAGGCGGAAGAGCACCAACTAACATAATTATTATTATCTCTGATTAGTTGTTAAAAGAAAAATTAAGATATGTTTACAAGAATGGGTATTTACTATTAAAAACGATACATTAATTGGCTATTGAGTATTCAGTAAATCCCATTATGAAACACAAAGGCGAATTACTTGAGGTGACAAATGTCTTAAACATAACAGGATGATTATATTTTTCATTCACGTTTCCGTAGGTATTGTTTCCGGGTGACGCCATTGTGACTACCATGTGACTAATGGACGATTCCCACTGGAACACAATGGTTGCGTACGCGTAATGTTCTTTCCCGCTATGGCTCCTTTTCACTCCTTTGGGGTTTCTATTTTGCAAAACAGTGGTAAGGCGTGTCTGGGGCCCATAAACATTGATGTTTGGAGTTTACTAATGCGTTACTAACAACTGGTTTACTTTTTAGGGTTTCGTAGTAAACAAGGAACCCATATAGTTTTGCAATGTCCGTCTGTTCGTCTGTCTGCGGATAATGTCAAAGACCCTTGGTGCTATAAAGCTGTAATTTGCCATATTTATATATTTAAGATTCGCCGACAAAGTACTAAAAAGCCAAACATATCTTAAAACACTATTATTATTATTATCTTATTTTACTTATCTGTTATTGTCCCACTGTTGGTGGTAAGCCTTTTTCAGGTTGTTATAGAGGCTATATATATATAATACACTGTGAAAATTCCAAGTATCTAACTAATACGGTTCATGAGCCCGCTGATACATAGACTGACAGATAGAGAGTTATAGGGCCCCGTTGGCACCCTTTGGGTACGGAACCCCTTAACTAGTGTGACTGCATTTGTTACTAGGTGGCCCATGATGATGAATTCCTGGAAAGCACTCTTCAGAACGCCTTACAAGTCGACGAGTTCACCGCAAGCCTGTACGAGATATGGGTCACAGTCCGCAAAGAGGGAATAGTTCAGGTATGTGCTACCTTCCTTCTCCATCGATATAGAAACATAGTGACCAGTAACTATATCTTATTAGGCATGCTTAGAAGTATCTGACTAATAGTCAGATGTTTGTGCGCATTGTTGACTAAGATATCGTTGCTCGTACCTAAGTCTATACTTACGAGTAAAGACTGTACACGATAATATCCGGGCATGCATGCTCTGGTGTATTTTTTTAATGAATGCAAATTTTCAAGCAGGTCCGTTTTGTAACAGTCAGTGATTATGAAACTACATAATAAAAATACAATCATAATAAAATGTTATAGCGTCTGTGACTTAGTCCATTATATTAATCCACAGTTCCAATATTTATTTGTACACGGTCTTCTGACAGTCTTTACCAAATTCTCTTGTTAAAAACATTTTATTATTTTTAATTATACAAGCCAAATTATACCTTATTACATTATCATTTCACTATAGATACAATTTTTCGTTTTGTATTCAGATTGAGATAGTTCTGAGGTTTTTAATTTTGGCGAATTTGACTTTTTCACACATAAATACCTCCCATACAAAAACAACTTTCAGTGCTTGGAGTAAAATGTCTTCCTGACTGCTACAAATAGAAATGAGGTTCAAAAAGTTTTTTTTTGTAAGATGACATTCTAATGCACGTAAAACACCTGGTTAAAATATAAATACAGTTGTGACAAAACAGGAAGCGAGTAAAGATTGTCAAAAACGCTGGACGTGAGATGAAACGTATGATAGAATATATTCGGCGAAAACTCACACATACCCATACATTATGATACATTTTTTTTTTATTATATAGTATTATAATTATACAGGTTAGTAAAAAAAAACTGCTTGAAAATATGCATTCGTTGCAAAGATACACCAGAGCATGCATGGCCGGATTTTGTCGTGTACAGTTTTTACTATGTATGTTAATGGAGGATAATTAGCTAATAAATGAAATTATGAGCGTTGTAAATGTATCGAAAGATTAGGTTACGGAATATTCATTGACTAATTGGATTTGTATTGGTCAATAAGGGTGCCTCTCCACCAGAGATGTGCTATGCAGCTACTTATGTCAGAAAAATAGTAAATAATAGTCTATACGCAAAAATCTCTTTGCCTGTAGCGATTTTCTTTACAAATAAAACGTTTATAAATAGAGTAACCTTTTTCATGTTATATTCTTAGGTTATATTGCTGCTAAAGCAGACTCGATTCTCATTCATTATTAATGAGATTGCATTTTGTACATACTACAGATGTTTCGTAGGAGTGGCCGCCTTAATAATAAGCCAAAAGGCAATCGCGGTTTATATCCCGTTGATAATAAATCCATTATAATTAACTGAATCATTCAATAGTGTTATCATAAAAAAACTTGTGACGGTTTATTTTGGTTTGCGAATTTTAGGGATACAAGACGTTGGGCAGGATGGCAAGGAATGCTTCCTCACCAATGACGACCCGGGCCTTTATTCCTTTTTGCTGATTATGGATTTTAATATAGTTATTATACCGGTTGTTTAACACCGGAACACAATGCGAACATAGCTGCTCACGGCATAGTTACCGACTCTACCCGTAATAATCATGTCAATATTGTAAATTGTTATTTTAATTTCGGGCCTACGTTTCAACGTTTCCCAAAAGAATAACAACACAATGCTAGGTATGGTGGAACCGATTTCTTTAATTGCCAATCTATTGTTAATCAGTTTAGTATTCAAATGTATATTTCTCGAATTTTGCTGTGACCCTGAATGTATGCTAATATTATTCTATTTTTTTCTTAGGAATTTAAATGATGCTTCCGTAAGGTTTTGTGTAAAAGTTATTTTGCTATAGGAACTTATTTATTACAAACTTTTTTAGCATAATACTTCAAAATTCTGCAATTTAATTTAGATTTCTACTGTTCAATGAACACGGTGGTGAAAGTGTTCGTTTTTTGCTAAGTAACGTAATAGTTTTCGTAAGTTTTAACTTTTTATATCTGACATCTGACATTGTTGCCGACATTGCGGTCAGATTCGTTCTGGTGCGTAGCTAGTAGACTTAATTAATACATTTATAATCCTACCACACATTATGCCCAATTTGTTTCATGAAACTTCTCATTATACGGTTGTTTAAGTTAAGCTGAGGTTAAGTGAAATATAAAATATGTACCTAACCCTGAAACACTGCGAATTACTGCGAAAGGCCTTAATACGCCTTTCGGATTCGGATAAAGTCGTTTGGATTCGCACAAAAGCATGTGAGAGCGGGTGAGAGAGAAAAACAAAACCGAAGGCCTTTTAAAAGCACGCACTGTAATATATCTTATACAGTCGACTACAAAGAGATTATCTAATTTTGTCTCTTATTATAACTATGCAATAAGGTGCAAAAGTGGATACATCTCTATGTAGTCGACTGTATTCTTAGATATTATTATTAAGACATTTAATACTTGTATATGCTACGGTTAATTATGTGCTGCGCGAGATAAAAAGAACCTTGCACACATTATACGAGTAGGTACCTATCTAAAATAATAATATAGTACCTACTTGGTGTGTGACGGACGCGAATGTCAGGGTGTCCCCTTGTTTCACCTACACTTATTCCATAGAACGCATCGTTTCTCAGAATTTCACTTCATCGCAAGCTTGTTTCTGCTGAAACCCTGTTGTTTTCTGGTTATCTTAAACATTAATTACGTAGGTTAGGTTAGTGACTATCACAAAATCTAAACTCCTGCGCCCAGTAAAGCCTGTATATGAAAGATAGGTCTGTGAAATGAAACGTTGTATGAAATGAGTGTCGGTGGCACAAGGGAAACTGAATGACATTTTACAGCCGATTTCTTGTAGCTTCCAACCTTGACGCTGGCAGAATTGTCCTTATGGACAGTAGCCATTAAATACAAATTTAATAATAATATTAATAACTGAATGACAGATGTCACAACAAAAGAATAAACGTTTTTTTCTTGCTATACAATCGCTTCGTTCTGGATAGAATTAACCGTCTTCGCCGTGAATAAATTAAATATGTTGCGGCTGAAATTGGTCATCGGTATTATATGTGTATGACTCTTAAAATAAGTGTATAAATTTAAAACGTGTTTACTGAAAAAAACCTCTCCTTATATCTTCCATTTCCTTAAAGCTAACGGTTAGCTATCCTTATCTCACTCACACTCGCATCTGATAGTTTATCTGTCTGTCACTCGTTCATAGAAAAACGAAGAAAGCCGATTAAGCATAGAGGCATTCCACACGCACAGATAACTATTGTCCACCAACTTTGGGTCTACATAGGTTATATTATCTTATTTATCTTATACCTATGTACCAAACACGCGATCCAGCCCTATTTGATATTTCTGGGGTCCTAGTGTAAAAGGGAACAAGTCGACTTAACTCGTAATAAAAAAGGGTATATACATGAACAGAGTATACTAGACTTAAACCCTTTTTCACTTGATCTTCAGAAGACTTATACCCTTTTTCACTGGGACCCCAGATTTGTACATAATCAGTAAAACAGCAAGTTTTGCTTAAGATTTCGACGCATAAAGTATCGTTTTGAATAATTTGAACCGCAAGACATTTACAATACTTACAAGCATAATTATTTTTCTTTGTATGTTACATTACATTATGTGCAAATAATTTATGCTAAATGTGCACCATGCACCAACCTCGTAAGGCCCGTTGTGCTGTAGGAGGTACATAATGTAGGCAATTTAGTTTAAACTATATTTTAATGATAATAAAGTTCATTATTATTTGTTTCAAATTTGAAAATGGAATTTAAGAGCAAAGGTTCTTGGAATTTAAGGATTCAAATTCCTACTCGCGAAGATCTCCTTGTTTGTAGTATGGTGGGCCTCACGAGGTTAACAGTGCAACAAGTCTTTAAACGTACTTCGGGTATATGTGCTTGTTTGTGTCCCCCTCTTACCTTCAAACTCTTATTGATTATACTCAACCCAGATGTTTTAAATACTTATTGCACTCCTTCTTTGTTCGGTATATTTTTTTACGTGTAACCTTAGTATTTCGTTGTTGTTTGCTATGCTAATCATTTTTAATTCCATTCTAAAGGGTCATCCATAAATCATTTAAAATCATCATAAGTTGATTCAGAGTAGGGCGACAATGTTACAGACAGACACATAGAAAGCCAGATTTAATGTGAAACTTTTTTGTTCTTTTTTATGTAACGATTGAGAAAACTCTCTTCTCTTTTAGTTTAGCTATAGCATAGCACGTTCTTTTCCGGTTTTGCTAAAACAGTAAAATAAATGAAACTACCATCGCAACGTAAATATACTAAAATTGTATTTACCACAGGTATTTTCCATAGTCAATACCCCAGCAGATACACCTAAGTGTTTACCCAGTAAAATAACTATATCCCCGGTATTTACCACAAGGGTACAACGGTTTACCGCCGCAAACTACCCTGACCCAAAATACCTCAATGACTTATGAATGACCCGTAAACCTGTCCATCTTAGCCGATATCGCTAGGCATGCTGCGGTCGGACATCATGTTGGAGTCGCGATGCCCGCATACCGAGAACCAATGCGGCAAGCATACGCCCTACTGCTCGTGGAAGCAGGTGGAGATTAACAGCATAGCGTCGGGGTTCGGCCATCTTGGACCCGTGTCGCGGGAGATCCAGAGGTGATGAGCGCGGCAGGTTGGGGACGTGATCCTGTGTCTTTCTTTAAAGGGTTGCCAGACCAAAATCAACAGGCTTTAAACAAAAAAAAAGATGTTAATTTTCGGATACTCAAATCTATAAGATTTAAGCTTAAATTGCATGTTTGCTGCATCATAGATTAAGCGGATCTGTTAAGTGATTCTCTTGAAAAACGAGCTTTTCAATTCGGGGATTAATTATTAACTGCAAAGTTTAGTAATCGTAAAGAATATTTAGAGATCTAGTGCGTGTATATTTATTTTGGTCACAGGTTACGACGAAGGTCGGAAAAAAATTGCATTCTACCACGAGGGGCTTTAGATTGCCCGGTGAATTGAAAAGTGCGTTGTTGAAGAGGGCATATATGCTTCCACGCCCACACAATAATGAAAAGGGATGGCTTTATGTGCTTCCACGCGAAGAATGTGAGATGGAGGTAGTTTGTTGCCTTGATGGCAGCCAAAATTGGTTTACCAGGATTAAGAAGATATAAATACTCAACTATTCAATCGAAAATCATTTTTGTAAACATCGTAGGGTTTCAAAAACATGCGAGAAGGTGTATTTTTGAGAAATAAAACGATCGAGGATTTCGTTTCAAAACGTGGTTTTACGTTTAACAGTCTCAAGGGAATATGATCAAGTTTAATATATCTAAAGATAAGATAAATAGGCGTTATGGTCATTGAGATCCAGAACGCAGAACAATACCGACTTTATCATATGTGGCCTCTTGAAAGCATTAACGCCCCTGGGTGATATTTAGAACAATATATTTAAATCATTTTTTTCCTGAATTATCCATTACGTGTATAATCTGACCTGATTTCCGGAATCGCAATTACCTAAGAGACCTTTAAGCAATGGTTATAAAAACTAAGAAATTGTCAGTTGAGTTTTTGAAGTAAAACTTCTTTACGCTCGCTTGACTTGGGGAGTAAGCTGGTGAATGCGTGACGAAAAGTGTGATCGGGCAAGGCGAACGGAATGTGAGAGGGAGATGTAGGTTAGGTAGCTAGTTACGTTTCGTATATTACCGTAGGGGCAAGAGAGGGAGGAGCGCGCGCTCATTTTCTTTCTCTCGTCATCTCATAGCCAGTGCATGAATATATATATATATATATATATATATATATATATATATATATCTCAGTCAGTAGTTTGTTTGCGAGTTTGCTAGCGTTACGCGACCGGTGATTTCTTGATTATTTCGTAAATTCATTTCGTTGTTAAACAATTTACTTGCATTTAGATGGAGCTCAAGAAGTTTTACTTCAGTCGTGTGGTCTAAAGCACACTTTTTTCCATGTAAGTAATTAGAATAATAAAAAATGCCACCAGAATGGTCACTAAACAAATACTCATGCGACCTTTAACACGAAAGACACAGGATTAGGTTCTTGTTCAAAGAAGGTGAGACAGCGATTTGTAGAACATGTTTGTTTCTTCATTTGGCTTGGTAAAAGATATGGTTGATTTTAAAGTCATGTACATAATGGTCAGCCTTACACGGTATTTTCAAGGTAATTACAAACTATTGCTACTTAGTCACGTCATAACATGACTTGCCGTTTTCCAACGCGCATGAAGAATTCAAACAAGTTTGGTTTCTCTAGTCCACTTGATATTGGACCTTTTTTTACAATATTTCATAAATTTTAGATTGTTACCCTAACAGGGAACCCAGATTGTCTTGTCGAGTCCTCCCGAAGTCTACTAACAAACCATACAAAATTCATACGATACGTAGTTTTATAAACTATGAAACTTTTAAGAGAGGATCTTATTTATGTATTAGAAGCGAGTTTTAGGGTTCCGTAGTCAAACAAAGAACACTTATAGTTTCGCTAAGAAAATGATAATGAAAGTATTTATTGTGTAAGTACGCTCTAGGCACTTTACATGTCTGAGTCTACCAGCGCTTCCCAAAAGGAGACCAGTTTAAAACAAAGCGCCGGAAAATTCAACAGAGAGGTTAATTTTTAAATAAATCTGTCATTACTTAAGCCTGCGTTACAGAAAACAATTATATGAAATGTTGAAATGAATTGTCCGCCTGTCCGTCTGTCTGTCAGTCTGTTTGTTTGTCTTATTGTTTATTTGTCGCTTTGTGTGTCCGTCTGCCGGTCTGCCTGTCTTCCTGTATGTTTGTATGTCCCACTCACTTTTTTTAAGAAACTATCAAAGCCACAAATGCTGAAATTTTGCACACGATATAGATATTCATAATATTAATTTAGAATGCCTACATGTATAAAGTATCTGCGAAATATATTCTTTTATTTTACAAGACCATATTATGATGTATTGGATAGCTCTTGTGTGTGTTCTACCGTTTAGGAAATATAAATCATTAAAAATATAATTTTCTCTCGAGCTTGTGCCCAACCTCTACAGCCAAAAGAACTAATACGAAAAATCTGGTAACTACCTAAATGAAAGCAAATAAGGAAAATTAACGACCGAGTCGTAAATAAACTTTTATATTTTCGTTCTTCCAAATGAAACCATTGAACGTTTCATCATAAACAAATTAAGTTTATCACAACATAAATAATATTCTCTCGAATGTATTTAATCTACCAACGTATGAATTGTTCTTTTATTTTTTTATATCTGGGTTCTTTAAACTCGAACGTCCTTTTTTATGGCACTATGTAGTTAAAAAGGAGGGCATGCTGTTAGCTGTCACAGTTGAAATTAAAATACGTTGCACACCCGTCAGACCTGGTACTTAGATCATTAAGCATATAGCTCCTGTGAGTATGCTATAGAGAAAGGGAAAGGGTTAACGTAGAAACTTCAAGTATAGGTGAAGGTCCCTGGTTTTTCGCAACCAATATATCAATAGTTTCAATTTATTAATTTGGTTTTCGTATTCTTACGTTTCACAACAAAATTATACGTTTTTATTCCTTTTTTTTTAAACTAAGATGCTGTGTTTGTCAGGCGTGAATCGTTTATTTTTACATAAGTTTTTTTTGTAAATAAATGTAGTATTATATTGTAGAATTTGTATAAAATGAACGTTGGTTAGTTCGGTTTAAATGCTCGATATAGATTAATTTGGTTCTTGTCACTTATTTGGACTCTAAAAAGAGATCATAAAAGTATAGAGCTAAATCAGAAATCTCTAACGGCTAGAAAACGCACTAATCAACGTACTTTTACGTTATCTCGTTTGAGATAAGCGACAATGCTGTTATAACTATATATTTATGAAAGGCATCTTAATGATGAGTGGCAATTACTTTAATGTTTAAAAACTAAATACTACAATCGTAAGTACGCCACATGCTATAAGGCAGCCTTTTATAACTTTTGTCTTTAAAAACTAAACTCGCTTTAATAATTTAATTTACATAATGTAGAATAATGTACATTGTAGTTTTAATTTAAGTTATGATATTGTATGAACTAATTTGTAGGTATGTCCTCGTAACAAGACTAATAAAAACATAACGATGTGACTGAACTTTATAACTTAGGATTTGCGTAAATGAAAAAAATGACGTGTAGTTATGAACCTTTTAAAAACACGTAGAAATGACATCTAAAACTGTTACCGTGAAAATAAACATTATCCTGTACACTGGAAAACACCCAAAAGTGTATAATAGTATTTACCTAAACGATGCGTCTATATCCGGTAGGTAAATTGTCTATTTACCGACGGCCACCTCAACTTTTTTTGCAAGTAATATATTAAGCTGTGTAATCACTTGCGTAGAAATGCACGACACTATTTAGTTGCCATCTGTGTCTAGCGAAGTGGCGCAACGTTGCCAAATGTCGCTTGACATTTCTAACAATGCTATTTAAATCCACGGTTGTTTCTTAAACAGAGGAAAGATTTAGTCTACATGGTCTTAATGCGTATTAAATTGGTTTTTGGTCAATAGATTTATTATTGACTGATAAAGTGGCTCTGGAAAGATAAAGATGCTACTTTCATTAAATACATATATGTAGCTGACAACACATGTAATGTATCAGTCAAAACACAACTGCCGATTACACTAATCAAACACATTTGGACACAAAGCATTGTATAAAACACGGTATTCTTAGTGGTTATGTGTTTATTTTGACTTGTCTTATTTGGTAAGCAAAATTGAGAGATAGGTTTTAACAAATATTAATTATGAAATAAGTTAAAGTACAGCGGGTCAATTATGGCCGCGTTTATAATTGTGGATAAAGCATTTGTCACTCATGCACTTACGTATTTGTCAGAAAGTGACAGATGGTTTATACATTTATCTATAGCGATAAAGTCGACTATAATATTATAGGTCTGCGGGAAAACACTTAGAAAGTTCGCTGGTGGTAGGTAGGGTAGGCTTTTAGAACAATATTTTCATAGCACAATTTATTTATACTTGTAATAATTGTAATAAATGCTTTATTTGCTTTATTATATAGTTGAGGTGATGGTAATATTTGATATTTGTAAGTTTATCGGTTTAACTTATTAGCTGAAATAAAATTTTAGTATGAAATCTGCATTTGACAAAAAAAGACAGTGGGAACTGTTTGAATTTATTCAGAATGTGGAGATTAATTGACGTGGAGGAAAGCAATATTCATATTTATTTAATAACTAGGTACAATGCTTGTTCTAGTTTTACCGGGTGATGATTTCAAGAGCGTTTATTCCTAGTGGAATACAATACACTCATTAAAAAAAACTATTTTATGAACCATTTATTGATCGCAACACTCATAACACACATAACATAACATCACGCCATTATTCCCAGAGTGGGGTAAGCAGAACCACAGAAATACTAACAACTCTAAAAAGACATGTTAATAATTCTGTAACCACATTTTGCACAAGTAGGCTGAGATGTTTACTAGTGTATTAGTGACAGGTTGCAAGCCCATCGCCTAACAATACTACAAGCCTTTATTCCCTTAGTTACTCATAACTATTAAAACCGTTCTAAATTTATTAATATTCATTCATTATTCCTTATTAAAAATATTTTACTGCGTGTTAGTTTTTATGGCTTATGATAACGGCATGGACTAAAACAAAATAGTTTGTTCCTTGACAAATGTGATGATACCTAGTGTCTGTGGGATTGATGTTAAACGAACTCTAGCGCAAGCAACATACAAATGAGTATGTTAGTAAAATGGTGAAAACTTTCTTATTATTAGATTCTAAACTTGGTAGTATTTGCCTATTCGTAATTTAAGGAATAAGCGCTCTTATCTAAGCTCAAAGAAAATAACTAGTTTTTACTAGTAGTCCGAAGATAAGTCATATCTTATTTCACATTATCTGACGTTAAACAATTCAATGCACCAATTACACATATTGTACATTCGCTATTACTCGGACCTAGGCTACTTAGGTTGGATTAGGTTAGTTACCTAAGCAAGGATTGGACAATGATGACATAATTACCGTTTCAGTCCGTCTCGCTGGGCCTGTTCCGATCTGACTACCTGATGCAAGCACCCAGCAACAAAATAAAGCAAGTGGAGTTTAATACGGTGGCCGCGAGTTTTGGCGCCGTGACGACACATCTTCCCGCCATGTCTCGGTACAGATGCGTTCAGTGGTCGCTGCTTAGGTTGGCCAACTTTAAAAAACAATCAACTTTTTAAATAATTTTAGTCGAAATCGAGGTGGCCAGTGTGCTTTACGGTTTATTGATTTATAGTTTAATGGAGGATGTATTTTTTCAACGTCGATTAACCAAAATATTATAAGTGTATTTTGTAATGAATTACAAATAGGTAAAGTCAAAAACCATGATTATTAAGTTTATATGTGATGTAAATTGAGCTGAAAAATTTAAAGTATTCTTGATTTGGTTAAAGCAAGGTTGTTGATCCTTAATTTAATTTTCAAAAGCATTTAAGTTTAGGAGCCGTTGGAATGGTTCTTTTACGACTAATAATTGTGATAAAATGTTACGGCTTTCGTATAATAGCTCTTTTTATACTTTGACAGTTGGGTAAGGAGCAAAAAGTTGGGCGTGCTAACACACGTAGTAAAAATTTAAAAATTGTCGCTTAGTGATTGGTGATTAGTTGAGTAGGGCTTATTCGACCTATTTTTTATAAAACCTAATTTACTAATTTCACTAAATTTTAAATTGCCATGAGCATAATACCCGCGTATCAATCTGTCTCATTCCTGAAATGAACAAATGTCATAACATAATGACTTTGACCTAAAACGTCTCATGTCCGAAATGCTTAAATATTCAAATGTACCTCCTTAAAATGCCGTATCTCAGATACGACATAATTTCAAAATAGCTAAAACTGGAAACTCCAGAATGCCAAAATGACACAGTTTCAAAATGCCTAAATAGTTTGCATTATCTTTATAATATTGGTACTTGTAATGTAAGTGGCCAGCACTAAAGAAGATAGTATAGCAAATTATACATGAAGGTTAACTAGCCTATTTGAAATTTAGGTATTCTGGCACCTGGTTATTATGAACATAGTACTCGATTAGTTAAATCAGATATAATCAGGCCGGGGGGCCGGTCTGATTATATCTCTCACATTAAAAAGGATATTTCCTGTTGTTTGTTTTATAAAGTTGGCCTATGTTAGGGTAAATGGATACTTTGTGTTAGCTTTTAAATTAAATTTTATTGTGGTGTGGCCAGTAGTTAAAATATATCAGTGAAAGAGTAAAAATGCTTAAGCGCCACTATTAAGTATGGAGGTGATGCTTAAGCGCCCTATTAGGTATATGGCGCTTAAGCGTTTTTACCTTTCCACTATCGATATTATTTATGTATTATCTTAAATAATTGGCGTGAGCTATTTGTAATATAAATAATAATGTGGATCTTAAGGAGATACATACTAAAAACAGGTATCTTCAATATTTTCGTTTTAGGATCTTAAAACTGACTACACCATCTAATAGATAAGAAATCACTGTCTTGTGTTTATTGTTTTCATCATCGTTCACCTTTTCATTTTTAGGTACTGTATTCGCTGTATAAAAAAGTTTTGTCATTTAAAATGAGTCTTGAGATTTATCTCCGATGACTTAAAAAGAGGAAAATGGTTAGCAACCATATTCTTCCTACAATGTGCTCATGAATATTTGTTTCACAGACATGACCATCACATTAAGACAAAACACCAAAGTATCCAGATACCCTTAAGTCTAAGCAGCGAATATCAGTCGACATCTCTCATGTGGCTGTCCCTTTCTTCAATGCACGCTATACATCCATCTCTTTCACATCACAATGGACTTGCTTCTATCCATATCTTTATTTTGACGTTTGGTGCACTGTACGCTTTGCTTTTTGACGTCACTTTTTTATTTGTTTTATATTATGTTGGTATTAGAATAAGCGGAAGTAGTTTTGATAATGTTTGCGTGCATGTAATTTTTTAGTGCTTTGTTGAGTTGGCAACACTTGAGAGATGTTACCTGCCACACCTACGTGTCAGTTCCGTGATATAACATGTACACATAAAAGGCTCCTATATAAAACTCCACTGTTTAGCATATTATCGGTTTTTCTTGATATGGGCGTTGTATGGGTGAATTTGGCACAAAATTTAACTTTGTTTCGCCGCTACTATGTACAATATTAAAAGTTTTGGGTGTAACACATAAGTCTCTTAACATAACTTAAACACCTTTATTAAAGTTATGTCCCCAAAACTTTGTTTTGTACAAAATTTTGGGGACAATGGTATTTTTTTTTACAAATAATTGTAGTCACTCCTTTATTAGGGTTGAATAAGATTTTTTCAATCTGGATATCCTAGCATAAATATATTCGTTTTCTTTTGAAAAAAAAAAGTAGATCGAGTGAGACTATTTAACTTATTAATATGGGAATTATACCGATACAATAAAATGGAATGATTTTTGTAAAATTACCAACATTGTAACGGTTCTGGTCTTGCAGAAATTTACGGCGCAGTATTTTCACGGACGCTCCACTATCAGGGTGTTGTGTACATGTTATGACGCGAAATTTTGATTATAAATTGTGTTTTTTTTCCCACTGTCCAATCGTTGCTGGGTTTGGTCAGGGGTACACATCTTTCAACTTGTATTAGGCGACATCAAAAGTGTAACTATATTTTGATGTGGTTAAATTCATGCAATGAGAGGACACTTTTCAGCTGTTTCAGATTTAGCTGTCTGGGATCTTTCAGCTTCGTTAACTTGACATTTCACGTATGTATAACATAAAGGAAGAAAGAACTGACTTGAAATCAGTGCGTTAAGACAAATATTATTTAATCAAGTGTCTGTCTGTGATTAACATGTTAAACGACGCATTTTGAAGAAATGAATACAGCTTGGTTAATATGTCGACTTGTAAAAAAAAGTGCGCGAATATGTATTTTATCTCATGTCGAAATATTGTAACGTCCCACGTGGATATTGTCTAACGTACAAATTCGTCGTAATCTGTTGACTATAGGAGAAACGAACAGTGGATTGTGCTAATTTTGCGAAGAAACCTAGTTCGGAGCATTGGCTAGCAAGGGACAGAGGAGTCATCGAGGCGGTTTGTCTTAACCCATCACAAACTTCTCTTATCGCTTATTTATTATTTATGGTGGGATTTGTAAGATGTGGCTCTCGTATCCGTTTATTTTAAATAGACTACGCGATAAATAAAGGCCTTTAACTGATTATTTCGCTCGTAACGAAATCGCTTCGGCAGATATATTTTAGCTAAAAACTGCTTATATTCGATTTTGTACGTTATTAAATTTGTTATTCGGTAAAGACGTCCTTACATAGAAAAAAAAATGGTCAATTAAAATAAAAAAAATACTTACCCGCATAATACATTTATGTGACTACGACGTAAACGAAGACGTAAATACAAGAATTAGAGAGTCATAACCAAATAACGCTGACTTATGTTTTTATAGGTCAATTGATTTCAATGAACGATGCGTCATGAGTACCAGTCATTGCGTATACTCGTTATCTTATAACGTATTTGTATAAGTAAAATTATCTTCAGAACATCAGAACTATCCTAACGTACTGGAGAAACATTTTAGAATTGACATTTTGACAGTAGATTGACAGATAAATACCTATAGATGCATGTACGGGGTATTAGTTTCATAAATGACTGTTGCCGTTTCAACGTTCGAATGTTTAGTAAATTTATTCCGGGATGCTTCGAACAAAGCGTCATAGTAGCATTGTTTTTGTAAACATCGGGTATGGTTACTTGCTTCGTATTACTAGGCTTCCGTAGTAAGATGCACTTCTATTGCAACTTCTACCGTTGTGCTTAAGATTATTATTGGGACTCACACTTTTTCATTTGCAAAAATAAGTTACATAAGTATCGAACGCAGCTAGATCCCATAATTATGTTGATTTTGTAGAAAAATAAATATTGCCTTTTGGAGGGTTTGATGTCTATTCTGTTCTATTAAGCTTTTATTTAATATGGTCCGGTATTAAAAAAACTCAATCCCCGGAGAATAATAAATAGTTTAGAATATCAATAATTAAATACCGATTGGGTAATCTAGGTAAACCCAATGCTGGGTAAATACCTAGATTATTACTTAATCGGTGGGAAAAACCAATTGAGTAATAATCTAGGTATGTTCCCGGTATTTGGGGTTTACCCAAGTATTTACCTGGCGGGTATAATAGGTGTTTACATATCTACATTTGTTTACCTTCGACCCATCTCTAGTCCGTAGTTCTTTATCAATTTATCATGCAGCACTTTCATTTTCCTTACTATGTTGTTTTGCCTTTTTCTTCGCATTTGCCCGTAGCTACTGATAATGTAAGCATGAGATATATATAGAACTGTTTTTGAATTAATTTTATGTAAGTTAATATTTGTTGGCATGATAGAATAGTTATTGTTGTGTTGATAATATTTTTAGCGTTTTAGTTAAGTCTGCACGAGTAAGTTTTTTTTGTTGCATGGGATTAATCGTAATAATTATGTGTTAAACTTTTACAATACGTGTGTAACGTTGTATTACTACTAATGGGTGGTGGAAGAGAGTCGATTTTTGTTGAAATGACACTAAAAAAAAACTTCTAGGTACTCAATCTAGCAAAGTGTAATAAGCGACACTCTTCTGCCAGTCTTTAACTTTTACGTAGTCCTACATGTCACATACGCATCTTTATTTCCGAAAAGCAATTTGTAAACTGACTGTAATTTTGACACACTGCTCGTAAACATGTTTAAAATTCTAGATGATGATTTTATAGACTTTTCAAAATTAGTTTTCATCTTACATCTGATGTTATTAATAGACGAGTTGTCTTATAAAAGTATTTTTTTAGTCATTACGTCAATATACAAATGTATTTGTAATTTTCAGCTACATCCTTCGTCAGTTGGGATTCGCAGATAAGATTCAAAATGTAAGTATTTTACTAAAAAATTAAACTACTTCAATTCAATTTTATTTACCTTTTTATAAAAAGAATTGACACACAATAATGTAACATCTCAAATGTAAACCTACAGTCAAACAATAAAATATTTTGATTTTGATTTGATTTTGATTTTGATAGGTAACAAAAAGACTCGCGGGATTGTGTGTCATATCTATGTTACAATAACGGCCTTAAACCACGGCTTAACGGCCATTTCTCAGCAGAACAGAGCATAATAATTAATACAAAAAATGTGATATCTTCAATACAAACACAATTAAAGACAGTAATTGATTTCTTATCTTCCACTTCAGTATTGATTTACCTATCACATTCACTATTCAACCATAAACAATTAGTAGTGATACAAATTGAAAGATAATAAATTAAACACAAACTATATAAGGTAAGGAAAGATCTCCTAACTGACCAACCAACTGGAGAGCTCGGTCGGTCTGTTGAGAAAAATATACTAACAGTCCACCTATATGGTAATTTAACTGATTGCTTCAGAAAAATTTACTAACCGACCACCTAGTTGGCACTTTGGATGGCTGATTAAGACAAAAGTACCAACCGACCACCTAGTTGGCACTTTGGATGGTTGATTAAGACAAAAGTACCAACCGACCACCTAGTTGGCACCTTGGATGGTTAGTTAAGAAAAAAAAAGTATCTACCGGACAGCCGGATTGTGGGTTAGGAACATCTATTATTAACCACCCAACCAGGTTGTCACTTGAGAAAAAAAAATACCAACCGTCCAACTGGGTGGAATGTCTGGTTGGTGGGTTGGTATAGAGGTATCTATTTATCTATATCTTTAAAATCATGATTAGATTGATTAGTGTAATCATGATTTTAAAGAGTGACCCAAGAGACGTCACCATGGCAACGAGGTACAAAGAGGAGTTGATTGACCCAGATATGATTATTTATTGCTTTCTTTAGATGCCTGAAAACAAAGCGCTTTCCGGCCTCTGCACTGGCATAACCCAGGCTTACGATCTCTTCGGAGTACCAGGGGCCGTGGTTCTGTTCGTCGTCGAAGAGGTCTCCTACAACATATGCGACCAGAGGTTCCATGAATTTGAGATTTCGGAGACCAGGCCGGAGATCATGGTGAGTCTTCTTTCACCTTTTGAAATTTCAAAATCTCCGACAAGCACGGATTTTTTAGTAGGGGAAAACGGATACTGGAACCTTCTTTTGTTTCTGTTTGGCCCATTGGTTGACTGGTAGAGAATGCCTTAAGGCATTAAGTCCGCCATTTGTACCTATTTTGTGTATTGTGCAATAAAGTTTAAATAAATAAATCAATAAATAATACTGCCTTTTAGCCGAAATATTTTTTGGCCGAGTGTATTGTTTCCCAACCTTATTATTTACCAAACCTGTTTTTTCCCGAAACTAAATATATTAGGATTTTCATAAAACTAGTCTTACCTATGGCGTTCTACACGAAGGTCCTAAAATAAATCCTGAAATGTTTACAGTTACAGGAAAAAAATCGGAAAAAACAGCAGATAACCCCAGAAAATCGACGAAATTAATTTACGGGACCAGACAACATTATTTTTATTATAAAACTGCGGTTACTCTTTAGCAGTTTCGTCTACATTTTCTTTTTACACCTTTCAATGATGCTGTCGTAATATATTAGCGAGAGTCATACCTCCTAAGCCAATAAGCGGTATTTCAAATTCAATTGCCGAAGCAAATTAAATCCTTTCCTGCTAGTAATAACGTTGCGTTCGCATCAGGAGTTTTATCTGAGAAGCTGTCATTAGGATATTAACGGAGCAGCATACGTACTACTTTAGGCGGGACGTTGGCGGCCGGTGTTTTTTACACCCCTTAACAATACCTTCATGTGAACTGGTTTGAGAGCTGACAACTCTTGATTCACTGTGAAACTTACACTAGAATAAAAGCTTTCAAAAACCGTATTGTAATCGGATCACCCGCCAATGCGCAATGAGACTTAAAACCCCCTGTTTTTGGGTCGGGGGTTTAATTGTCGCTAAAGTCTGTTCATGTTCCTCTCTTTCTATCTTGTAATCTTTAAGTCAAACATAGTTTGTCAGTTAATTACTACCGTAGTTTAGTCTCTTAAGTTCCAAATTACTTAGACAAAGTTTCCTTTAGTCTGGTTATGTGGGATTCCATCCGGAGTTTATCTGTGTATTTTATTTTCAGATATACAGAAAGACGCTAAATGAAATTTACGAAGAGGGTCAACTTAATGAGAAGAAGCAACTCATAATGTGAGTTCGTTTAGAATGAATATTGTATCTTCTTGATTTTACAAGGTTTTTACGACTCATGGCTCGCTTCAGTCGCCGCACTTCGCGATTTTGATACATTTTATATTTCCGCTCGCCGCTCCGCGCAGCGTACTGCTGTAAGCTTATAGTCGTGCTCCTGACGCCAGGACGTCCTATGCCGACGCAAAATGTATGAAGCGTACTACCCCAAAGAAAATGTTAAGCACTTCTAGGCCATTGACGTAGTAAACTTAAAACTGAACATCAGATGAGAAGCATGATAATGATGACGACTTTCACAATGACAAGGTTCTAAGTATGCGCAACATTTTAATTGGGTGATTTTACTACTCGCTGACAGTAGAGTCCCATAGGCGAGGATCCTCTTGTCAAAACCAATCTTCAAAGTTCGGAACACCGGCGAAAAGTCGCATTTCTATCGGTCTCTTATAAGTTGTGAGTGCGCCCAGGAACTACATGACCTCATCCCACCCTCCACTTTCTCCCATCCATCGTCCAGACGCTGGGAGGGCATCTATCCGCATGTGGTCGAATTAAATTAAAAACCATACTAAATAAATAACGACATTAGCAAAAAAATATCTCTAAGTTACTTATGAACATTTTACCAATGAGACAGAAAGGAATTTTGGAAGAAACCCTTCAGACGGACGGGCTTATGGCATCTTATTGTAGTGCCTACAATTCAGATAAGAAGTCAATTCTGACACATCGCACATCCATGTGATCCATGAAGTTTCTAAAAACGGTTAATGTTGTTAGCATTTATATTTATATTAGATTATTATATTAGTATGTAAATATATATATATATTGCTTCGATGGATTGGTCATTTGGAGAGAATGGATGAAAGAATATTGACGAAAGAGATATATAGTGCGAAAGTGAGTGGAAGGGTAGGAAGGCGCGGCCCTAGGAGTAATTTTTCGAATCAAATTGGAGAAATTCAGCAAAAAGGCCGAATCATGAGTACCCGAAACCGACGTGCATGCATGACTCGATGTATGTATGAATGTTGAAGAAGCGAAAGAGATTTGTCAACATCAGTAGCAGGTGGAAAGAAGTGGTCTCTGCCTACCCCTCTGGGAAACAGGCGTGATTTTATGTATGTATGTATGTATGTATATATATTTGGGAGTTGGTCAATTTGTGTCACATTGTCCCCTGATATTTATTTTATTGTTTCTAGTGAAAGCAAGCCGGTGGCCGTGGTTTACTACAGATCGGGCTACGAGCCCGCGCAGTACCCGTCCTCCCGCGAGTGGGACGCGAGGCTCCGCGTCGAACGGTCCACGTGAGTACGCCATCTTGTTGCCGTTCTGCTGTCTCCTCTTCATCGCAGAGCTTGATGCAGTGGCTGCCCCAATGTTAATGTGTCTATTAGCTATAGATATATAGATAAAGCATTTATTTGATGATTCAATCACACACGTACAATAGAGAACATGCATGAAAATTAGAATTGACTTTCATTGATATGATTTAGGAGAAAATGTAAAAAAGCATATAAAACACAATACACTAAGTTGAAATGTTTAGAGTGTTCTTTCGGCATCCTCATTTTATTTACGTTAAGTATATTTTAATTCCACCATATTGGCTTAAACATAGTAATTTACGAAATAAATGCAAATTTCTTTATAAGATCCTTATATTTTAAACATGGAACAACTGCTGTGACGTCATTCCTGTCGTCGATTTTGTATAGAGTGTTTTTGCAGGGAGTCTGCACTATGACTTTTTAAAGCTTCGTATCTTTTGTCAATTATTTTGCGTATACAGTTATTCCTTTCTTTGATACCACTTTCCAGAGAGCGTAAGAAATTATATGCATGTTCGTTATTGTCATGGTGGAAATGAAGAAGAATATCAAACGAACTTATAAACTAGGAACAATCTCAATCGCATATAGGCGTCGCAGCCGTACAAAAAGGAGGTGGCTCAGCGTATAGTATTGCTTAGAGAGTATAACACTGATGCTATACCACAACCACGGGATACGACAAGGCCATTATGTTTAATAGAAATTAATAAAAGTCTTAATTAGCATTTCCATTAAAAAACCTATAAATATCAATAAACGTATATATTTAAGAACTATGTTACGTATTGGTGATTAACGAAAAAGTTTAGAAACAAAAAATAAAAATGAAATTTGTCGACGACACGTTGGCCTAGTTGGGAGTGACCCTGCCTCCGAAGCCAGCGGTTCAAATCTCCGTAAGGGCAGATATTTGTGTGATAAGCGCGATTATTTGTTACCGAGTCTCGGATGTTTTCTATGTATAGTTAAGTATGTATTTCTCTAGTCTAGGCTTGTAGTATGGGTATAGCCTAGAGCTTAGTTTAGGACTAGGTCAACTTGTGTGACATTGTCCCCTGATATTTATTTATTTAATTAAGTAAATAACTGAAATGAAGTGAAGTGTGAATTAGCGAGATAGTCGCCAGCAACTTGTCACAAGTTGGAACAGCACAGAAATGTAATACGAGCTCACCACGCAGAAGATGGGCGATGAGCTATAGTTGGGCGATGAATACCATCCTTGGCGACTTCTAATCGAGGACCGGCCCGCTATTCCATTCAAGGGGTTTCGAATGGGTTTTATAAGGGTTTTACTTAGAAAACCCGTTCGATATGCTTTTTAAAGCGCTATTTATAAGGGTTATCTGTGCTTTAGCTGTTAAGGTTTCCCTTATAGTGAATGGTTAGTTTAACAATTTTTTTTTTTCAAGAGGTTATTCTTTTAGTGGGGTATTCTATTGAGAGGTTAGTCTTTCAGAGGCTTTTTTCGGTGAATGGGTGGGCGGGTCCCTGCTTCTTATACTCTTATTTTTTCATGTAACAAATAGTTTTATATCAAACACGGACGAGCGTTTCGTCATATTTCAATACAAAAACGTGGTTTTAACAGATGCATGAACACATTAAAAAAAAACATGTTTCTTTTAATTTTCAGCATTCTAATAGTTTTGAGCAGCCCCAATTAGTCTCGACTAAAAATTGTTTTTCAGACTTTCTAGCGAATATTCCACTAGGAGTGAAAGTGATAGCATGATTAAAAAGAAACTGTAAAGCGATTATAAACAAGGTCGCCATGTGTAGAACTTCCCAGCAATTAATTCTCTAGATCATCCTCGGCGGGTCGAAGTTCATCAATCATTCCAGAAGACATTCAGGAACAGTCGGGTACTGGGACTTTAAAAGGCGGAACGGAACTCCAAGTAATGAGATCATTTACTTCGAGAGCGAACAGTGCGAACAAGAGCGAACCGGGCGATCACCTAAGTATTCGAAGCTTACCGATAGCATCGGTGTAATTGTGTATCTCTATCAGTTACGTACGAGTACGTAACAATGGTGAAACCAAGTGTTCACCAAGGTGAGTGAGGCACGGATTACTAATCGAGTGTGCATTTACCGTAAACCACACGAGTTTAGTAAGTAATCTGTACTTACCCTCGAGTGATATATATACTGCTTTATACTATACTTAAAAATAAATCTAATAAAAAACTAACAAATTAATTCTTCTTCTTCTCCTTTTATTACTAACCCGTGGAGCGCCATGACATATACATGAGTATTACAGTATCAATTTTAATTCGAACCACCCTGATTTCCAAATTCAAATATCGTTATGAACAGACGGTCACACACGGTGTTCATATAGCGCTCCACGGGTTAATGGCGGTCCACCACGATATTCCGCAGTGATTTCGCCAATGTCAAGTGAGTAGATTAAATCAGGAAACAGAATAAATGATAAGTAAAAGCCGGATATCTTCCCTCTTTGAAGGTTACCGGAAGCAACAAATGAATTCTCATGAGGAAAAACGAGCGCGCCAGTAGCCAGCAATAAATGTTTTTTTTTATTGTTTTTTTAGCGCGTTGTACGTTTGCATGCATAATTTATGCCAAAAGACGTTAAAGAATGTGAAGACGCGCCGATTTGCAGGGTCCAATTTGCGTGCGCATCAAAGAGGCTTGATTGACAATGTCATCTAGAATTTAAGAAAAACAACGGTGTAATAATGGATTTTCATACGATATTACTTACCTGATAACAGGGTGGTAATGAAATCCCATTCAATATTTCTGCCAAGATTTTTGAGAAGGTTTAATGAACGGCTTTCACGCCTTTTATTAGGGTAGTAATTATTCACTTACTAACAAAGGGCTCGGATACCGGTTAAATTTTCAAACCGTTATCATGTACTTGCCGCAAAACCTTTTAATAACCGGATTTTTGAGAAACCTTTGTATAAAGTTCTTTACGAATTAACTGGTATCGAGCCTAAAAAACCGGTTTAACCAGACGCACGTCACGCACCATAAACAAGCGCCGCCTAGTGTTTTATTTCAGTACAAAACTTTTGATTTCTCGATTTGCCGCTCGTGGATTAAACCGGTTGATTAAGGTAAAAATAAAGTTCTCAAAACGTTCGCTGGAAAAGTCCGGAACAAAACCGAAGTAAACCGGTATGTTTTAAACCGGTTCCGAGCCCTGAGTGTAATATTAACAATATATATTTTCCACAGCGCAATAAAATGTCCATCGATCCAGTACCAGCTGGCCGGCACGAAGAAGGTGCAGCAAGCGCTGGCGGCGCCGGGCGTGCTGGAGAAGTTCATGGGCGGCGGCGCCAGCACGGGCCGCGTGCGCGACATCTTCACCGGCCTCTACTCGCTGGACTTCGACGACACCGGCGAGCGCGCCGTCGAGATGGCCCTCGCCGACGCCGACCGGTCAGTGCCGCCCCTGCTCCCCAGGTCACCTCGACTCCCACGATACCAGCTCATGGTTATTTGGGTGCCACGTGGTTCTCAGCCAGGACGAAATATTGTTTGGCCGAATGTATCGTTTCCCAACCTTTCCATTTGCCAAACGGCTTTTTTCTAAAACTAACTTAACCAAACCTTAGGGTTCTACACATGGTCCCGAAATAAATCCTTAAATATATACAGACAAAAAAGCGGTTTAGTTAATGAAAAGTTTGTTATGTGATGTGAATAAAATACGATAAATTTAGCTATAGGATCCCGTGTTGTAAAGTGTTCGTAAATTTAAGTATTGGGAATTGATAACACTATATTTACTTATTTAGGTTACGAACAGTTAAAACAAATATAGAACAAAAAGGTATGAGCACAATAAGACGTAAAGAACCATAAAGAATACAATAAATTCCATAGCTACAATCGATACAATATTGACTATAGAATTTTGGTAATTAAATAGTTTCAGAATAAAGAAAAATTCGTATTTAGGAAAATAAAACCTCCAAAATAAACCTAAGGCAACAGCGAAAAAAAGACAAGTCTACAGAGGTTTTGGTCAAAAGTGGTAGAACGCTAGATATAAGTTTATTATAAAGCTGCGTATTCACGAAAGCTGTGCGAGGTAGCGGAGCGGTGTTTGAGGAAAAATCCCCCAATAGGATTCCTAGCCTCGCTCAGCGCAGCTTTCCTATTGGTGGATTTTTTCCTCGCACACCACTCCGCCACCTCGCACAGCTTTTGTGGAAACGCAACCAAATCTGTACGCGATTATCACTAAGTGCTTAGTCGGCCGGTGTCCTTCCTCACTAGAGCCACATAAATAGCAGTACTATACTTGCAAACCCATTTTTCGAACGCCCTCATACGTCATTGGTTCCCGCTTCGCTCACGGACTCGGTGTCTAGGTTGGATATGTGTCCAGGTTCGTGTTGAAGCCGCAGCGCGAGGGCGGCGGCAACAACCTGTACGGCGCGGAGGTGCGCGAGGCGCTGCTGCGCATGCGCCACAGCCGCGAGCGCGCCGCCTACATCCTCATGGAGAGGATCCTGCCGCCGCTGGTAACTATAGCAGCCGGCTTCGAGACACCAGCTATAAACAAACGTGCGATAGAGCAGGGGTGGATCCAGAACTTCAATTTCTATGTCCTCCAAACCTAGCCCTCAGGACAAGTCTGGTTTTCATTTAGAGTTATCCTGGCTCTATCGGCGATATACCCTTTTTGGAGTGATGCGAGAGACGGTTTTAAGTATTAGGGCTATTAAAGTTTGACTTTCACGACCAAGAACTCGGATCTCGGCTTTTATATGCGCTGAGTTCATGTTATACTAAGTATAGATTACCTAAGCATATACGTAAGACTCGGAAAAATATGGTGTTTTCAATTGTGGCGTGTGTGGTCCAGGTGTCGGGGTACGTGGTGCGGCCGGGCGCGGCCGTGCCGCCGCAGCTCACCGACCTGGTCTCCGAGCTGGGCATCTTCGGGGTCATCATCGGGTAAACACTATTCATATTTATTCATTGCTTTACACGGGTATACATACAGTACAGGCAGTTCTTAACCTAATAAAAAGTTCAACCGTGTACCTAACCCAGCAGGGCACCGCAGTATTTTTACTTACGCACTAAAACTTAATTAAACATTGAACAACCTAAAATAAAGTTAACTATAATATTATACATTTTATTACCTACGATAATGATAATTAATAAATTAAATTAAACTTGAATATACTGGGTGATTTTGGGGTTATGATCCGGAATGGCCAAAAGTGAATAAGATGGTCATACTGAACAACCTTTCCAATGGGACCAACCACGAAATCGCCAAAAAAACCCAGATGTTCCATACATTAACTCTCAATTAATTCACCGTTAATGTATGGAACACCTGTTTTTTTTTGGCTATTAAAGTATACTGTCAGTTTATTGAACGCCATACAAAAAACCTACAACTGACAGAAAATTACTACCCAAAATCTGCTGTGGTGGTTAACATTTGATAATATTGTAGTGCAGCCAGACTCCACATGAAACTCGAGCCGTTCTTTTTTTGCATCTTACCTGTACACCCCTCCCTATTCCTATGGCTTCACGACCTCATGACATTGCAGGACCAAAGACAAGATCCTCTACAACCGCCAGGTGGGCCATATGCTGCGGACCAAGCTAGCGGACGCCAACGAGGGCGGGGTCGCCGCTGGCCTGGGTGCTCTGGACTCCCCGTACCTCTTGGACCTCTAGCACACGCCTATACCCCAGTAGGATTCGAGTGTTTGAAATATGACCAGTGGGTATACAAGTTAAATCTGCGAATGTTAATGACTGCACAAATTAAAGAGTGTAACGTGTTCCCTGCGGAACCTTTAAGGGCTCCGCTGAAAAAATATTAACGCGTTAATTTTCGGCTAGAAACAATATTATGTTAAATACCTACTTTTTGTTCTTATTATAGAACTTAATATAGCTATAGTTTTGAGGACCACTGGCATAGAACATAGATGTGGTAGATGCAAAACGCTTACGTACCGTGGAGAATGCAGAGCGTATATAACCTTAAATTACATTATATATGTCTTGCATCTTTCCTTAGGAATGAGGAAGAGGTGCGATGTTTTTGTTACTTTTTTTTCTCCTTGAGGAGATGCCAAGATACGTGGCGTGAGTCGAGGTAATTTTTTCCATTATACAAATATTTGTTAGCTGTAGTCTCCATAAGTTATACCTAACTATATAATTTTATAACACCTACCCAAGAAGGGACCTTTTGGGTAGGTGTAATAAGATGAGTCACAAATCATATTTTTTTTAAACGAAGTTTTTGTAGCAACATTAAACTGTGTGTGCCATTAGGACTGACGTAAATTCATAATTTATATGTTTTTTTTAGCTAATTGCCTCCATCATGGTTCTATTAAAAGTCGATTCATTGCATTCATTTTTATACAGTTCCCAGCCCTCATTTTTCTCAGAATGCGTTTGCCTGTCTGCAGAACTTTTTAGACATCGTCCATTTTAAACGAAAGATAAAAAAAACTGTAAAAATCATAACCTTTAAACTACAGAACTGCATAGTGAAATACTGGTCTAGAATGGGTTGTAACCTACCAATTTGAACTTAAGACGTAACCTCCGCGTTTCAGTGTATGTGCAGTAGCAGTTATTTGGGCATATTACACATGTATTACCACTAATGTCATAATCATCCACGAGCGTTCAACTGATAAACGCAAAAAAATGTATTGATAGTGTCGTTTGCCTCGTTGTGGTTAGTCATAATAACTTTCAGGTGTCTCTTTCACTATTTAGTTACGAGTGACGATGATAGATGACAAGTGACAATTCGATATCCGTTTCGAAGTTAACAAGGATCCATCATGCAGATCACAGGCGCCATATACAGTGAATTGTCACCTGTCACCTGTTATTTTACATTGATTCATGTCATGCTCATTTTGATTGGCTTTTGTAAAATTAGAGACTGAGCAGCGTCATTTTTAATAATTGCTGTTGATCGGATAACAATTAACGATGCCTGGAAAGTCCATGACCTTTTCAACGTCATTGACAATTGTAACAGTAATCTTCAGCTCTTAATGGGGTATTTGAAATTGCATTTAAAATGTCAGTTACTTGTAATGTATTAAAAATAACGCTGCTGTGAAACACACTTAAAGATTCAACATTTACTTTCAACTAAGCGCACAATTATCAGCTTTGATTCATGTGAAATTATGTATTTTTTTATTATACAAATTTTAATCGTTGTTAGAAATTAACTCTGAACGTACCTACATTACGTACGTTCTTGTAATTGAGGTGAAAATTTGTACTCGGATGACAATCGTTAAGAGTTGTTTATATCATTGTTTATTTGGGTAACTCATGTTTTTATTTGGAATTACATCGTTTTGGTATTAATGACGACATTATTATCGTCAACCTCTTTGTTGTTGATTATTTTAATATTTAGTAGCTTATTTATAAATGTGCGATAACCTATAAATCGCATTTAAGTTGGTTGTGCCTTTTTAATACTAGAAAACATACGAAGCGTCCAGTGAAATTGTATTTTGTCACCATCGTTGCTCATATTGCTTAGAAATTCCAATTACCAAGTGGGTTTAGTTTACTCTATATTATTAATACTCGTATGAGACATTTTAGCGCCTTCGTTGACCTTTTCATTACCCATAACGAATATGTCATGTTTAACAGCTCAAAATAACCTTTCGGATGTAAACGTAAGGTTGAAAATCGTATTGTAGACTATAAACTAGTCGAGATAAATTCTCCAAAAGTTATATCGCTATCGAAAATGGATTGACTTTAGCTGCCGGACGATCGTGCCGAGCGGATATCTCAATAACATACGTTTCGATAGTATGTATGTATGTATGTAAACTCTTTATTGCACAAAAAAAATAACAATAACAAGAAATTTCGTACAGTCAAGTTCAAAAGTATGTATACACTTTAGTACCTTGTCACTTTAATCGCTTGGATAATTTCATATGGCAGTTTAAACATGACTTTAAATAGACAAGGTACTAAAGTGTATACATACTTTTGAACTTGACTGTACATAAACTTAAGAATAACATGTACAATGGCGAACTTATCCCTTTAAGGGATAGTTTCGGAAATCTTTTGTGTTAACGTTATGCATGTTTTCCAGCTCCCTCGACATTATTTATTCTACTTTCCTACCCCATCTTAGCTCGATATATTCAAACTAAATAAATATTGTTGATGGTATGAATGACAGCTCTAGTTCACTTGGCTCTCATAAGGTCGTGTCATGTGATTATGATATCGAAGTAGGATAGATTTATCAGAGTTGAATAAATATCCTGTTTATAAGCTGACATAATGTATTCAGGAGATTTACAAAATGGCGGATTTTTATTATATTTTGTGTAAAGATTTTGTTATGGCTACACATTTTTAAATTTTTATGTTAGGTAAAGTCTATAATGCACTTAAAATTTACAAGCTTAAAAAATCTACATATGAATTTAAATGTTTTTTCAGTGACATTCCAACGCGATTTTGTGTATCATTTTAAACTAATCTACCAAATATGTAATCAATACTTATATTTAATTCCAAGTATATTAGATATATATTCATAATTAAATTGAGAGAATAAACAAACACATCACCAAAACGTGACATGTCTATAGTGATCGAATTCAGCCACTTTTAGTAAACAAAATTGTAACAAAAAAGCTAAGAATTTGTATTTAGATGAAGCATTGTAAAATTTGGACATGAAAATCCTCAACTTTTGTCTATTTTCAGATGAAAGGTATTGTTTTATTTATACAATATAACCTTTTGTCAGAAATTTGTATACTTGTTAATACGTAAGGATGGACAGGTTAAAATTGTCTAGGCATCAAAACTGTATTTTGATATTTGGCAACATACTACTGCGATGAGATATTAAAATATTGTAGGGATATTTGTATGCTTAGATATTCGCTGCGTTTCGACCGGTAGCGTATAGGTAGCGGAGCGGTGTGCGAGGAAAAATCCACCAATAGGAGAGCTGCGCTGAGCGAGCCTAGTAATTCTATTGGTGTTTTTTTTCCTCGCACACCACTCTGCTTTCTCGAACGCTTTCTGGTGAAAACGCAGCCTTAGTGGGTCCTTTGCAGGGAGTTCGGAATTTTACCCTCTCGATTGTGGTGCTGTGTAAAAAGTTATATTTTATACGAACTGTATCTTACTAATAAACATGCAATTTATTATATTCTACTGATTTTTTTAATCCTTAAGTGCTAGCGTGCTGTATCTTTTGAACCGTACCTACCAGATGCCCGGTTGTATTTTTTTATAAAAGTAATGAGTTCTCTGTATATTCTAACAAAATTAAATAACACAACTGGGCCTCTATTCAGGTGCGTTAAAACGATATCGTGTTTGACACGTTTAAGAATTGTTTATGTCAGTCGCCATTATTGTAAATGACATAAAGAGTTATCGAAACGTTGACAATACGGAAACACGTCAAGTACTATATCGTTATTACCGTGTAGAATCCCAGCCCTGGTTTACTGCTAGTGGTTTTTGATTTTGTTCTTGTAAAAATGGTAATAGGTACATACAAGCGACATATTTGGCGAGTGTCTGGTTGAAGGGCAAACCCAGAAGAAAAACAATTATAAAACGGGTGCAGACCCACCGTACCCCTAAACCGTACCACTGACCCAAAATTTGTATCATAAATCGCCTCTTTAGAATTATAGTGACCTAATCCAAATATTTTGAATTTCGACTTAGGTCTCTATAGTACTAAATTTATGACTCGAAATCGAAAGCTGAAAATGTTTGAATTAGGTCACTATAATTCTAAAAGTGCGAAATATGAGGTAGGTTTAGGTTATGTTAGTTCTTCAGCAGGCCCGGAGGGCCAAACTACCCAGAAATAGGAGCTCTGCGATAGCAGAGCTCCGTCGACAACGTTAAATTCGATTTTAATAGTAATAATTGGTCAAAGTACCACCAGTGGTACGGCGGTTTGAAGGTATAAAACGAGCCAAGTGCGTCGGGCGGTCTGGAATCCTAGGTACGCCTCGCAGCTTACTTCCTCGTGGTCCTACTAGTCAAAAAGTGAACCTAGATTTGATCACTAAATAGTAATTATGGTTGTAAAAGTAGGTAGGTTAGGTTCGTTAGGTATCTTCAGATGCCCGAAGGGCAAAACCACCTAGAAGTAGGAGCCCCGCCTTGGGCGGGGCTCCGTCGAAAGTCAGTAGGACAAAAATAGTAGGACCACGAGGAAACGGCCGCCTCGCACTTGACATTTTTTCATTATTTTGTTTACCCTTAGCTTTGTCTGCTATATCCTAAGGGCAAATTCAAAGGGGAATGGGGCCATGGAATTAAGAATACATACATATTATGTGAATGAATTTTAATTAAAACCGCAGTTATAAATAATATTTATATTCACCAACTAAACTTTTGTCTATTTAGAATCGTGTATCGTATTTATTAGTCGTGTTCTTAAAAAAGTTATTGCCATGTTCGTAGCCCGCGGCGTTGCAGAGGTGGGGATGGGCGTAGATGATCTGGGAAAATAAAACAAGATAAAAGTTGTTTATTCAGTAAGTAGGCCGCACGGGCACTTTTACACGTCAACATTCTACTAGCTCTTCAAAGAGACCACTGCTGAGAAGAAGCGCCACAAGAAACTCAACAGTCTAGACATTTTTTTTAAATATTGCGTTCTCATACTCGTGTTACAAGACGGCAATATATTTGCCGCTGGCCATCTACGACACATCTAAGCATTGAATTTGTATTGAATTTCATTAATTTACTATGGAAGTTCAATTTCAAATTACTTAAATAGTTTTTTTTTCTCAAATCTCTCTCTGAAATAGGAGTGTTATGACTATCAGAAAAAACGAGCAAGAATATTTTTTATTTATAGATTTATTTGTTTACTTATCGGGACATAGCAAAATACCTCAAGTCATGTCGAATTTTACTACTTCTATGTTTATTATTGGATTACTAGGTTTATAATTTCGGTTCTTAATACTTAAAAATACAAGAAGGTGCTTTATTGTTAAAAAAAAAAAGGAATGACGAGAAATTTAACCCCTTTGCCAGGCCTAGCATTTTTTTTTTATGAATATGGATTTTGGTGGCGACACGCAAGCCTAGTTGGTAGTGATCCTGCACTCGAAGCTGGGGTCCTGGGTTCAAATACCGAAAGGGCAGATATTTGTGTGATGAGCACGGGTATTTGTTCCTAAGTCTTGGATGTTCTCTATGTATTTAAGTATATACTTCTCTACATAAGTAACTTTATCGTTGTCTAGTACCCAAATCAAATCAGTACCCATAGTACAAACCTAGAGCTTAGTTTGAGACCTGAGGGGCTATTGTCTAACGCACTCGCAATCGCGACCGGCTTCAAAGTGGAGCAATTGTTTTCATATTGTATGCAGACGAGCGTTCGATTTTCAAAATGAAAACAATCGTGATTGCGAGTGCGTTAGACAATAAGCCCTCAGGTCAATTTGTGTGATATTTTTGTTTTTTTTTTTTTTGTGTTAGATCAAAGCCAAATTCCTAATTATTACTATTATTATACATATTTCTATATATTTTCTGTGGATTAGATTTTTAACAATAAATATTCAAATATAAAAGTAAAATAATAATACACATAATTGTTATTATTATTGAATTCGGTTTTGGTTGGATATAAAAAAGTAAATTCTTTTCTTTTTTTAAATTACTACGTACATACCTATGTGGTCTCTATGTGACCTCTGCCCGGCTAAGGATTAATACATTTGCGAAAAACATAAAAAAAACAATACTAAAACGGTAATTTAAAAATACAATTTGACTTAATTCTTTAGAACAATTTGAAAAAAGACTGGGAATTTTAATTTAGCAAGGGAATAAAGTTCATTCATCAATACAGATATATTATTTTGGGTCATTCTGACTCTAACTGACGGAGTCGCGGTCTGAAGCTTTAGTGAGCGAGTCTCTACCAACACGGCTAGCACATGACGCCGCGCGAGTTAAGTCGCGCGCGAGATAGACTACCCCTCATTGTCTAATTAGAACGGTCAGATAAAGACAGGTAGTCTATCTCGCGGGCGACATAAAACGCGCGCCGTCATGTGCTAGACGTGCAGGCTAACACCTACCTGGTCCCTCTGGTAAGAGTCCTCAGCCCCAGTAAGCAGCTCTGGCACATCCAAACGCGGTATGTTGAACAGGTTCATCAGATAGTGCTTCTGGTTGGTGTAGAGCATCCGCTGGTCAGCCCAGTCCATCTCGCGCGGGAGACGCCAGTCCTTCATCTTGGGATCCATACGCTCCTGGTATTTGTCGAAGTTGATTCGCTCGATGTCCTCTACTACCTGAGGAAGATTTTACTGTTTTGGTACACGTTCACAGTCAGTTGAAGTTCAAACCACTATAAATAGCTGTCCAATCATAGTCAACCATATGGAATGACAACTATATTTTATTAGCTCACTTATTATGTTACGGGACTTGACAGAAGCTCGTGGAGCTAACCGCATGTGCTTCCGATAAGCCCTCAAGAGAAAATAGCAGTGGATTAGACGATCAAGGTCTTGTCATCCTGGCCAGATTGAAGGATTGATTTGATGAAATACTGAGTGTGTAACCTGTCTTAAGGTGGGTACGAATTAGAGTAGCCTCGGGTTGAGGCACGGATCACATATTTTGCTCAAATTCGTACTTTGGTGAATTAGGATAAACGCAGCCGCGGCTGTCATCGCGGCCGACGCCATTTTGAACGACGCACAATGTCGGCTCGCGGCGAGCACGCTGCCTCACTCGCGCATGTTTATGTGCAACAATGTAGCTCGCGAGCAGCTCGCCGCACGGGAAGAGCATGCCTCAGGCTGAGCCGCTCAGATTCGTACCCAGCTTTATGCTTGTCAGTTTTACAACAAATTACAAGTAACATGTTTGTATGTGACCATACTACAGGGTTATACAGCTGGTAGCTGGGGTAAGCACCTAAAGAGTCAAAACAACATACTGTTTCCACCTCGCTGCCTCCTGTCCAGTCGTAGACAAGCAGCTCCGCATGGGTAGCGATGTCCCGCAGGTATCGGTTCTTGTATTGGAACTCCATCTCAGTAAGGAACTTATTAGTCAATGCCTTCCCGTTCACTTCATACTTATTGTTGCGGCACTTTATGGCTTCTAAGACCTGTAAATCATTGAAACAATATGGTAAAGACTAAATTTATTCCTTCAGAACCAGTCAACCTTGATGTTGATGCAAAAAAAAAATTAAACATAAATATTTTTACCTGTAACAGCTGGGGATGTTTCCCACCTGTTACTGCTGGTAACAATTGGGAATTCTCAGCTGTTACCACTGTAAGCTGAATAGGGTAGTTTCCAGTAGTAATAAATGGGACAAATTATTCCCAGCAGTCCCACCACCACTTTATTTTGAATTTTAATATTAAAAATGCATAAATATAAAACTTGTTCACATATATTTAAAAACACTATTTCTTTTGTCATAGGTGAAAATAACCTAACATTATGTACAAATTAAATTACCAAAAATTCTATAAACAGTTTTATTAGAGTCTGTTTAAAGAGAAGTGAGACATATAATCTTTTTTGTTGGTTTTTGCTGTTGTTATTACTTTTTCTCAGAACATTTAGACATTATCAACCACCATCACATTTATTGTTACAACAGGACTAAAAGCTCATCTTATGCCCACGTTTGGGCTTTGTTATACTCATATTGTCTCACAATCATGATACCACAACATAATTACTCAGGCAATTCATCATGTACTCTGACAAGACAATTAAGTTTAGTTACTAAAACAGTTCATTTTGACAGGCATGAAAGTATGCCGCGGGCTTCATAATAAAGGGGATTACACGCAAAAACCCAAAATCTTTTTTGTCCGTTTCGTTTACGGTATTAGTAATACACATTCTGTAATTTTATCACATTTTGCGATCTATATTTTATCGCTTAAATAATGAAAAACTTCAAGGCATAGAAAAAACGCTGTCAAACCAAAAAGTCTTACAGCAGCTGTAAAAGCATTTATTTAGCAAAGTTACGCAATATTAACAGTCCACATTACTTTAGAATTGTGATATTTTGTATCTAATTATTTAAGATTATTTTCTATACAATAGTTTGTTTTATTATACAACCTCATAGTAAAATAATCATATTTTTTATTTTTGTCAAGTCAGATAGACATATGATTTGCGAAAAAAAATAAGTAACGGTATTACACAATTTTACAATGAAATGTCACCATATATAAGCTTAGGAACTGGATTAATTTCATATGAAATTATTATGTCGATTAGAGAAGGTGCAAATCTTGAGTATTTTTTAAGAAATTTTTAGTTGGTGCTTGCATATTACTGCCGAGCCAAAAAGGCGTAATGACATAATTACTGGTTTCTATAGTAATGAACGTAAAATCATTTTATCCCGTAAACCAGAAAGTATTTAAAAAGTCACATGCAAATTTATAGCTCAATCATTAAATATACTAATAAGTTATAAAACTTTTACTCTCTTGAAAAGTAAGGGTTTTGCATGTACGCTCCTTTAGTATGAAGCCCGTGATGTGTATTTAACTTACATTATTAACAGCCAAATCCAAGTAAATAACTAGATGGGGCCTCATCAGTTCCTCAAGCGTGTTATGCCTCAGTTCATAGTACACTGAGCGAACACCCTTGCTGATGAACTTCTCAGCGTACATTGCTTCCAGAAACACAAAGTCAGAGTATGGAGACCTCTCCAATACAACACCTTGGCCAGTGTTCAGCAAATGGGCCAAAGCATCAATATACTGGCTATACCGAGCTATATACATCTCAATCTGGTAGTTTCCAGCCAAAGTATGGGTTGGATTAAGGTTGAAGTCACAATGATCAAAGGTTCTAGTCGATTCAGGAACCTGATCGTTGAACGTCCTCAAATCTACTTTGTTTTGGATATAGTGAAAATCCATGTTCGCTTCAGGGAAGTGCTTCATTCCCAAATCCTCTGCAAGGCATGCAGCGAATTTAGTCTTTCCGACCGCCACTGGGCCCTCGACGATTACAACTTTCGAGTTCACATCGAACCTGTGGGTTGTTCTGTCGAACAGACTGGTGAGGTACCCGTAGTCCTTATTCACGTAGTCGAAAGGCTTCGGCTTTGGCGGCGGCGGCGGTAGAGACTCGCGCAAAGCTTTGCCCATTATGTTTCGGTGCTGAATGAAGGTGCAGGCAGATATTTTGCCCCCATGGCTAGGGCTGATGATCTTAATCACAGAGGTTTTCATAAGACCAGCCATATTGCTTTGAGGTATCGTCCTGTGAAGATACCTGTAGCAAAGTAATATTAATGAATCTAGGATAAAAAAAACGATAAAATACTAATATTTGAAGCAATCCTTACCTCAATAAACCATAATAAGAAATTTCAACTCGTATCGTCTAAAACTGTGACATAATCAGTTCGGTTTCATAATCTGTGGTCTACGAAAATAATAATAATAAAAATGTAATTAGTAAATCGAGCAGTAGCAAACATGAATTAATGTGTTTTATTCAAATAATCTAATATAAAATCGCATAGATCTCATTAATCCTAAAAAAATAATTAGGGACTTTCAGTCGACATTCAGAGTTCATCGCATCGTACAAACCAAAGAGTAAGGATATATAGCTGAAAAAGAGTAACTACTCTGTGGTAATAAGTGCATCTATGGAAAGCGCTGCCATCTAGCGCTGTACGAAGTAACTAATGCCGTATGTACATAGCTACGTATATGTATACCACCGTGTTGTAGGTACAGATGTATTCAGAGTAACAATATGTATACATTGTGGAAAAAACGAATGTCACATGGACGGCAACTACCTTAAATAGCGGAAATAGCAAATTCTACGCAAAGGAGACTAACTTTTATTTAAAGAAAAACAATAAATACTGCATTAATGAATTTTTGAAAAAAAAAACCTATTCCTTAACCGGGAATCGAACTGATCGAATACGACAAAACAGTAGACGTGTTTTATGCTATGATACAGATCGAAAGCGTCATTGATAATGAACATTTATATATACAACACATACACCTTGAAATTAAATAAAGACCGTAAAAACCCTACTTTCATATTTGTCCACTTCGATTCCCGGTTAAAGTAGACGAATTTCCGAATTTCCAAAAATCCATAAATGCGGTATTGAATGAATTAAAAAATAAGTCTCCTTCGCGTAAAATTTGCCATTTCCAATATTTAAGGTACTTGCCGCGTCTATATGGCGTTCGTTTATTCCACCCTGTATAGCTGAAAATGCGTGTGATGCATTATTTTACCATTGTATTTTGTCAGGAATATTTGTATTTAATTGCTTTCTCAATTAACTTCACGACGGGAACTCAGATAAATGAGAAAGCAAGTTAAATACGAACTTTACGATGGCAAAACATTATTCACTACACCCAGTATTATAATAAATAATAATACATTGTGAGATAGCGACTACACCTGTATAGAGGAGACTGTCATCAGGAAGATTGTTGTCACGTTGTCATTGTGATGTTTGTTATATTTTTATGGATAAACTCTCAATCCATGAGTTACCTTCATTTTTTCAGGTCAACTTGGAGTGAGGTGTCGATTAAAAACAATTTAATTAATAAAGTTTCGCATTTATTAAATTTAATTTGTGTTCACATTGTTGACATTATTACATGGCTATGACTGCATTAACTAAATCTTTTGTCTTAATCAGAAGTTTTAGCTAGAGCACATCATGCGACAACATGGTTAATTATTTATTTTTGTGTGTTTTATGCTTGTTATAATATAATTGAGCAGACTTCTTTATGAAATCCTCCCCATCATACACTAATTTACCCTCTAATATTCGGTTTACAGACCTGCACCAACTAAATATTATTAAATTAATGGATGTGTCCACAAAACACTCTTTTATTTTTTCATTGTGGTTTTCACAAACTAGAAAACTAAAATCAGTAAATAAGTCTATGAAGGCTTTAATTCTCTCTTTTATATGTTTTTTATAGCATTCACTATTCAGAAACGCAACCGTTGTTTCCTGTATTTCTTGAAAGCACGCTACTAGGCATTCAGACGGATAGCAAAGCCATTTTTTGTTTTTGTTATATTCTTTAGCCTTTATGTATCGGTACATTGCATTTTCCGAATTGCCTAGTAGCGTGTTTTTACAAGTTTTGCAACCTTTCACAACTTTTTGCAAACATTTTGATAGGGCCCACCCGCATACATATACTCTTTGATCAGCCCCTGAATCTGATATAGTTTTATTGTTTTGAATTGCTTCCAGGGGCTGATCAATTATAATACTTTGGGATTGTGAGGGTGCTGGTAAACTTTCTTTATTATTTATAAAAAATGACACCGATTGTAAACAATCATTCATGTCCTCTTCACAATTTGAATAAACTGAATGATTGCTACTATAATTATTTAACAATAATGTTTTGTATGCACCCTCAAACCCCATACAATTAGGTGCCACATTACGAGCACCTAAACTTCGGATACTTCCAAAGAAGTTTTCAAGTGGGTCCTGGTTGAAATTGCGAGTAAGCATTGCATCAAAAGAATACTTTTGAAACAACAGTTGCCAGAGTACCTTAAAACCTTCAATTGTCTTAATTAAGTTAATTATAGTTGGTACGGACTTCTCTATTTCCTGAGTATTATTTTTTTTAATTATAAACTTGGTTGATTTTAAAAGTTTGAGGGCATCTTGCCATAGCTGGTGATGAGGAGAATTTCTTTTCACCACAGCTCTGTAAATCTTGCCATTAGGCGCAGAAAAACTTGAAGCATTTAATGAATCAAATAATTTGTCAATTAAAAGTACTAACGGAATTAAATCCCTACATTCTTCTGCTACACTTCCTCTAGCTACTAAATAGTCAGTAGCAACAGCCATGCTGTAACTCAATAATTGAGTAGCATTTTTCACCCTCATTTTCCTCATTTTTTCGGGGTCAATGTGCTCATTGGTCAATTTTGGTAAAAGACGCAACTCGCCGTGCGACCTGTCAGCTTCAAAGACCCGCTGAAAATATTCCCACTTAATCGTTTTTACATTGTCACTATAAGTATATTTCATTTCTTTGTTTATTAAATAAAATAAATAAATATCAAGGGACAATCTCACACAAATTGACCTAGTCCCAAACTAAGCTCTAGGCTTGTAATATGGGTACTAGACAACGATAAACATACTTACATAGAGAAATACATGCTTAAATTATTATTCCTTACACCTTTTATTAGGTGGGGAGTGTCATACAGCGGAATAATTTCTTTTCTGTTGATAATAATAATATCATTTCGCCATTGTTTGTTTTCTTGGAAGTATATTTTTTTTGAATCTATGATTAAACTGTTTATTGTACTGACATTGGTCGAACTTTGGTCGCACACGGTTGCTATTATATTTAAGCCTACTGGCTTAAATATAATAGCAACCGTGAAACCGTATCGCTTGTAAATTAGTAATAACATTTGTTAAAATTTCTTTCCGTTTATTTGTTTTCAAAGCTTGTGAAAAGTAATAAGCTACTGGTTGTTTAAAATTTTTTTTTACCCCCTTGACCATGAACACTAAGACGTGATTTGCAAATTTTTCAGTTTTTTCGCTATTCCCATAATTTTCAAATCCCACAAGATCGTCTGTGTAAATATTGTACTGAATATGTGGGGAAATCAACATTTCGTCAAATATCAATGTACACAGACGATCTTGAGGTAACATTTTTGAAACTGTCTCCTTTAATTCCTTAAATACTAATTCGTTTATTCCTGGCGATAATTTAATCCTAGCAAGCATGGCTTTTAAAACTTTCTTTGAAGGCAATGTAAAGAGCTTACACATCAACTTATAAGCCTTGGGGCTCTTTTTAAAAATTGAGAGAGACAAAATTTTTTCTTCTTCAGTGAACCTATGTCCTTTTTTCTTCTTTCTCCCTTCAAAAAATTGCATCCTGGTAAATAATTTACCCAACTCTGTCATGTTTTCAGCTAGTTTATCAAAATCCCTTTGAGTAGCCACCTTTTGCTGTTGTCGAAGACGTAACTTTTGGATCTTCACTTTTTGGCGCAGTCTCCTTATCTCGTTTTGGTTCTGTCGCTCCTTCCTTGCATTTTTGGCGACATTCTTTTTTAATAAATATTTAAAAGTTTCTTCTGAAAAAAAAAATTAAGTTAGCATTACTAAAAACCACCGAAGTAAGAGTCTGACTCGCGCACTGAGAGTTCAGTAAATTTCAAATAGATTTTTCTGCTATCTATAGGTAACTATATTGTTTTTATTTTCAAAATTTTAGCCCTAGTAGTTTCGGAGGCAAAGTATGATGGTCAATTTTCGCCTATTTTCCTAAATAACTTCAAAACTATCTATCTTAAAATTATAAAAAGTACATTTAAGATTCTCATAACAAGTGCTTTCATTTGATACGTCACACAATATAGTTTGCATAACTTTTTTTACTTTAACCCCGAAAAAGCATTAGTGTCATAACTTAAAACGAGGTATTATACTTTGTGCATGTCAGTTTAAAGTTGTTTTTTATCCCTTTATTTTATAGCCTGATTTGTTTGATTATTTAAAATTATTTTGACTTTTAACATATAAATTCTGACCAAGACATAGAATGCCAAACAGCACCGATAGGCTAGGTTATATTTCGCTTTTCGCTCTTTTAGACATACTAAAAGAAACTAAAAATAAAAGCAAATTTACTTCAGAAACGAAAAAAATTCAGACAATCCAATAAATAATAAATTAATAGTGAGTTTAACGAAAAAAGAATTCAATTAACTATGTAAATAAATAAATAAATATGTTGAAGTTAAAAAATGTATTGTTAAATCTTAATTATAAATGCAATGTTTCACTATGATTTTATTGCAATAAAAGGCTAAATTATTAATAAATTATTAAGTATAGAATAATATATACACTACCTGCATTCATGTTCTTCCTCTTAGATCGAGTAGGGTACTTTTCATTTACGGTCAAGCAAGTACTTGCGAAAGACCCAGACGGTATTGGCAAAGTTTCTGAAGAAGAGGGACCTGGCAGGACTTGGTTTGTGATGTCCATCAGAGTCCTTTGCAAGTGTTCTCTTCAGGGTCCACTGTAGCTATGGTCAATCTCAACAATGCTTGTAATTGACTGTTGTATACCTGTAATGTAATGTAAAATGTACAGGGGTGCCGACAACTGGGAATCATTCCTATTTCTTGATAGATAAGCTTACTTCGGATTAAAATTTGACACATGTTGTATGGGCAAATGTCAAATTTTAACTGGAAGTAAGACTTATCTATCCGCTGTTTGAATATAGGGTTCGGCCGTTAATTGTCGATGTGACATAGGGTATGTAAATATTTCAATATGGTTTGCGCGAAAAGAAATATAGAAGAGGAATGATGCTATGTTCTTCCTAGTACTAAAAATATCTCCATACCACATTTCACTAAAATCCATTTAGCAGTTTAACTGCAAAGAGGACAGATAAACAGACAAGCATAGTTTCAGTTGCATTTATAATATTAGAAAGGACTAGTCTAAGCCCGCGGCTCAACCTACAAAGATGTTTGAAGTTTTTAGGGGGAAGATGTAGCCTATGTTGCATCACTTTTCTTGTTAATGTGTGCGTATTGCTCATAGGTACAAAGTGACTGAATCACTAGAGGAGCATTAGTAGTCTGTTAGTGAGGCTCTGGCCATATGTTTATTTTAATACTTTGTTTTAGGTCCATTTTTTTTGTTTCAACACACTCCAATGGCTTCTACATAACAGCAGGCAATAAAGGAGAAAGCAGTAGTAAATGAAATAAGTAGAATTTTTACTCACAATGCAAATTCATTGTTGGTACTGCTGACCATATTAGACGACCTCCACAAGTTTTGGTTGAATGATCAAAATGCTGGTCACATATTCGCTTGTTTTTGAATATGCGCATAGGATCATTTTCCTTGAGCTTGTCGCCAGCAGCTGTGACCCAGGCAGCAAATACATCTTAGCGCTTAATGGGATTCGGGAACCGGTGAAGAGGTACACCTTGCTCATCTGAAAATGTTATTTTTTGATTTTTATGGCAACTTTTCATCTAAGACATTTCAGGCTCGGAAGGAGCGAGTTCAGCTTCTATAAGTATTTGTATGAACTACAAATTTATACAAATAAAAATCAGTTGCCAAATGTACGTACTACTTCTACTTGGCTAATTCTTTTGTTTAGTTGCTTATTGTCAGGACAAACTTTGTATGAAAGAAACTATTACGAAAAAGTGAAAAATTTAGGCTTTAAAAAATCTTTTCATAAAACCCGTGTGAGACCGGGACAGGCAGCTAGTTTATAATAAAGCCATACGATACAACAATAACATCATATCTTAACTGGCTTTGTCAGAATATTAGCGCTAGTATTTGTAACTTACCTAAAGCTTCACATCGAAAAACGCAAAATCTTCTTCGTCGCAAACTCATGTTAATCACACTGATCAACAACAACAACACAATGAAATAACGATAAAATAACAATAACAAACTAAACCAACGAATGAAACAAATAACAAATAACAATGAAATGAATAACAGAAACAACTTAGATAACCTCGAAATCCGTATTTAAATTTAAATCCGAACCGAAAGCCAGAGCAGAGTAGTTAACAATGACAGTGAAATGACAGTGGCATAAGGTACAAGATGGCGGCGATTAATAGTTGTGCCTGTACACCACGAGTGTCGCTGTCGTCGACGGGTTAAAGTGTCAGTTTTGAGTGTGCCCCCCCTGGTACAAACGAAGACACTGATAACTGACCACCCAAAGACTTTAAGAAGTTGCGATAAGGTTTGTGTTCAATTGTAAACTTACGGTTAACAGTGTCTTCGATCGTACGGTGTCGCTAAATTTGATCGAGGTCCACGTACATATTCAAGGTCAGTTAAAACTATACTCAATTTAGAACGACCCCAAAATTTTAGGCGCAACTGCCGATGTCGGGCTTTAAATTAAAGTTGATAAACCCACAAACGGGTGTGGGACCCGATTCTCGTGACTACGAGATGATTTTTATGCGAGATATGTCAAAAAAATGTATGCAGTTGACAGTTCATCAAATCATCTCGAAGTCACGAGAATTGGACCGGTGACCGTGAATGAGATGAGAACCTAACTAATAAAACCGCTTTGCTAACAGTACTTTTCTTTCTTTTGACCACAGACAAGAGTAGATCTCTTTTGACAGCAGCTGTCACTTGCGAACCATGTGTTTTCGTAGTTGAAAATAAATAAATAAATTACCACAATATATCTTTTAATAAAAGTTGTTGAGCTCTGTCTAGTAACGAATAAATCAAAATGGAGACTGAAAACATTAACGTCGAGGAGTTTCTACCTGCAAAAAATCCGGTGAAACTCAAAAATGTGAAGCGAAGAGCAGTGTCCGAATCTGGAGAAGTTATGGAAGTGGAAGAGCACAATGGCATCCAGGGGAAGCCTAAACACACTCGATCTAAAGCCAAAAAGTCGAAAAAGAACCAAGAGCCTAATGAAAGCAAAGTGAACATGAGAAAAGTTGCAGTGCCAGCTCACAGGTACATAACCTCTAACATGGTAACATTTAATTATTTTTAGAATTTCTTTCCTGGCTAAGCACAGTAACTTTGTCGTGGTAAATTTGACTGTTAGTTTTTATTAGGGACGTACAAAGCAAATTCTTCCTATGATTGTTTTGGATTAACCATTTAATAAGATGAGTTATGGGACCAGATAATTATGATGACAACAAATATGAGATCTTTTCTGGATTAGCTAGAAGTGTGGCACTAAAAAGATGATTTTTACTTATTAATGAACTTTCTAATTTACTGGCTTCAGTTTATGTGAGTTTTCTGTAACACCTCTACATAAACCAGAATTTATAATATGTAAAAACCTTCCATGAAAATTATCTAACTCATGGTAAAAACTGCATCAAAATCCGCTGTGTAGTTTAGAGAGGCAGAGAAATGATAGACAGATGAGAAAAGTGACTTTTTTTATGATACGCAACATGCTGCCCTGGGTCCATTGTGCATCATAATTATGTTTTCATCTCTAGGTCAGATATTTAAGAAACAAAAGAAAGAAAGCTTTGTTTCTTAGTTTATCTTCTGTCCTTTAGTTAATTGTATGTTAATAAAACTTATTTCTTACTTTTCTTTATTTTTTTATCTATTAACCCCTCGGATCCGTGCTCAAAATTTGGATATCTTTTTGTATTTTTTTTAAGCTTAATTTTATGGACTATATCGTAATCAATCAGAAGAGACTAGAACTTGGCACTTTTTTGTCCTCCCGCATACGAGGGGTTAACCAGTTATCTACCAGGGAGCAGTTCCAATGTGCACTGCCTCTTTTGTCCTTTTTTTTAAATGGATAAATTCTTTGATTTTTCTATCTTCCCCAAAACCTGAAAGATTATTTAGATAATTGACCACAAACTTTATTTCTGGAAAAAATAATTATATTGGTCTTTTATTTTATTTTCAAAAACTTCTCCTGGTATATGATAAAGTAAAGTGTAAGCAATATTATAGTAACATTTTTTTCAGATACACACCCCTTAAAGAATCCTGGCTGAAGATCTTCACACCGATTGTGGAGCACCTGTTCCTCCAAGTGAGATTTAACACAAAGACACGAAACGTGGAGATCAGAGTTGGCCCTGAGACTAAAGATGTTGCCAACTTGCAGAAGGCTGCGGACTTTGTTAAGGTAACTATTTTTGATTATCTTCCGTTGTTGCATATTTTAAGTAAATAGTATGATGTGAGAAATATTACTTTGATGAAAACAAATACTGTTCCCAAAATTTGGCTAATAAAAACGTGGATAATATGTAAAATCTAATGGACAATCCGAATGCAATTAAAATTATATGTGTCAAGTCACTAAATAACTAAAGCCATGGTTGATGTCATATCAACAGCTTTCTAAGCTGATGCTAAAACTGTTGGGAGACTACTTTTTGTATTTTTAGCAACTGGCATCTAAAGCATTTAAATTTACAATCAATGAAAAGTTTAAAATTATTATATTCATTACTTTATATAATGCTAGGTTAATTAACAGGTGCCCTAAAATTTACGAAAGATTTATAGTATTAGTACCAATTTCACCACTTAACACAATTAGAGCGTTAACAGTGGTTAAAATGTATGAACTAACAGTCAATTTACATTGATTAAATTTAACATCATATGGTGAAATCGGTACTTAGTATGGTAAATCCTGCATAAATTTTGGGACACTTTATGATCATTGTCATAAATATTATTTAAAAAACGAATGACTTTAGAGTTTCATGTTGCGTTTCTTTTCAGCAGTGGTCTCTTTACGAAGTACTGGCATATTTTTAATGTGTATAAGTGCCTGTGTGGCCCTTACTGTGGTGGTGTGTGTGGTGTGTGGTCTTTAACATGTTCATGTTTAATATTTCCAGGCATTCATCTTTGGTTTTGATGTTGAAGATGCATTGGCTCTGCTCAGATTAGATGATCTCTTTGTTGAATCATTTGAAATAAAGGATGTCAAAACTCTGCAAGGTGACCATTTGGGAAGAGCCATTGGACGCTTGGCAGGAAAGGCTGGTCGAACAAAATTCACCATAGAAAATGTCACGAAAACCAGAATAGTACTTGCAGACTCAAAGATTCATATCCTGGGAAGCTATCAAAACATTGCTTTAGCTAGAAGAGCAATATGTAACCTCATTATGGGCTCACCTCCTTCCAAAGTATATGGAAATTTAAGAAACGTCGCGAATAGAGTAGCTCAGAGGATGTAGTTAGTAAATATATTTATGGTTCGCAATATAATGTTTTATTTTGTAAATTCTATAGTTCACCGTGTACTTATTTTACAAAGTTTCATAGTGATATACAATATCCAATAATGTACAAAGGAATATATTGCACAATACTTTAGTACTAAATAAAATTAACAGAAACAGGCTTTGGCTTTACAGGTTTTTCTGGCCGACACGCACCTGATCGCCTTCAGGCAGTTGATGACATTGAATAAATAAATAAGATGATTTTAATTTTATCTGCCTTGCATAGCCTTTACAAATCAAAATTTTAAAAGTTAAATTTTAAAATGCCTGTCAAGGATTTTCATCCTCGACAATTCGCTAATGTTAACTGGCGCAGCCGGTAGGATCACAGCAGCAGCTTGTACTTGAAGTGCCGCGGCACGCGCGAGAGCACGAGGCGCGCGTCGCAGGACAGCGATGCGAAGGTCCAGGGCTCCGCGGCGCTCCACTCGGCGCAGTACACGCTGTCCTCGTGCTGCTCGTATGACTGAAGCACGCCGTCTTCCAAACTGGAAAAGATTGCTGTTCTAGACAGGGTTCAGGGAAACAAATGAAGGTACATTCCGGAGTGAAATTGGCAATATTTTTCGGTTGTCAGCCTTTGTAGCGATTAACAAACACTCAACCTTATAGTCATAAAATAGAGGCTATATTAATAAACTGATCTTGCGTGAGATGCCCGTGCACTGTGGATTACATCAGTTTATGAATACGGTTCTGAGGGGTCTACCACAAGGTCGAATTTCATTTACCAACTGTTTCGTTTGTCTAAATTTTCACAAGTTAATTTCCTGTAGTTATACTTATAAAACAAAGCTAACTTATAGGTTCTGTAGGTATATCTCTGTAAACATTTTAAATAGTTAATACCGGTCGTAACACTCACACTTGCCCCCTGCCCTCGGCGTCGGGCTCCCGGCAGACGCTGGCGGCGGCCGTGAGCAGCGCGCGCGCGTCGGAGCTGCCCGTCAGCAGCAGCTGCTCGTGGTACGAGTTGTAGCGGACCGTCCACACCCTGTATAAACGATCTCTGTACATCTTATCTGTATATTGCATAATTGCTATTTCAGTCGTTCACAGTACAAAAAGTACTAAGCGTGACCGACTGAAATAGCAAGACGCAACGTTTCCGTGAAAATACGAAGGAAAACAATTATGCCATACATCTGGGCTGGGATTCCACACGGTAATAATAATAACGATACTGTCTTTGACGTGTCTCCGTATTGTCAACGTTTTGATGACTCTTTATGTCATTTACAATAATGGCGACTGTGATATAAACGATTCTAAAACACGTCAAACGAGATATCGTTATAACGCAGTAGAATAGAGGTCCTGGGTATCGTATGACTCGGTAGCCATTATTGTAAATGACATAAAGAGTTATCAAAACGTTGACAATACGGAAACAGGTCAAAGACAGTATCGTTATTGTTATTACCATGTGGAATCCCAGCCCAGACGCTGGTGGCGCTGTCGAGTTGGTTGTTACAAGTTGTCGCTAAGTCGCCACAGTAGCAGGAACCGGAAAACCCGTTCATTTGGGTTACCCGTTTATTTGGATAACCTCTTCATATGATAAGCTAATCGTTTGGGTACTGTAATGAAAGAAGGATGTAGCAGTACATACTCCTTTCATTGTTTTCTTTTTTCTATTTTGTTATGTCGAAATGTTTCGAAATCTTTTGAATAAAAAAGATTTCGAAATATGGAATGCCCGCCGGTGGTTTTCAGGGGGACGCTCCAGAGTCTCCAACGGACCGCGTTGGCATTCACATGTGAACTAATGTATATTTAAACGTTAAAATAAATGAAAGAATATATCAACACTGCAAGACGTATACTTTTATTCTACGTAGTTTAGTTAAAAGTGCGTAAAGTATTACGCTTAGGAATAGGCGCCTCCCAGGCTTACATGGTGGCCGTACGGGGTATCGAGAATAAGAGAACCGAAGAATCTTCTCGCAAGCAAGAAGTGGAGTGCTCCTGACCTGAACCTGAGTGATATCTTTATTAACCTATTCTCGCTTTAAACTGTTCCCATATTGGTATTTTATTTTTTGGTGCGTGTCCTTCCCATATAGCATAGCAAAATGGCGACTGGAAAATATAATGGGCTATCTGATACGGAGGATTTTTTAATGCAGTACCAGGCCATTGGAATCATCAAAGGATGGTCTGATGAGCAGAAAAAATATGCCATCGCCGCATATCTAGATGGACCAGCCCTTCACTGGTTTAAGACAAATTTTGAGGAATTCACGACCTACGCAGTGCTAGTGGAAAAATTGAAACTGCAATTTCCTTGCCGAGGTGATTTCGCACAAAATTTTTACTACAGAAGGCAGCAAAACAATGAAACGCTGATTGAATATTTCTACGCCTTAGAAAACTTAGCTGTTAAAGCTAAAATCGATGATGAAAGATTCATAAGGCATTTTATTACATCTATGAACCAGCATCACCAGTGGCTGTTGGCATCGAAGTTATTCGCATCTAAAGAGGAACTTAGAAAAACAATAATGCAAATGGAGGACATATTTAATTGCGACACCACATATGCAAGAAATGTAGAATTGCCAGTTTTTAATCCAGATGTAAACTTCGAAGAAATCAGGAACCGCGGTGATCAGCCGATGCACACACCACGATTCGATGAGTCGACACCGTTCGGGACGCCAGCTACAATAGCGCCACGCAGAATGCACTTTGAACCAGAAGCACCACGCGAGTCACACGATCTTCGTCCTCGTCCGTGTCCACGCCCACGCCGTTGGACACCACAAGAAAGTTCGCGAAGGCAGCAAGGCGCAGCGACGGCCAATGAACGCTATCGATCCGATTATCGAGAGGTTACTCCTTCTTCATCAAGGCAGCACCCAAACTTCACGCCGCGTCGTTAGTAGATCGGGATGCGACAGGCGGCATGGATTCAAACCCGATCCTTGTAGATAAGTCTAGGGATGTTTCTGTACCGATTATTCCAGTAGTAATAAATGGTATTATTTGTGAAGCACTCGTTGATTCAGGTGCGAGTGTCTCTTGTATCTCCAGATCCCGGTGGGATAAATTATCCTTGGATTCTCAAACGCACGGACCTATGGCCTTGCGAGCGGTAGGCGGTTATGCAATCAATGTGCATGCCTCTGCCGAAATAGGGATGCAAATTGCGTCAGTATATTATCGGCAACGTGTATTAATTATACACGATACGGCTGAAATAATCATACTGGGACAAGATTTTTTACGAGAAAACGAAGCAATAATTGATTTCGCAAAGAGTCAGCTGACACTGAAACAAATTAGTTTGGTGCCTTTTATCTCACGTCATAATGAGAAAAAAATAACTTTTTCTATATGTGCTCATGATCCTAATGAGTTTGTATATAATGAATCTTCTTTGAAGAAAACTGATTATATTTATTTTACAGATTGGGTGCAGCGCAATGAAAACTATTTGTTAAACCTTAACGACGAGAAACCGGTTGTCTTTGACGTGAATGATGGATTGACGGCCAAGCAAAAGACAGAATTGGGTGGTTTATTGAAAGGGTTCCGCGACACTTTTTCTTTTGCAACCCGAGAATTGGGATGTTATAAGGATACTTTTATTTCAGTGAATACCACGGATGATGAACCAGTTCATAAAGCACCGTATCGGGTGTCGAATAAACAGAGGCAAATAATTGATGCGCAAGTACAGGAGATGTTGGAAAATGGCATAATACAGGAGTCAAGAAGTCCTTATGCTTCACCCGTTGTGTTGGTGGACAAGCCGGAGGGCCCACCAAGATTTTGTATCGATTTTAGAGCGCTAAACAAAAAAATAAGGATGGATTCGTACCCGATTCCAAGGACGGATGATTTGCTTGGTTGTTTACAGGGAGCCAGATATTTTGCTGACCTTGATATGAATTCAGGGTATTGGCAGTTAGCTCTGGGCGAAGGCAAAGAAAAGACGGCCTTCGTGACGCATACGGGGCTATATGAATTTAATGTATTGCCGTTTGGTTTGAAAACGAGTCAAGCCATGTTCCAGCGAGTGATGGACAAGGTGCTTGCAGGGTTGAAATACAAAAAGGTTGTTGTATACGTCGATAATATTTTGGTTTATGGAAAAACGTTTGAAGAATTTGTGTCGGCATTGGAAGAGGTTTTATCGCGGTTAAAATCGGCCAACTTAACCCTAAAACCGAGTAAATGCAAATTTGGGTACCAGAAAGTGACAGTTTTGGGACATGAGGTGTCAGCAAATGGAATTGGGCCCGATGTGAACAAGATAAAGGCAATGAGGCAGATACAAACCCCAAGGAACGTAAAGGAGGTTAGATCAGTGCTGGGTTTGTACTCTTATTACAGAAAATTTATCGATAATTTTGCAGAGATCGCATTACCGATAACGAGCCTTACAAAGAAAAATAACAAGATTGTCGATATTAAGAAGAAAAGTTGCCCGGAATATACAGCATGCCCAACTGAAGCAGAAGTTTTACTACGATATCAAGGCCAAAGATATCTCATATGATAGTGGGGACTTCGTAATGCTATACTGTCCGAAGCGCAAGTCTGGATTAAGCAATAAACTTGCTAGGAGATACAAGGGACCATTCGAAATTGTTACAAGGCTTTGTAATAATAATTATAAGATCAGGAAAGTCGGTACGGTAACAAAATGTATTATTGTTCATAGGAATAGGTTAAAGAAATTTCACGCTAGAGCTTAGTTATAAGGGTGTATATAATTGTGTATAGTCATGTATAATTTTTTTTTTTTTTGTCTTTGCAGTTTGCTAACACATGAGCAAGCGTGAATAGCAATGAAAAGGGAGAGGAAAGTGAGATGCAGGCTTGTCTCCATGGGAACATTACGTCTGGTCTTATGATGAGAATTCCACTTTGCCTGTAAGGTGTGGAAGAAACTCTGTATGGATTTCACCTCACATAACGCCTGACAGATGTTTTATATGGTGCTCAAGTCATGGATTTCATATCGTTTGTTATGTGATGGCGATATGGTTGGATGCTTATTCATGCTCTCATGATGTTATTATGGGCAGCTGTACTTTATTTGATTTAATGTGTATAATTATGTTTTTATTTCATGCGCATTTGCTGAGTTGGAAAATACTGATGTAAGAAGTCTGACGGCTGCTGTTAGCAGAAGGAACACTGGCATGCAATCCTGCCTTTGATGTAGAAGGCACAGGAAGTCCGATGTCTGGACTGCACCATGCCCGTCCCTTCTGTAGAGCCGTATCGTTGAGATTTTGTTTCAAACTATTATGTCTTGTCCTTTAATAGGCACCAGCTCTTCGATAGCTTGGATGCTTGGCCCCGTATAATTGTTTGTTTTCAGATGTCTTTAATGGTATTTATTAATTTCATGTACTGATGCTGAGTTAAGCTGCCATCTGGCGACGCTTACGTTCGCAAACTGTACTACTGATATATGGTTTTTTTAATATAATGACATGTAATTAAATATCTTAGCATAGCTGTAGTTAGTAATAAAATTTTAGCATTATGTTAGTAGGTATTGATAGGAGATAACGATTGATGTTCTTTCAGAGCATGAATTCTTATCACGACTTAAATAGGTAGGTAAAACTAATATTCCTTCAGAATATTAGTTTAGTTGTCATGCCAAAGTGACATGACATATCTGATGTCATCTCACTTAGAAATAGTGCCTGTGGCACCACAGACAGTAACTCTCTGTCTGATGAGAGGGGATGTCTATGGTTCCGCAAGTAAGGCGACTGTGTGCGCCAAACCCTAAGGCGTTAAATCATAGACACGGGTCTATTTGTTTTTTAATGTCGATACCAACCTCCTTGGTACGATGTTTAATGCTTTTGTAATTTTATGCTGGCAACGTATAAAGGGAATTGATTCTTTCTTGTTGACCAGGCACCTTCAGTGTTTGGGCTGTCAAGCATGTTTGACAGTAGATATGTAAGGTTAACCATGGATCGCGTCTTTTATTTTTGGCAGGGTTTTTGAAGAGTCTAAGTTTGCTATGGCAAGTAGCGCAGACGATGCCGATGACGCATGGTACGTCACTAACACAAGTTTTGGCATCAGATGCGGTATTGTCACAGGAAATTATCCTGTAGAGCAGGACGATCCCCCTTAATGTATTGTTCCCTCCTTAGGTAGTCATTAGGGTTTCGTATAGGATAGCATAGGTAGGGACCTTGCTTCCAGAGGGGCGAGGGATGTAATGAAAGAAGGATGTAGCAGTACATACTCCTTTCATTGTTTTCTTTTTTCTATTTTGTTATGTCGAAATGTTTCGAAATCTTTTGAATAAAAAAGATTTCGAAATATGGAATGCCCGCCGGTGGTTTTCAGGGGGACGCTCCAGAGTCTCCAACGGACCGCGTTGGCATTCACATGTGAACTAATGTATATTTAAACGTTAAAATAAATGAAAGAATATATCAACACTGCAAGACGTATACTTTTATTCTACGTAGTTTAGTTAAAAGTGCGTAAAGTATTACGCTTAGGAATAGGCGCCTCCCAGGCTTACAGTACCCTTTCATCCGGTTACCCAACCAGTAGCGGCGTTAGGGTTAGGCGCGGTTGGGCGACCGCCCACGGCGCCAGATATAAAGGGGCACCTGCGGCTGTTATGTCATTCTATCCGTCATTTTTTTTCGTATGGGTTTGAATAGCAATTGAGGGGCGCCTTATAAATCTCGCCCTGGGGTGAGATTCTACACGGTAATAAAATAACGATATCGTCTTTGACGTGTTTCCGTATTGTCAACGTTTCGACAACTCTTATGTTATTTACAATAATGGCGACTGTGACTTAAACGATTCTAAAACACGTCAAACGCGATATCGTTATAACGCAGTAGAATAGAGGCCCTGGGCGTTAGTAGTGCTAAAACCGGCCCTGGCAACAATAATGATAATCCAATACGGATTAACCTAATCGTAATTACAAATTACTAACAAGAAATGCCGCACGCGCAATGCCGTCGCGCACGCAGGGAACCGCCATGTTTGGTGTTGTGCGCTACGATAATAGACCTTATATAGTTAACGTAAAAGCTAAAACAGCTTGCTCGCATTTAATCAGCGCTCGGAGCGATAACCCTTTCCCGGGTTTTTGATATCGGTAAGTGCTAACCTGAATTACTTCAAATAAAAGGGCTTACCCGTTAACATACTAATGTTAACCGGTAAGCCAACCAAAACCTTACCGAAATGAAGCGGTTTTTGGAACACAGCTTTAAAAAAATCCCGGGTTTTTGAACGGGTTAGGGTACGCGGGTCCCTGGTTCTACTATTTCTACTAAGACACCATAAAATTTAATTGTCATCAGATTTATAGTTTGTGTACTAAATTTCATCATATCCCAAGATACGAAACTGTGGATTTTGAACTCGACTTAATTTTAATACTTAAAAATATAAAATAATTTAATACTTTTAACTAGTTTCACGGTTAAGGGGATAAAACAACCCATAACAACTTACCAATGAGAATGATCGCTTCTACTGAATATAGGCTCTTTTCCATTTCTATAGTCCCAAATATTCAAGGCTCCATCATCTCCGGCACTTGCCACGTGGAATTGTCTAAAACGATAAAAAAGAAAAATAATAAACATGCAAAAAGCCAACAGCACGCGGTGTTCCCAGGCGGTCACCCATCCAAGTACTGACCACGCCCGACGTTGCTTAACTTCGGTGATCGGACGAGAACCGGTGTATTCAACGTGGTATGGACGTTGGCGATCGTGAACGCGAATTTTAAAATTGTAATCATTACTTGTACAGCTATTTAACGCCACGCCATCTTTTAAGTACTGGGCATATAAATTCTGTGTTTCTAGTGAAAAAGGATGTAAGTATTTTGATGTTTAACTATTCTCTTTTTATTACAAGCTAAGTGGACTTATACCCTTTTTCAATAGGACTACGCAGTTTTAAAGACATTTCTACCGTTCTCTTTGTTTACCTGTTCGGGTTGAAATCTAGGTCTCTAGCCAGTTGTCTGTGCGCGTTGTCTATGCTCCAAGCGGGCTTGTTCCCGTCCGTGCGGGTATCATAGCACTTTATGTGCATGTCCTGAAGCACTGCAAACTAGAAACCATACTATTGAATCATTTTTAATTTCACAATGTGATTATGTAATAGTAGTTTATTCACCAAGGGGAGTAAGGCACGGATTACTTATCGAGTGTGCATTTGAGGCCCGACGCAAAGCGGAGCGTAAACCACACGAGTTTAGTAACCTGTACGCTCATTCTTAGAGTGGGGTAGGCAGAGCTGCAGAAATACCAACCACTCTAAAAATACCTGGGGGATTATTATGAGCTAGCTTTGCAGTTCATTTTACGGTGAGCGTAAAGGACAGAGCTATGACAGTTGTATAGCTTTGTCTTTGCAGCGTAAACAGAACTTCATAGTTATGTCATAAGCCAGGTCTTTTTAGATTGGTTGGTATTTCTACCTACCCCACTCTGGGAATGAAGGCGTAATGTTATGTATGTATGTAAGATTAAATCCCTTGTGAACAGATACGGTACCAGGCACTCTACTGCGTCGGGACGGATACGGCACTAGGCTTACGAAGGGTTAATCCTTTAGTTTTGAGTCAGGTGAGACTAACCTGGGAGTGTCCCTGATGCGGGTTCCACTTGCCGGCGGTGAAGTTGAGCCGCGCGCGGCCCTCGGGCGCCGCCGCCGCCACGGCCGCGCCCGCCGCGAGGTCCCACACGCTCATGCGGCCCTCGTACACCACGCCCACGCGGCTCGGGTCGGCGCAGTGCCACTCGGCGCAACGGACCTCTTCTTCAGGCTTCTAACGGTTTTAATGCAACAATTCATTATTGTGGTGTGGTTGCCGGGTATTCTAATAGTGCCCCTCCACGTCTTCCCGTGGATATTGTAAGAGGCGACTAAGGGAATAAAGGCTTGTAGTACTGTTAGGCGATGGGCTTGCAACCTGTCACTCATACATTAGTAAACTTCTTGGCCTGATTGTGCAGAGTGTGGTTACAGAATTATCAACTATTTTTTAGAGTTGTTCGTAATTCTGTAAGTCTGCCTAGCCCACTCTGAGAATGAAGGCGTGATGTTATGTGTGTGTGGGTGTGTAAAAAAATATCATACCCATGGACATTTGTAATTTTGGAGCTATCCCCTCCAAGTGTTCCTAACAAAACAGACAACTTTGTGACCCCCAAACGCCTGAAATATGCGTTTTACTAATATGTATTTTTCTCAAAAAGTCTGTTTTCCATAATGTCAGCTTTTCAAAATGTCAGCTTCTTATAATGTCTATCTCCAGGAATGTCAGTTTTCATATAATGTTCGCTTTTCAGAAAGTTTTTGTTCTCAAAATGTCCGCAACCTCAAAATATCTGCCTTCTTACAATTTTTGCATTCCAAAAAAGTCTTATTCCCAAAATGTGTGCAATCATGAACGCCACATTTACTATCTTTTCCTTTTTGATTTTTCAACAGCAGGAAAGGGGCCATTTTAAATAATAATTATCATAATAATATGAATAATACTGCACAGTAATTATAGATATTTATCAAAGAGTAAGTATGCCAAGAAATTAACCCTTTCAATTTAGAACATTGATTTGAAATAGCAGACATTATAGGAAATCAAACATAATAAGACGATAGCCTATATACAAAAGTGAACATATCGGAAAAGCAAAACTTATGGTAATGCTAATATTATGAATAGACAGCTTCCTGAGACTGTACACATTTTAAATACCAGTTCAGAAAGCTGACAAAATAGAAGTGCTAACATTGTAAGAACGCAGACGTTTGGACTATTGTACATTTTAGGAAAACGAACATTTCAAGCCTGAGCCCCCCAAACAAATTTATAGACTTATGCCTATGGGTCTTGGGAGTTATTTCTCTGTTATTTCAGTGTGAAGGGTAAGGCGTTCGGCGAATTGACTAGCATAAAGGCGTTCCATTTTAATATTCAGAAATTAAAGATTCCGAATTTCAATGGCCTTCAGATATCACTTACAGCCATTTGTTTTGTGGGTGTTCTTGTTCAAGCCAATAAAATGTTCTTAAACCTATCTAACTATAATGCCGATAAAAGGGATGCTTCCTGTGTAAAAAAAACTACTTAGTCCGTCCAGTTAGGGCGTCAAATAATATTAAACACATATTTTTTGCTTCATTTAATCAATCAAAATTGACAAAGACAATGCGCATCAAAGTTCGAAAGTGGGGTCTCGCGACGTCATAGCGTGGTACAAAGCGTGCCACGGCGTGACGTCACGCGGAACTTCAAGTGTTTAATTGATTAAATAAAAATAGGAGCTTAATATTTTTTGATAATGTCAATGTGGTTTGATAATGTAGGTGCAGCTGTAGATCAGCGCTGTGGCTACACGCTGCAGCATTAATGCTTTTAGTGTCCTTAGATAAAATATTGTACAAGTTGTTTTCACTTTATTTTGTAATTATTATAGGCACTAAATAAACTATTTTCTTCTTCTTAATGACGGAATAAATATAATTTTCCAGGGCCTCTATTCTACTGCGTTATAACGATATCGCATTTGACGTGTTTTAGAATCGTTTATGTCTCGGCCGCCCTTATTGACGATGACATAAGAGTTATTAAAACTTTGACAATACGGCAACACGGCGAATCGATAATTCAAAGGCGATATCGTTTTTACCGTGCAGAATCTCGGCCCGACACTAGTCTATTACACCTGCGTCACAGAGTCAAAAGCTGGAATCACTTACATCTGGTGTTATGGTGGTCACATGCACCAGATCCTCAGCATTCCTGCTCTGCAGGGCACTGAGATCATCCAGATCTTTGGGTATTACCTGCAAACGTTGAAAATGACAATTGGAATTATACCAATTATTAATAATCTTGGAGCAGAGGCAGATCAAAGGGAGATGGCGGGATACACTGCACTTAATAGAGAACAATGGTGGAAAAGAGAATCTTCGCCCAGCATTGGAACATACATAAAAAATACATACCCAAACGCCAGAACGTCATATGAATACTAAAAATAAATAAAGCTTACAACAACTCACTTATATCTTATCTTATGGGAACACCTTAAAAATCCGTACTTTTGTTCGACGATTTATGTTTCCGAAAGCTATGTTATGCTGGAGCTATTTTAGATTAAATGCATAACTTAAATGTAGGTTAGGTTAGGTTTGATTTCTTAGCAATATGAAAAAATTCAAAACATTGCATTCGAAAATTTGAAAATTGGGGATTTAGATCAATTCGGAATCATGACTTTTTGGAATTATGCACAAAGCATTATTTATTTAATTATACATAATTTATCTTATTTATTTAAGAAAAAAATATTGGTATAAGAAAAACTACTGGATCAAATTAAAATATGTGAAAACAATGCATTTTATTAATTTTAGACATCATGTTTCATAGACCCATTTACTGCTTAAGACCTACACAATCGATATCTAAATAGAAATAGTTTAATTATTATTTTTCACAATAACCAGGTTCGATTCACGAACTGGGTACAGGTTTTTTTTAAATGTATGAATGCAGTTTTTCTTCTTACTAAAATCGATGACTTGATTCCCAAGAAAAATCTTCATATGTCTCATAGTTTCAGAAATTCCCACCCTGTACATACACAGCAGAGGGATTTCTTTTGAATCCCATCAACACTTTGACTCTTTGTGAATTGAAAACGCTATTATTCAATATACAATTAAAAAATGATCTTACTTCAACTGTGGGTAGTTTGTAAACGGAGACTCCCATAGCGCACTGTTGTGTGATGGGGTCATACGCATTGTGGACGGTGAGGAGAGTGGCCGCGTCATGGGGAGAGCAGCGCAGCTGCCATATCTCCCCAATCTCATGCTTGAACACCTACAAGAAATACAATTTACCAGTGCTAATAAGAAAAAAAAGAGGATTTTATAAATGACACGAATCTAACACAATATTGAATTAGATGAAGTAAACTAATAATAATAATGCCGAATTGAACCTTGACATTTTTTAATATTTCCTGAGCGTATGATGTTATTTACTATTCACACTCATAGTGATTGTTGTCTAAACGCACACTATTTACTTTCATCAATAAACTGCCAACCCAGCTGTAATGTTTTTAATAATTCATAACTCATAATTCTTTATTCAGTAAGGGTTATACATTGTCATTCTTGTAAAGTACATAATTACATTAAAAAGCGAATCATAGAAATAATAATGTCAATAATACCTAACAACAAAAAAAAACAGTCATTAAAGCTAAATTATTAAATAATGTTAATAACTACCTATAGGTCAATGTCATCGAGATATTCATTGATGGAATAGTAAGCCTTCTGAGTCAGCCACCTCTCATGTTTATGTTCAAAACAAGATGTAGTCCTGCACCCCTAATTTTGGCCGGGATTTTATAAAAATTTGCAGACCCATGATGAGCAGCGACTTGTTGCACTTCTGCAGGCATTGTCGAGTAGTGGCTAATAGCTGTTCCCTACGGTTACATATCCACTGCCCTATCCATTATTTTTCTGGGAATTCTCCAGCATCACGCCATACATATTTACCGACCTTGAATATGTATAAGCTCAGCATGGTCATTATGCAGAGGTCAATAAAAATTGTTTAGCTAAGACTTATTCAACTAACAAACAATAAACCTAGTCCCAAACTAATCTGGTTTAACTAGACATGATAAACATAGTTATACAAGACAAATATAATAATTATATATATAGGAAACTACCTCAGAACTAAATACTATCACTCATTACATACAAGTTTACTGGGAGTCTAACTCAGGAGCACTAGCTTCATAGACAGGGTCACTACCTCACTACCATCTATGGTAACCACATTGTTAACAAATGCCACTACATACATAAATAACATCACACCTTTATAATTTGTTGATAATTCTGTAGCCACATTTTGCACAAGTTGGCTAAAATGTTTACCAGTGTATTAGTGACGGGTTGCAAGCCCATCGCCTAACAGTACCACAAGCCTTTATTCCTTTAGTTGCACTATTCTATCCTGGCAACAACACAGAGTATTGTTACTTAACTTATAAAAAATGTATCTCAGTTATAACCAGATCCATATAGATACCATTTTTTATGGCATGGAGGAGGCAACCAAGCACACAGGTTAGCTGATGGTGAGTGGGATCTGCGAGCCATAGACATTTGTATTCTCAAGACTGCAATCCTAAGACTTTCACCAGTTCCCGTATCTGCACGACAGAACACAACATGCCACTGTTGCTTGGGGGTTGGTTAAAGTATAGGAGAGAAAGAGTGATATGTTTCATATTTTCATGTTTGACATGATGACTATCTAGATTAAATTCTGTTGCAAAAATCAAGTAATCTTCTTAATTGACTTTCCCAACTCCACTGTACCTTAGTATGTAATGCCCCTGTATCTTCCTCTAGTTCCACAACATGCACCTGATTCGTGCCGGGCTTTAAACTCTGCGTGCCGATGAGGAAGCGAATCGCATCGCTCTCGCCATACTGCGGCGACAGCGCCCGGGTCTGTGTAGACATCAATAAAACATTAATTTTGATTTAAACTTTTACATTAAAAAGATCGAAGAAGTACCGTGTTACTAAAACGGTCAATTAATGCGGTTTATTCATGTATATAAAGTTACCTGGTGTTCCAAACCGTAAATGATAGAGTTTCCTTCATCCATGTTTGATATAAATGCATAAACGATGAAATTAAATTAACTATTTCACCAAAACATTGTTTGTTTGGCCCACCATTCGTTTATTGACTGATAACAGTGATGACGTGCTTTGACAGAAAACTGACAGATGACAGCTGGTCTGGTCCATAAGATGACAGTTGGTACACTGTGTCTGGAATAGCCTGATAAAGGGCATATAATATGTTAGTACCCAACTAAAGCACTCTGTTTAGGTTTGAATTCTAGTTTGGTGAAAAGATTGAAAGAAATAAGCGAGTTGTTGTAAATGAAACTGGTCACATCATTAATGTTTTGCCCAAAACTGCTTCAGATGGATTTCGGAACCAAGCGACACTGATGGTATACTCGTATAGTGACGCCGCGTTAGTGTTGCCGCGACAGAACGATAGTAGAAGGTACTATATAAGTGAACGACCACACCGGAGCTTAACGGTTCGTAAATTACGGTACGTCAAAATTGACGCCATGTAATTGGTATGACCCATTCTTTTATTTACGCACCGTCACCGTATTTTACGCGTGGCTGTGGTCGCTCCCTTATAATGTAAATATGGGTAAGGACCAAAAAGTTGGCCACGCTAAGTCACTCAATTCAATTTTCTATGAAACTTCCCTTGTGACACGAAAATTAGCCGTACATTTGTAGGGATAATTTTCGTGTCACAACGGAACTTTTTTCACTTTTGTTTGTATGGTTAATTACGCTTAGCTATAGTCCAACTATTTGGTCCTTACCCATATACGGTAGCGTCATCGGATAGAGTGTACGAACTCGTTACTAACACAATGTCCTAACGCCGCATCATTGACGCTTTCCTGGAAAGTTACCTTTATTGTGGTGGTTACCTCATAGGAATTTTATATCCATCTGTCACCGCGTCAGACTCTTTTTGTCTAGTCATAAATATCCCACCAAAAATATTTTCATGTAAAATGATGCCAAGACGAGACCATATGGCTCGCACCGTCAAAAAGTTATCAGGGCCTCTATTCAGGTGCGTTAAAACGATATCGTGTTTGACGCGTTTAAGAATCGTTTATGTCTCAGTCGCTATTATTGTAAATGACATAAGAGTTATCAAAACGATGACCATACGGAAACAGGTCAAAAACGATATCGTTATTACCCTGTAGAATTCCAGCCCTGATCTAATGTAGAGCCAAGCTTCTAACTCTACAAGCCCTAACTTCACAAACTACACCTTGGTCAAAATATGTGCATGGCATTTTTTTTTCCTTGACTTCTGTGGCGACCAAACTTATTGGCACGGGGCTCCAAATTAAAAAATACCCCCCTGTCTACCGGACTAATGAAACTAGAGAAGCAGGCTCGGAATGTCTGAACTGAAGTCGCTATGCTCTGCTCACGCATTGAGAAAATGCTTAGCCAGGGGCGTTTGATGGCTTGATGTCGACTCGTGATCGCAAGGTAACAAGCTCGAACCCAAAGGTCACCGTTTGTCGTGAAGAATCGTGAGGAATCCTGCACATTGCTTATGCTTAACTGTCTGATAGGACCTATCTGTATAAGTAAAGATAAGATCTGAAGTTAGTTTCCATTAAAATAAATTGTTAAGAAATAACACATTTAATCATCCAATTACAAGGAAAGGTGTTGACTGGCTGACTGTTAGACTATTGATTTATCTTACAATCTACACTATACTATGCCTGCGACAGAGATCTATGGGGATTCAAAAATTAAAATCGTTGATTATACTTAGATGATATAACTACTTCCTTAGCCGTTTAAATTAATACTCATACAATATTAATAACTTCGCAGAAACCTTTGTTGGTAAACAAACCAGAAACAATTGTAAAACAATGATAGATGGGACGTAAAGAAAGAATAGTTTTTCCCTGAAACCGGTTATAACTTAAGTGCTGATTATGACACTTAGAGCAAATTATCTATAATCACTGATACATGGTTCCGTCGAGGAAGAAACTGCGTAGAAGGCCCTAAAGTAGATAGAATGGGTCTCGAGTGAATTTACGGACTCAAATGTACCTACCTATCTAACGATTTTTAGATATACCAGGGCCTCTATTCAGGTGCGTTAAAACGATATCGTGTTTGACGCGTTTAAGAATCATTTATGTCACAGTCGCCATTATTGTAAACGACATAAGAGTTATCAAAACGTTGACAATACGGAAACAGGTCAAAAACGATATCGTTATTACCTTGTAGAATTAAGTAAAGTAGCCATTAATATACGCACCCTAAGATAATTTATACCAGGAGTACTCAGTGGCACAATTTCCGAAGCAAATACTTATTTGCTTGTCCAATGCGTTCCATTCAGTGAACACGCGCGTGCCCGCGCTCACCCGGCACTGCTCCTGATACGCGTTCGATGTGTTTTCCCGATGGCATGACGTGGCTTCCACATTTTATCCATGCAAAACGACCGCCATACAGGATGATGAAGTACCTAATTATTTTAATGAGTAGCTTATTAACGCCAGAGGATGTTCCCACGCCTATCAGCGTTTGGTTCCGGCGTATACTGAATTTCCGCTTATTTTTAATACAAATTTTATTTTATTACGAGACGTAACGCCGTTGGGTAGGTATCTATATATCTATATACCATATATTTATCTGGGCCTCTATTCAGGTGCGTTAAAACGATATCGTGTTTGGCACGTTTAAGAATCGTTTATGCCACAGTCGCCATTATTGTAAATGACATAAGAGTTATCAAAACGTTGACAATACGGAAACAGGTCAAAAACGATATCGTAATTACCTTGTAGAATTCCAGCCCAGGATAGTTGTACAGTCAAGGTTATAAATATGTATACACTTTAGTACCTTGTCTATTTAACGTCATGTTTCAACTGCCATATGAAATTGTCACAGCGATTAAAGTGACAAGGTACTAAAGTGTATACATATTTATGACCTTGACTGTACCTGTATGAATTTAACGGTTGCGGAGCGGGTATACGAACGTATAAGACTACAAGTGAATTTACTAAGCATAGACGCATTCCATCTAAGTCACCTGGGTTGACCACGCATTAGTAGGGAGTCTTGAGTTTGTCATCGTGAGATGCGTCTAAAGATACGCCACGCTATCCTACACGCTACGTGGACGACACGCTAGCCTAGTTGGTAGTGACCCTGCCTTCGAAGCTAGGGGTCCTGGGTTCAAATCCTGGTAAGGGCAAATATTTGTGTGATGAGCACGAGTATTTGTTCCTGAGTCTTGGATGTTTTCTATGTATTATCTAAGTATATATTTCTCTATGTAAGTAAGTTTATCGTTGTCTAGTACCCATAGTACAAGCCTAAAGCTTAGTTTGGGATTAGTTCAACTTGTGTGATATTGTCCTGTGGTTTATTTATTTATAAAGTTAGGGTTGCCATACGTCCGTATTGTTACTTGTCCCGTTATTGACCCGTTTGTCAAAATACATACATACATAATATCACGGCTTCATTCCCAGGTACCCACACGGGGATTAGTTTTTTATTGACCATGATGATTGGAATAAATTGTTTATTTTTGTAGCTATTTCATTTATTTTTTGATAATAAACCGTTAACTACCCTAATTTTCAGTTATAATTTATTTGGCACTAAGAAGTCCCGTATCAGTTCGCAACAACTATGGCAACCCTATCTATTGACCATAGGTTTACGGGCTTTAGAGCCCACTTACCATCAGGGGCCTGTTTCATAAAAACTTGTAACTTACAATACAAGTGGAAGTCTCTTTTTAATACATACTGTTGGAAAGAGATTGCCGCTTATAATATAAGCTAATATTTCTTAACAAATAGGCCCCAGGTGGCTTTCTTTGTCTTCTCCATGCTATTACAAACAAATTGAAATTGAGTCTTAACCCTTTGAACGCACATGATGCCTAAAGTAGTCATGAGCTGTCGTGCCTACCACGCCACCCACACTTGTAGTTGTCACAGGTACCGTTTAAGAGACGGTATTTCGTATGGATTCAGTTAAATTTTGCATAACTTTTAATACATGTTTGGCGTGTGAGTGACGCATTTGTATTTGATGTAAGGCGTTGAAAAGGTTAATGTTACTCATTAAGTAAATACTGTGAATGGAAATAGGTACCTAAGTACCCAGCGCAGGCACAAACTTAATTAATCTGTAAATAAATGTCCGTCACGTCGGAATTCTATGTTCTAAGTAAAAATATGACAATATTCTAACAATAGTTGTAATATTTTAAACGGGATGGTGACGAAAATGTCGTTACAGGAAATTGTGAATTGTGTTTATACGAAGCGATGGTGAGGTAATGTTTTTTCTAGAAATACAGTGACGGGAGTGGGTAGAGGGGAAGTACCTTTGTAATGCAGCATTAATCTCTAAGATAGAATTAAAAAACAAAAAACTGCTTTTAAAAACGCAAAAAATTACTTTTTTTTAAATTGTAGGCACCTAATAGGTTAGTCCAACTGAAGTCAGTTTTTTTGCTGAAAATATTGTGGTCACCGACTTCAGTGGGTGGGAGGTGCTTACAATTTTTAAAGAAGTTATTTTTTGCGTTTTTGAAGGTGATTTTTTGTTTTCTAAAAGATTTATTTTACTTTGTACTTTTTAGTGATCATAATACGCCTACATAGTCCCACTTCTTAGTTGATATGAAAATTTTAGTTATTTTAAGCGCGTCGCAAGCTACGCCGCGGGAAAGTCATAGTCATATCATATTTCAACAAGTCAATATTCTTCGTTGTAGTCGCTCAACTATCTTAGTCGATCTTATTGAAATAGGTACCGTTGAGGAGTTCCGGTGGCCATCTAACTACTTTCTGAATGAAAATGCTAAACTATATGTTTGCCTACAATATTTGAGGAGTTCCCTCAATTCCTCACTTATCCCCTCATCAGATTCAGATTTGGTGACAATGGGACCACCTCGAAAGTATACCCTATCAAACCAAAAAATAATTGGCTCAGGCCTGAAATATACGTTTTCCTAAAATGTTTTTTTCCCAAAATGTCTGTTTTCCATAATGTCAGCACGTCTTTTGCATATAAATGTCAGCTTCTCAAAATGTCAGCTTCTTATAATGTCTGTCTCCAAGAATGACAGTTTTCATATAATGTTCGCTTTTCAGAAAGTGTTTATTCTCAAAATGTCCGCAACCTCAAAATATCTGCCTTCTTACAATTTTTGCATTTCAGAAAATTCTTATTCCCAAAATGTCTGCAATCATAAAAACGCCACATTTACAATCTTTCCCTTTTTGGTTTTTAACCAACAGGAAAGGGGCCATTTTGAATAATAATTATCATAATAATATGAATAATACTGCACAATAGCTATAGATATTTATCAAAGAGTAAGTATGCCAAGAAATTAAACCTTTCAATTTAGAACATTGATTTGAAATAAAGCAGACATTATAGGAAATCAAACATATTAAGACGATAGCCTTTATACAAAAGTGAAAATAACGGAAAAGTAAAACTTATGGTAATGCTTATATTATAGGAATGTAAACATTATGAATAGACAGCTTTCTGAGACTGTACACATTTTAAATACCAGTCATTTTGACAAAACTGACAATATAGAAGTGCTAACATTGTAAGAACGCAGACATTTTGACAATTGTACATTTTAGGAAAACGCATATTTCAGGCCCGAGGCTCTGAACACTTTAATCGCCTGTATCTCGACAACCAATTATGTCCACTAAGTCGTGATAGTTTTCCTTTTAAATTCGTTATATACGCTTTCATTTAAGTTTTTTTTTCAGACATTTATTAATTGTAGTGTTGGCTATAGGGGGGTGGGACACTTCACTCTAACAAAAATTAGCGCTTTAAAGCTAATTATTTAATAAACGGATCACTTAATCAAAAAATTGTTTTCACAAAACCGCAATATATTTAAAAGACCTATCTAAAGACACCCCACAGTATGGGGTAGACGAGTAAAAAAATAGATCCCCACGTTACGTTACGTTTACACTAAAAAAAATGATTTTTCAAGATTTTATTTAAACACTTTTTTTGGCCTGACTAATATGTACAATATCCATGCCAAATTACAGCTTTCAAGTACTAAGAGTCTCGGAGCTAGGCTGCGGACGGACGGACGGACATGGCGAAACTATAGGGGTTCCTAGTTTGACTACGGAACCCTAAAAAAACACTTCGTTTTATTATTTTAATTGATAGTGTAAGTGGTAACTTGGGCCGCTTTACACTTGCAGGTTATTGGTGTCCCACAAAACTGTTTACACAGTTTGACTGAAGGATCATTGAGTCTCATATATAGTAAACCTTTTGTTATTGGAAGAGCGGGATCTCCTAATACAAGTATTGCTATAGGAGATCCCAACCTTATTGTGATGTGTCCCCTACTGAGGAATCGAATAAACTTTTTTTTAAATATAATTTAATAGCCTTTATCAAGAACCAATCAAGTCTACTTAGTCGGAATTAGTTTTCCCTTTCAAATAATTAGCAGACGTGTAGGTACTCACTAGGGGCATGAATACTAAAGCGAAATAGTAAAAAAAAATGTGTTAAGACATGTTACTGTCAAGATCAGGATGTTATTTAAAATTAATTAATATTATTTATTCTCTTTACGTTTTAAAATGAAAACAATAAACAAATTATCATTTTTATTTCTAAATGTTTTTCATAGTTTACTATGAAAAACAATCAATGTTTTTTCCGTATTTGTCCTTAGTAGGTAACGATTGCCGTCAAGATGAAAATTTCCACTTTAAATTACTAAACGTTCTCTCAACGTCCACTGTGGTCAACGGGGCTTTCTTCAAATAATTTTAATTACTAAAATCCGTTGTCTGATTCATGAACGGTATTGTGATTTATTCACCTTTTATAAGACTGACTAAATGACACTGGACTTTTGGATATGGAATTTAATATCTTAAGAGTAGCAGACGATTTTTATAAAGAAACATGTATTATCGACATCGTACTTATCGATATCAAATCTCTAGAAAGTGTCCTGAGTTAGCACACGTATGTTCATTGGGTATATTTGCTTTAATTTAAGATAATTTTAAAATTTTGGGGGGACGGGGACGACGACGACGCCCAACAGAACTCTAGAAATTACACTTTCGAAATCAAATCGCCAAATCTAAATATTGATAATAAAATAGACATAATAAATGTTTTAAAGGCTATCCAAGGATATCTCACTCGATGTTATAATATAATGTAAAACAAAATATTTTACCTTAGCTTTACATATACAATAAAAAAAAACAAGTTTTTATTTTAACACTTTGTTGGCGCAATGTGCATGCATGAATTCACGCCAAATCACCGCTTTTTAGTAAGTACCAAGAGTAAACGGTATAACGGGATAAATAAGTTTTTCACCTCAGCACATCAAAAATGGTGCTTTTGCTGTTTAACGACAGTGAGCAAAATTCGATTTTGCTGCGAGCGTGAGACAAAGTATTGTTCAATTTTTGTTTGGGATGTCGTTTTATTTTTACCATTTTGTCTTTTTTAATTTAAGGTTATATTTTCTCGTAGCTGAGGTGAAAAATTGTATTTGAAAACCAACTTTACTCTCTGTTGCACAAATAACTATTTTGATGAGTCCGTTGAGTTATGAATATGATTATAATTGGAATATTAAGTAGGGATAGCCCATGAGCGCTGATTCAGTGCGGATCTGATGGCCTCATATAATAAGTTTTGGGTTTAACCTGAATAATAATACCACTGTACCATTACCTACAGGCGACGGTAATAAACAGTGGTGACGTCTCTGTGAACGCATTCGTCAACGGCTTAAATTCTAGTAAGTATGACCACCGTAACAAATAAAATTAATAGGAAAGTTCTGTAGGTGAGAATATTTTTTGGTTTGTGTTTCAATCCCGCTGGTAATTTATGGCCTAGATTAAAATAGAAAATACTTTAAACACTAGTTTAAAATAAAGCTGAATATAATTTTAAAAATCCATCAATCAATAAACTGTTGGGACAGTATGGCCACATCGATCGGTGCAATGACGACGACACGTTGGCCTAGTTGGGAGTGGCCCTGCCTCAGAAGCCAGGGGTCGTGGGTTCAAATCCCTGATGATGATGAGCGCGAATATTTGTTCCTGAGTCTTGGATGCTTTCTATGTATTTAAGTTTGTATTTCTTTATTTAAGTATGATTATCGTTGTCTAGTACCCATAGTACAAGCCTAGAGCTTAGTTTGGGACTAGGTTAATTTGTGTGAGATTGTCCTCTGATATTTTTTTTTTGTTTAATGATTCCGCCAATGTCTAGGTTGGATTTGGATAAGACACCGCTATATGATACTTGGTCTTGTACAGTATAGAGCAATCCGTGTTCGGTAGAATACAAGCCACACTCAAATTAAAACAAAATTTATTACTGCATGCCACCCTATAACGATACTAAATCTAGCTACTACTAAGGTAAATGCTACAGGAGATCCAGGTGGAAATTAGGTGGATAGAGATGAGAACATAAATATTAGGGTACCTATAAATATAGTTCAAACTTCAAGACTGACGGTCCCATACATTTTGACACAAGTAAACCGGAGTTAAGACTATCTAACCTTTCCTGCAAGAGGACCACACAGTTAAAAAGTTAAACTATTTAGTCCGGAGTTCACCAAAAATGAAACGGACGATAAAAGTAAACGAGCACATAGACGATGATTACACACACACACACACACACAACAATGTCACAAAAATTTACCTAGTCCCGTACTAAGCTCTAGGCTTGTATTATGGGTACTAGACAACGATAAACTTACTTATATACAAGTATACTTAAATATCAATACTCGTGTTCATCACACAAATATCTACCCTTACCGGGATTTGAACCCAGAGGTCCTAGTCAAGATGCTTTCGCTAACTAGCGTTTCTATTCGTTTTGTTTTTAAACCAATCGCGTCACTAACGAATACGATCATATGATACGAAAAGTCACGTGAACTACCTGTGACAAAAAAAAAAGTTAAACCAGTAAAAACCAGTTTAAAAACAAAACGAATAGAAACGCTACTTAGCGAACGCATCTTGACTAGGGCCTCGGGACCCCTAGCTTCGAAGGTAGGGTCACTACCAAGTAGGTTAGTGTGTCGTCAAAGGATCGTGTCGTGATGATAGATGGGATCCTAAGATGACATATTGTTACATATTTGTAATCTCAAGACTACAAATCCGTGGTTAATGCTGAAGACTTATATAGAATGCTAATATGCCAGCAATTTTATATACATACCATTTTGCACAATCAGGCTAAGATGTTTACCAGTGTATTAGTGACAGGTTGCAAGCCCATCGCCTAACAGTATTATAAGCCCTTATTCCCTTAGTCGCCTCATACGACATCCACGGGGAAACATGGAATGGCACGGCCCTATTCTAACCCGGCAACCACACGGGGTTTATACAGGTTGTCTTATCCCCATACTCTTAACACTACCTGTAGTGTCACTACAATGTAAGTACTGCTGCTTGGTTGGTAGCGATCCAGACGGACTTGGCTGTTAGCTGATAGTGAAAGCGAACATTAGGTACTTCAACTTATCTTTGAACAAAATACTATGTTACCTTTAAAATATTGTCAACAGCATGTGGTCATTGCAGGTTTCATTCAACAAAAGGAAATAAATCCGAGCCCAAATATAGTTCTGTTCTGCATTCTTCATTGTTCGGTTAAAATTCGCGGCGTGCGGTCGCGACCCGCCAAAACGACCAAAAACGGCCTAGCAACCGCCGGTCAGTCGCGCGATGGCAGCTAACAGCTAAAAAGGCCTATACCTCTACAGAAGCTCAACAATATTGCCTTTGTCGTGTTTCCAAATGTTTCCTTTGTCAACGTTTTGTTACCTCCTATTTACTACAGTAATGGCAGCCGAGTTAAAAACAATACCAAAACACGTCAAGGCAATCGTTTCAACCCAGTAGAATAGAGGCCCAGGGCTGGAATTCTACAAGGTAATAACGATATCGTTTTTGACCTGTTTCCGTATTGTCAACGTTTTGATAAGTCTTATGTCATTTACAATAATGGCGACTGTGACATAAACGATTCTTAAACGTGTCAAACACGATATCGTTTTAACGCACCTGAATAGAGGCCCTGGGCTGGGATTCTACACGGTAATAACGATATCGTCTTTGACGTGTTTCAGTATTGTCCACGTTTTGATAACTCTTATGTCATTTAAAATAATGGCGACTGTGACATAAACGATTCTAAAACACGTCAAACGCGATATCGTTATAACGAAGTAGAATAGAGGCCCTGATGTATAGATTACCTTACGAGAACGTTATTGGTCGGAAAAGTTCGTATTTCAATTGCTTTCCTTGTCAACTTGAGCACCCATCGACAAGCTAATTGAGAAAGCAATTATGCACCACATCTGGGGGCCTATCAAGAGGCATAACGCTAAGTTAGCGACTTTTTAAAATTTGACAAAATGTAGGTATAGGATTGACGTAAGTAAGCTGATGACAGATCGCTTTGACTAGTTACGCCAATTACATTTGGACTCGATAGAAAACAGAATCGTTAGCAGCGTATGCATCTTCAAAGTTTGGAACATGGTTCTTCTTTCTGGGAGTATATTTGGGTGAAATATTTTTGTGTTGGTCCAATAAGGTGAGAGTGGACTGCGTGGCAAATCTACAGGGCTGAGATTCTACACGGTAATAACATATCGTGTTTGTCGTGTTTCCGTATTGACAACTTTTTGATAACTCTTATGTCATTTACAATAATGGCGACTGTGACATAGACGATTCTAAAACACGTCAAAAGCGATATCGTTCTAATGCAGTAGAATAGAGGCCCAGGACTTGTTACGCTAAATGTGGATAGTGTAACTCATGCGCTCGTGATGGATCACATCGCGACAGTACGTCGTAATATGACAAATACCGTCGTCATAGAGTGGATCACGGCGTGACGTGTCCCGGTCGGTACGTCCCCCGTCGCACCTCGCCGTGTCAGCACCACCTAGATCGTCCACATTTAGCGTAACATGTCCTGTAGTGATGCCACGTAGTACGGTCCGTCGTCATGTCAAAAGTGTGGACGCACTTGTAGCAACATAACTACGGACACACGTTGCTGACTCGGTTACGGAACCATGTTACTATGAGTTGATACAATTGTGGACCCACCTTTAAAAGGCTCCATCGGATCGGACCGCGTGGCAAATCTACAGAGCCCCTAGCCAAGATGCGTTTTGCGTACTATTCGTTTTGTTTTTAAACCAATCGCGTCAAAGGTAGATCGCGTCATACAAAAAGTCACGTGATCTACTAGTGACGCTATTGGTTTAAAACCCAACGATTAGAAACGCTAGTTAGCGAATGCATCTTGGCTAGGGCCTCAGGGCTTGTTGCGCTAAATGACAGTGTAAATCATGCTCTCGGAATGGGTCACTTCGCGACAGTACGTAACATGACAAATACCGGCTCCATAGCCGGTATTGACACGTCGTGTTACTGACACAGTCACAGAACCATGTTACGATAGAATGTCACAAATGTGGACCCACCTTTAGATACATAAATAGGCTACATTTACAGGTAAAACCTATACCAATATTAGTTACCTATGTAAACGGATTTCGCGCAGTTGGCAAACCGGCAAATATCTACCAAACTGGGCGCAAAAAGAGCACTCTAAATTTAACCACGCGCATTCCTGTGGGCCGTAAAAACGCAGTTAACCGTCGTCCAGCGCGACTGCGCCGCTTCTAACGCGTTATACGGTACAGTTATTGTTACCATACGAAAAAAAAACGATTCAAAAAGCATAAAAACAGTTAATTTATTCTTTTTCTGCAGGATATAATGAAAATTAAACGTCATAAATTAATTCAGCATATTTGTTTTACACGAAATTTATATCAAAAATTAAAATTAGGGAATTTAGAAATTACCTTTGGATGGTACCTATAAATGAGCACTGCAAAAAAAAAACTTAATCATCAAATTATTGAGTGCTAATCTATAAAGAAATGAACGAAACCTTAAAATACAGGGATGCAATACGATGAGCTGACAGAATAATTCGACCGATATCAGTTATGATGATAGACAGGAGAACTCAAGGCCGACGTTTTTTAAAAGAATACGTAAGATGCAAGGGGACGGGCCAATTAAAAAGAAAACTTTCAAAAGTCCGCAGTAATTAGATCCGAAAGCTCAGAGTGGGCTTTAAAAGTTGCCCGAAACTTTCAAAGGAATGACAAAAGGGAAAAGAAATAAGTTAAAAAAATTACGAACTGGGTGCACGAAGGACCTCGTTATTTTTAACCGACTGAGTAAAACATTTAGGGGTAATTTTTAAAATTTGTTCGAGTAATGTTTGGAAAGCAAAGTCGGATTCGAAGGACCAAATCTGAACATGCGGTGCGAACAACAACTATGAAACAAGCGGTTTAGGGTTCGATCCCCGATTAGGCCAAATATTAATAGGGAAGATGCACAATTTTTCTTCTTACGCTCTCTGGAAAGTGCTACGAACGGGAAGGATAACTGTATGTGCGAAACAATTCCGTGACTGGCGTAAATAAGTTGATAACTCGTTGAAAAATAATGAAGTAATTTGTTCTATATACTGGATGATACAACTAGAGTACGAGAAAAAAAATAAATACTACCAATATTTTACAAAATAGCAAGAATGAGCCTAAACTTAAATTATAATCAAATATGAAATAACAGCTTAAATGCGGATGCTATTGCTGAAGGGATTTAACACTTTGACTGATCTTCATTTTAGCGGAGACCAAAGAACGGCAGTATAAGTCTAAGTTTGTCTTTATGTCCGTATAATGATGCAATCATTCTGCGCGGGGCTGCATGCTTTCCAACATTCGTGCGACAAAGAGGGAGTAAAAAGGGCTTTCTGTTGCATAAGCGACTACTTGATCTAACGACTTTGATGTGCTCGAGCACTCTGGACTGTCCACGAAACCGTTTAAGACTTTATAAAGGAACATAATAAATAAATAAATAAATAAAATATCATCTGCTTTCCGTCTGTGATATAATGAATCCATTTTGTAACATTTAAGCCTTGTTTCATGCGTGGGGTGTATCTTAGCTTTGTTCTCAATGAAAGCTAAGTGGTAGAGAAAGCACTTTTGTATCCTCTCTATGCGGTCAGCGTGCAACTTATAACCCGGGTTCCATACAGGAACCCCATACTCCAGAATACTTCTGACAAAACAGTTGTACACCGGGATAAGGACTCTAAGATCTTTGAATCATTTTATCTGCCTGCTTATGAAACCTGACAATTTGGATGCTTTTTTGGCAACTCTATCTATATATATGCTCTCGAAAGGTCAGGGCACTATCAATAACAATACCGAGATCGCGACTGCTGGTTACCTCAGTTAATGGGAAGCCGTTTAAATTATAACTAATTCGAGCTGATTTTTTGTTATAATAAATTCATATGGTTGTAATTACACCAGTCGGAAACCCTATTCAAATCATCCTGCAGCAGACTCTCATCACCGCTATTCTCGATAAGGTCGTCAGCGTACATTTTAAAATTTCAGCGGATGGATTTCGCTAAATCATCTATATAAATTAAAAATAATAGCGGGCCTATGTGTGATCCCTGTGGGACTCCTGAGGGAATGTTTACTACGCCAGACTTAAAGCCTCGTAGGGCCACTAACTGCGACCGATTTCTAAGGTAAGACTCGCACCACCGAAGAAGAGAACCATGTATACCCGCGTGTTGAACTTTTGTTAGGAGAATGTCATTGATCTATCAAGTCAAAAGAAACCTTCATTAACTTTACATCTCGACTTATCAATTTAATCACGCCATGCACGGAATTGTAGTGTTATTTTTTTATAAGATATATGAAGGTTTAAAAGTCATAGTTTACACCCTCTGCAAAAACTGTATCAAAAATCGACGACACGAATGACGTCACAGCTGTTGTTCCATGTTTAAAATGTACGGACCTTATTAAGAAATTTGCATTTATTTTAGGAATTTCTAAGTTCAAGTCAATATGATTGAATTAAAATATCCCGTAAATAAAATGAGGATGCAAGACAAACAATTTAAACTTTAAAAAAAAGATAACATATTTTTAAAAAGTGTTGATTCTATTAAAATCTTTATAAAAGGGTCCAAATTTGGTGTAAATATTGCGTTTTATATGCTTTTCTTACATTTTCTCCTAAATCGTATCAATGAAACTCAATTCCGTTTTTCATGCATGTTCCCTATTAGGAGGAGGTTGCTGAGTGTAATTTTCTAATCCTGTATTGTTAAAACTATTCTAGACATTATACTTGTATCGTATCAAGTCGTTTGTTTTCTTGTCTTCTTTTATTCAATTACACCTCGACTAAGTAATAAATACAAGAAGTGCCTATGATACAGATGTCTTATATTTAATCAAACTATATTATGAATAATAAAGACTGCTAATTGACTCAATAACTGAAGTTTTCTCAGAGGTTTTACTAGCACGGAGGTTCGGAACGAAGCTGTCTTCTCTTACCTTGCGCTTGGGCAGTCAGCGCCATCTGGAGGGACGTCCGTTACTACGAACTTCCGTGCAAATCTAACCTAATTTATGAAACAACGCAATAACCCCATTATATATTTTGTTTTTATACATATGTCAATTACCGATCCATTGGCCTTACATTTACCAATTTTTTTTTTATTAAAGTTATATAAAGTCGTATTAATGGGCAGCTGGACCAACACCAATCTCCTGAGCAGGCGGGCTTTAGACCTGGATTTTCAACCACAGACCACCTTCTGCTGTTAATTTAAAAATAGAAAAATGTAACGAATTTAACAAACCTCTCTATTTAGCATTTGTAGAGTTATCAAAAGCCTCTGACAGTTTAAAACATTCTGCCATAGAAACTGCACTTCATCAACAAAATATAGATCCTACTTATATCCAACTGATAAATTCCATTTATTAGCCAACATTACTCTGCAACCTTATGGACAGTGGTTCAAAATCGAACGCAGTGTCAAATAAGGACACTCGCTGACTCCGAAAACAGTGCACTGAGGAGATATTCAGAAATTTGGCGGTTTCCTGGCAGTCAAGGGGTATTTGATTGTTATTGGCAACAAAAGGTTTCAAACCTTCAGTTTGCCAACGACATTATACTTTTATCCTCATCTCCATCGGAACTTCAGCAAATAGTTCAGGATCTCAAGTTAGTTAGCCTCAAGTTGGACTTAAAATGAATCGAACGAAAACTTAGGTGATGACCAACAGCAAGATGTAGGATCGAGGTAGATGGCACGATATGCCCAAACGTGGTCACTACTGAGATTCAGAAGTCTGGGTTGAAAGTTCAGCCGGTCACGTTTGCCGAACGTGCCCAGGCAGGCGGATACAGATAGTATCAGAGTGGGTGCTACAGGACAGCTACCGGTGCCGTGGTAGACCAAAGCGAAGGTGTTGGGACGAGTTAGATGCATTTCGAAGCGATAGGTCACAGATTGCTATGGACAGACCGGGATGGAAATCCAAGGGAGAGGCCTTTGCTCAGCATCGGGACACTAATCCAGGCTATGTTAAAAAAGCCATGCATTGTAATGCCGAGTTATTTATAGACACTCGAGAAAAATTGTTCAGTAAAGAGTATTTTCTCTTGTGAACTAAACAGAAGCACATGGGGTTAGCTCCACGCGCTTCTGTCGAGTCGGCCTTATCTTTAATTCTCACATTTAAATTTAACAGAAACTGACGTTACGTGGGTTAAACTTTAGTGGTCACACCCAACTTACTACAATAACGGTAAAGCTTCCCGTCTACGTCAAAAAATCTTATCATCCTTGTTTTGGCTTCCGTACATCATTAAAAAACGATAACGAGCGCCAAGTTATCTTTGCCGTCGCGTGCCCACAATTATCGAGTGTAATTGTCGTATTTGTTTGCGAGTATGTATTTTCCGAGTGAATATAGGTTGGTTTATAAAGGCGTGTGAGGAGAGGAGGCTCAGTCGCATGCTGGACGATTCGTGGCGCGGTCGCGTGTGATCTGTAGTGATGAAGTGGTACATTGTTGCGTGTTGCTTGCTGTGGGTCCGGCACGGGGACGGAGGTGGTATGTTACCCTATTTTTTCTTAATTGAACCCTGGTTTTAAGGATTAATTAGTGCTGAGGGAGATTATTTTAATAGATCAACCATCTATAGGAATAAATTATTTTACCCTTATTTGTATTTTTTTATTTACAAATAAAAAGTGTAAAATTGTTGTAAGTAATCCTTTTTATTACCAGATTTTATAATTGATTTATAATGGGTTAAGTGGTTGGTCCAAAGTATTTAATTTGTAGTTTAGATAGACTTAGATTCATGTTAAGTTTAACTGAAAGTTTTCCTTTCGTTAGGGTTAGTTCGTTGGTACATAGTTAACGTTAGAAGTGGTTTCCATTCTAGATTTTTTTGGAGAAGTTCAATTTGCGTCGGTCGCGTCGGTCGCGTCGGTGTTGTTTATTGTTGATGTTTTTTTTTTAATAAATAGTAAAGATTGTAAACGAAACATTTTATATGGGTACCTATGTGGGTAGATGTATTTTCTTTGAAGTCATTTATATATTTTTTATACCTACATATACGTAAGCTTTAGCTAATCTAATTATACTTTATTACCGCATAAAATACCTAAATCAGTAAATAGGCCAGCAATGAATAAGTTTTCCTTAAAGAGCAAATTTACAGTTAAGTGAGTGATGATCTGGTGCTGTTATTTATTTTCGTCTTTATTTCTGTACAGTTAAGGATAAAAATTGTACATCATAGATAAAGCCCTATTGTACCATTGGTCAGTTTGGTCAAAAAAGAACATACTACGTTTTTTTTAAATTACTTACTGAAATAAACAAATATATTCTAATGATTCTAAAACTATTTCATTCTAAATTATTCTAACAATTATATTATACCTATTCAACTGTTCTGTTATGATGGTTTATTTACGTTATTTCACTGAAACAACATAATATTCGTTTGATATTTTTAGCCTTTTACACTTTAAGTGTAAATTTGAAATTCAAAATTCAAAAGCTCTCTTGTTGAATGTGTGACTCACTCGGGATATACTTTTTTACAACGTAGGTAACTACTGAAATTTGAAAACAATTTGGAGAAATCAGAAGTATTCTAAATTCATTTCTCACATCACATTTTATAATTAATTATGCTTAAATTAATGAGTTATTGTCATTGCCATCGTTCAAACGTCTGATCAGCCATATTTAGTAGCTTCTAATCATCAGACTTCATCACTTTACTTGGAAAGCTGTGTAGTCGCATCGCTAAAGCTAGCTGACAAATTGGTGAGCGACGATATGCCTCCGTCCCCAAGAGGTCGTTTGCGAAACGCTGCCGCGCCTGCTTTAGGGCTGGCGGCAAGCACTTTGAACACTTGCGTCGTCAAATTGAAGAGAATGTATATAACCTTTATCGTGGTGTCATTATATTTCACATTCACGCAAACTGTCTTTTAAAATATTTAAATCCAGTTAACTTGATTTTAAACGGAAGCAAATCTATTTTTTATATTAGATGGTTTGATAGAATTCAGTCTTTGTCGGACGAACTTAATGATAACTTCACAGCTACAATCAATAAACACAATTGTTATATCATTGTAGAATCTCCATTTTGAGAAAGCAGCACTACATATTATTTTTTACGTCGTGCGATGTCAAACTTGCCGGAAGAAAAACTCAGATTCCTAAACTTTAATTTTGACTGGTTTTTTTTAAACTGCTATTTATTTATTAACATTGTTAAAACGGTTTTTCTTTTCTATCACTCAAAATGTATGGATGACATTCTTGTGCGTTTCGATAAACCTCGTGGTGAACTGTCATCTTGAGTGTTCGAAAAGGAAAACGTTATAAAAGCGTTCGCATCATGGCTGGGGCCACTACATATTTGCAGTAATAAACCGACAATGATGCGGCAACACGTTTTTGCTATTTGGTTTTATTTCTCAAATAGACAAGTAATGCCAATGTTTTGAGAATTTCCTAAGTGTAATTATGTTTAGATACGCTTGATTTATTTATTTAATCTTTATTGCTCTAAAAATACACTTAATATACAAAAGGCGAACTTAATGCCGTAAGGTTTTACCTGTGGGCAAAGCAGAATTTGTAGTGGCGGTGCAACATACGGTCTATATAACTATACACATAAACTTACATATTAATATACTACTATAATATAAATACATACGTTGCAAAAAAAACACAGAGGTACATGTAGGATGTATGAAGTAATGTATAAAATATATGAAGTTTAGAATGAAACCATACAGATAAAGGAATCATTAAATCAAGATGATGTCAAATTCTACCTGCAAAGGAATTCGCGGACTTTTTTGTACTTTGTGATTATTTGTTAAATATTGCAAATACATGAATACGCAACGCTAAGTGAAGTGCCACTATAAGGTACCTAATGATACCCAGTGATGGGCAAAAACCCATTTGTATACCTTTATATTCTAAATTTAAGAAAGACATATTTTATTTTCCAATGATCAACTTATAACCGTATAATCTTTAATAGCACTAGACGGCCAGCACAGGTTTTTTTTCGAATAACGGTCAGTGCGTCTCTATCGTTTCAGTGGGGCTAGACAAAAATATATGGAATTGACGTAAGTGTCACGTTACTATCTCGGTCGCTTACGTCAATTCCATACATTTATCAATCGAAACACAATCGCTAACGATTGTCGAATGCAACTTGTCTAGCACCACTGAATAGATAGAAAGGGAGATCGAAGTCGCAGACTTATTACGGCCTCGTTTATCGCGTGACTAAACATGGATAAAACATACATCACTTTTTGATTAGTACGGTGCGAGAGTGACTGATGCTTTATCCATCGCGATAAATGCGACTATAATACGGACCGGTAACTTATGCCCGCGGCTACGTCTGCGCAGTTAACATATATCGCTGTATCGAAAACTAAACTATTTCCGTCTCCGAGTTATAAAAAATCTCTTAACCAAATTTGACATAGATCGGAGGACGAATAAGACGGAACAAATCAACACACGTTAGCATAATATATTAATAATAAATATAAGGATTAATGTGTATTTTTGCTACCTACATCGGCGACGTGTCACGAATACCTAATTTCCCATTGTTCCTGCATCTGGTCCACAATAGACGTACCTCCGACTTAAGACGTGATACGTCACGAACGCCAATTATAATGGCCGGTCTGACCTTAAACTAGAATTCCTGTGTTAATGACCAGGGTTCTGCGAATGCAAAAACAAACTATATTTAGATCGCTTGTTTGAACTAAGTCACACTGAGGCGTCAGTAATCACAACACGCTGTTAGGTGTTTGAAGTCATCAAGCCCTAATTAAGAATTCAAGATGAATAACGCTGCGTTAGCGTTAATCGTTTTCGATAATTGACATGTGGTGATGACAGATCACGTCACGCTTTTGTTATCTTCATACTTTTCGAGTCGATAGAAAACAGAAAGTAGAAACGTTAGCTGCATTTGCTTCTGGCTAGGCTCTCTGGGTCTGTTATTATGGCCACCTTTATTGTGTTACACGAACGTGTATAAAGCATAGGTCAGAAAGTGGCGGATGTTTTATCCACGCTTATTGACATCGAAAAATAAGACCATAATAGGATGACGGACTAGGACACAGTGGCGGGTAGGGATGATTGATGAATGCGGGCTGTCCAAGAAACCTTGAAAAACCCTTAAGTATTTTACGAGTATTAAACCAAAATGTGATACACCGAAAAATACTTGTATGACGAGCCATCTCCGGCATTCCATGATGTTGACCACTAATTGTCTATAAGAGGGTTAAAGTTGAGGGAAGATCGCCGCGAAGGGTTCTCTGGTCTGTCTACAAGGGTGGCTTATAGATCGATTTGATTCATTACAATTTTAGATCGCTTATGTTTGAGTTCCTCAAGTTACTAAATAAAACTAAAACCCATCTATAGCTAAGCGAAAATGAGGTGAGTGAATTTGGCAAACTGATCCAAAGTATAAAAAAACATGTTTTCATGTAATAAATAGATTTATTAAGCTGTATAAGCTTTCTACCACTTGAGCAACGTATCGGCCATGAAAAAATACCGACAAAGAATTTCTAATGCCTAAGGGCGTACCTATTTTTCTTATTTTTATAATTAACATTTTTTTTATGTTATGTCTAACCCTGTCTCTGGTTCTTAAAAGCCGACCTTGACAACAATTCCCGCCTATTTATAGCCTCTGGCGACCAATAATTAAAATCAATTGAAAGTGGCACTCGTACAAATAAACTGCGCCTAATAAAGCCTAAAGCTGCGTGTGAAAAAACGTCTCGACGGTACGGGTGAGTTGACGCAATTGACTAAATTGGGTGCATGATGTTCAGAGTGAAGCATGCGACTTACTCGTAGTATCTACGAGTAACTAGTCTCCATCATCATCAGCTCTTTACCGTGGCCACGGCTGGATACAGCTAGGTTGCTATTATGTAAACTGAAAAAAAGCATACATCAATCGAAAAGTCCTGACATTTCTCCCAACAACAGATTCATCCTAAATTGGTGCAATATAATAATTTTGCTTTTGCTACAATGGCAACCTTAGATAGCTACACTGCCCTCCTTACGCAAAGTGCAATAACTCGAGTGTAATTTGAACCTAGTTATTGCACTTTTCGTCAGGAGGGCAGTGCAGCCCTCGCGTGAATCTCAACTTCCCTCTTCTAGTTACCTTCTTTAAAGACGACTTGATTTATATTTACAAACATGAATCATCAGCAATGGTTCAAATTTCACAAAAAATGTGGTAAACTTTTGCCGATTGTTTTCTATTTTGCAAAGTCATCAGCTGCTTATAGAAAATATTGAAATCGATCTAATGATTCCAAATTTGGCAAGTCTACTAACTACGAAAATCATTATACCTCTTATCACCGATCAGCTCTTAGACATTATTATACATACATATTATATAGCGTTATTTTATTGCCGACTAACGAACAGGTTCACCAAACTGCAGTTCAAATAATCCCATTAGTGGCTCAAAATCAACCACACACGATTTAAACTAAAACTTATAAATTAATTAATCCCTATTTCCCTTGGTCACGGCATCACGCCTGAACGGCTGGACCGATTTTGCTAAATCTTTTTTTGTTGTGTGCGTTATCCACCGGGAAAGTCAAACATTTGCAGCGGGGCGAAGCAGGTGACGGGTAGCAAGTGTGCAATAAAATTAAATGGTCACACCGAGATCCGTAATCATTACAGTACAGGGTGTTAACCGGTTAACCCTTGTTTGTGCACTAACAAACTTTTATTTGACGTATGCATAAAGCCGTACAGGTATACCAATTCCTACGTCAGAAAAGCCCCTTCAACACAAAACGTAAACAACATATTAATCACCGCAGATACTAAATAAGATTATGTTTTTATTCACGATAACTTAATACGTAATGGAGATGACAAACAAGGTTGCAACTTGTAATACTTGTAATTTGTCTTAAACTATAATCAATAAGATATTATTTAGACGTGACTCCGGGTCAATGTTGCGTGGAAAATGTTGGGAGTGTTTACCAACAATGATAAAGCAAATCGTTTAAGCCTTGCAAGATCATACGTGTTTAGCCAATAATTTCTACATGCCCTATATGTACATATTTGGCTCGATGGTCGTATTTATATATTATTGCTTTTGACTGTCAGTAAGGGTAAAAATACATGTCCACACAAAATATGAATTCTATATCGTTTTTTTTTTGATGAGAGTAGTACAAAACCGACCGTCGTCATGGAAACCCTAGGGGAAGGCCCATGCCCATGTCCAGCTGTGAACATCCTTAGGTTGATATAAAGTGATACTTTTCAAGGTATGAAGGTGGTTGCACCTTGTGGGTCAGTCCGGATCGCTACCACCTTTAACCTACCGCCAAGCAGCAGTGTCCTCATTGATGTGTTCCGGTGTGGGAATAAGACAACCGTTAAAATTACTGGCATAGAGGCATTCCATCTTAGTCCTCAAGGTTGGCAACGCATTTGCGGTCTTAGGAATTCAAATTTCTAAGGGTCTCAGATTCCACTTACCATCAGGTGGACTGAGTGCTCATGTGCCTTCTCTTTGACATATACTTTTTAAGGATTGTTTTATCATATTGTTAAAATAAACTAGCAGTTAAACTATAGTAAGTATAGTATAGTGACTAGTGACGTGATCCTCGGAGACAGCGAGCGCTGACGAAGGCTATTGCCCCCGACCAGTCCGGCCGGTACCACTGGTATTCGCACCTCGCACCTGGTACACGTCAAGCCACTGCCAACCGAACACGGATTTAATATAGTCTTTGGTCTAATATATGTTAGGTTAGTTAGTTTTATAAAAATCCTGAAATAAATGTAGTTACAGAAAAAATAGCGGGTGAGCAAATGAATAGGTTGCGAAACGATGCATTTGTCAAAGATATGTCGTCAAATAGGCAGAAAACCTTCTCTACATCTAGGCCTAAACTATAAGCTCTAAATTTGCACCACGGGGACCATAACCATAAAACACAAACAAGCAACGCAAGGAACAAACTAAGCTAAGCTGTTTCGGCCTTTGGCGTTTAACTTGTGCATATAAACTTTTTATTGCACAATTAAATGTTTATCAAATTTAGACTTAAGTCCTATCGTCGGTAATACCGCGTAACGAACAAATTAAATAAGGTGCAAAATAAAACTTAGCAAGTAAGGCGGTAAGGCACATTATGCAACTTAATGAATTGGTTAGTTACGCTGAATTTCAATTTCATCGACGCTTTACTATTAAACGAGTAATATTTGTATACACGTTCTCGAAATCGATTAGCGATTTGTATAAAATTTGCAATGTGTTGCGGGAAAATAGTTATAATGTTAATGGTAATGTTTACGGGGCGAAAAATTGACCTGTTAAGTTTTCAACCCGAGCAACGTTTAATCTTTCATGTACTATCAAAGAGATAAAAACCGATACATTGTCGACCCTTTCTTCCAAATATCTCTATTTGCGTATTCATTTGTACAACAAAAAAACCATTCTTCTCTGATCGGTCGCGATTTGAACCTGCAGTCAATTTAGGCTAAGTCGCTACTATGACGTTTCAAAAGAGTTTATTATTTGTAAACCTACTTGAATAAAGATTATTCTGATTCTGATTCTGATTCTGATTCACTCTTCGATTTCAATATAATCGCCACTGGACGCGTTCTTTTAAGAAAATAATCCCTTGGACCAAACTTTTAATAACTAGCTTCTGTCCGCGACTTCGTCCCCAAAGATTTCGATTATCGTTATTTCCTCGGGATGAAAAGTAGCCTGTGTTAATCCAGGATATAAGATAACTCCATTCTAAATTTTATCCAAATCCGTCCAGCCGTTGCAGCTTGAAAGAGTAACAAATTAACACACCCACCCACAAACTATCGCATTTATAGTAGGATGCAATTGTTTTTTAGGAAATTATACGTTCGACCAAAAGATGTTTCTGCACCCAGTTGAAGAGAACAATTCGGCTGTTTTCTCGGCCAGCAGTGCACGCCAGCCCTTCCCATCATGCAAACTGTTGCCAACCTGAGTAACGGGACCCGCGGAGTGGCCATGCCTTTGTTTTGATGGAAAATTTAAATTTAGCATTTGAAAGTAAAATTTTGTAGCCTGTGCCAGTTAGACACGACGAGACTCGGTTTTAAATGGTGTTATTGATGTGACGGTCTCTGCTCGGTCGGATTTGGAAGTGGTTAACGATCTTGCTAAAGTTGTTTGTTTATAACAGTACCGTAACTGAATGACAGACCGACAGGCAACGCACAGCCGAAACCGCTGGATCTAGGGACTTGTAATTTGTAGGGGTTTGCCTTGGATATCCTAGAGGTGTACTAATAGGGGATTTTTAGAAACTCATCCTCTAAGGGTTTAAAATAACTACGAGTAGCTCTAAGGGTTTAGAATAGCGGGAAACTAATTCTACTCGTTCGAAGTCGCAGGCGTCCTCTACGAGCCCCAATGCAAAAGAGTTCGTCAAGTCATAGATTGTTAAGTAGGTATATGAATCTTATATCTACTCGTTTTATTTCTAGAAAGGCATTAGCAGCAAACGATTTATACAATATTATACTCCATAAATACAACGTTGCTTTTACACTATTGCACAATAAATCCATTATAAGAAAAAAAAACCTACTCGTAGTCTATATATAATAATAATATCACGGGACAATGTCACACAAATTGACCTAGTCTCAAACTAAGCTCTAGGCTTGTACTATGGGTACTACGAGTAGACAACGACAAACTTACTCATATAGAGAAATACATAGAAAACATCCAAGACTCAGGAACAAAATTATTCGCGCTTATCACACAAATATCTGCCCTTTCCGGGATTTGAACCCAGTACCGCTGGCTTCGGAGGCAGGGTCACTCCCAACGTGTCGTATATAAATGAAGAACAGCCGAAACTGCTGGACCTAGGACCTTGAAATTTGGAGGGAATGTTCCTTGGATATCCTGCGGGTGCTAAAGAAGGAACTTTTGGAAATTCATCCTCTGAGGGTTTCAAATAGGAATAGCGGGAAACTAATTCTACGCGTACGAAGTAGCAGGCGTCCTCTAAAGTTATATTATAACTGTACAATGAACTCGCCGTCTCCGAGTTCATGAATCTTAATCGATTTTTATAAAACGAGATAATGCTATCTCTCTGGATACAAGCATTCGAATTAAAAACCTATTAGATCGGTTGTTTGTTGTAGGCTATGAAGGACAGACAGATACTGACATAAAATGGTTTCATGCATATTAAAACATAATTTTAAGGGTTCCGTAGTCAAACTAGGAACCCTTATAGTTTCGCCATGTCCGTCCGTCCGTCCGTCCGTACGCAGCCTAGCTCAGAGATTGGCTTGAATATATATATCAGTCACACCAGCAAAGTGGTAAAATAAAAACGTGAAACGTAACGTGGGGATATATATTTTTCTCGTCTACCCTTTAGTGCGGGAGGTCTTTCAAAAATATTATGGGTTAGTGAAAATATTTTTTCGATTAAGGGATCTGTTTATGAAATATTAAGGCTTAAAGCGCTAATTTTTGTTAGAGTCAAGTGTCCCCCCCCCCCTACAGCCAAAACTACAAATACTAAAAATCTGAACCAATTTTAAAGGATAACTATCACGACTTAGTAGACATCATTGGTTTTTGAGATACAGGCGGTTTAAGTATTTTTACCTACTAAAATCATCTAAGACAGCACTAAATGTCTTTAAATAGAAAATTAGTTATTACCTTGTTGGTTTTGATGTTTGTTGTACATAACGGCAAACCGGCGGAACCCTACACTGAGCATGGTCCGACATGCTGTTGCCAGGTTTTTTTAACTTTCAAAACAAAATTACATTGATTGGAATAGTGATACAATTTACGAAAATCGCTGATTTAGCAATTATTTATTTTACAAGAAATAAATGAATATTATGGGGCTTCTAAAGGGGCCATGTTTTGCTGCAATTTGTGGCCCGGCAACTATACATATCTTGCTCTAACATACGAAGTAAAAGCTGTGGTAAAAGTAAGATAGCAATAGTTGCCGGCCACAAATTAGTTCATTATCATTTATCACTATCTCCAAATTGAATCTTAAACTTTCTGTGACTGTTTGCCTCATCTTGTTTACACGCTTCCGTAGATCAGAAAAACTCAGATTACGGCCTCGCGTCAATAGAAAGTAGTAAAGATAATTCAGGAGCATCCGATCGTCAGACGTAAGCCACCATCTGGCGTGACTTCATGGTTGATAACCCAGAAATCGGCAAAAATAACTTTGCCGGTGGCCAAACTGAGAAATTCCAATAAACACGTATTAGTTTTCGAGTGTGGGAACACAGAGGTGCCCTCGTCGACGGTATTGATAAGTTTGTGTGAATATATGAATGGATATGACCTTTGATAAGGCTGTGACGTTTTTGTGGCTGAAACCTTTGTGCCGCTCCTACCAGGGTTCCGTGGGAATGGCAATGACCCTGGGAGAACCTTGGGAGATGTTTTATTGGATAGATGAACCGGTGTTACAGTGGCATTATTCAACTTGAAAAGAGAAAATACGACTCGAAGGTCCATAATTGGGAGTTTTTCAAATGCAATAGTTAAAAAAATTTAACTATTCAATTTTTTCACGAAAATTAGCCATACATTAATAAATGTTAATTTTCGTGACGAAATGGGAAAGTTAAAGTTTCTTAGTTTTTGTCCTTAACGAGGTAAACTTTTTTTGAAAACCGCCCACTTACGGGCTACCTCGAACCCGATTTTTGTGGCATAGTAAAAATAAAGGTAATTCATCATGTTATCGAATTTTATTTCATCGAATATATCATTTTATCGAACGCTATTTTCTGCTGAAAATATAATGTTTTCAGGGTATCTCAAAAATTAATTACGTAGGTTAAGTTAGGTTAGATGTATAAGATACCCTGAAAACATTATGGTTTCAGAAGAAACTGCCGTTCGATGAAATTAAATTCGAAGAAATGATACATTCGATGAACGGCACCCAAAAATAAATAATAGGAGACAATTTCACACAAATTGTCGTAGTCCCAAACTAACATGTAGGCTTGTAATAAGGTAGGTACTAAACAACGATATAATAAATGCTTTATAGAAAATTAAATATTATTATTTAAAAATACATAACTACTACCCCAGCCCCCCCCCCACTCCATGTCTTCCCGTGGATGTCGTGAGAGGCGACTAAGGGAATAAAGGCTTGTAGTACTGTTAGGCGATGGGCTTGCAACTTGTCACTAATACACTGGTAAACATCAGAATTATCAACAATAGAGTTGTTGGTATTCTGTTTCTCTGCCTATCCCACTCTGGGAATAAAGGCGTGACGTTATGTATGTACATAACTACCACAAAATCTCACGAATATTTGTCCTTACGAGGATTAATCCTCGTAATGACAAATATTCGTGTTTAAAGTGTGCTCGGGTTTAAACCCGAGACCGGTACCTTCGTAGTTCGGGACACTCAGTAGCGGCGTTAGGGTAGGGCGCGGTTGGGCGACCGCCCAGGGCGCCAGATATAAAAGGCGCCTGCGGCTGGTTTTGCCATTCTATTTCTTTTTTTTTTTCGTATGAGTTTGAATCGCAATTGGGGGGCGCCTTAGAAATCTCGCCCAGGGCGCTGGTAACGCTAAAACCGGCCCTAAACACGGTAGTGGGAGTGGTAGTGCTTAGTGGTAACTAAATCGTCCTCGTCTTCGTGTTTTCATTTCACTTTAGTGCAATCATGAAATTGAGTGATGGTGGAATTGTATGCAGGGTCTCTCCCGAAGCCCTAGCCAAGTTGCGTACGCTGACTAGCGTTTCATTTCTTTTTGTTTTAAAACCAATCGCGTCACTGATAGGTCACGTGATTTTTCTTATCACGTGATCTAGCAGCGACGCGATTGGTTTAAAAACGAAACCAATAGAAACGCTAGTTAGCGTATGCATCTTGGCTAGGGCTTCTGATAACTACCATCATGCTACCAGGGCCTCTATTCTACTATGTTATAACGATATCGCGTTTCGCGTGTTTTAGAATCGATTACGTCACAGTCACCATTATTGTAAATGACATAAGAGTTATCAAAACGTTGACAATACGGAAACGCTTCAAAAGCGATATCGTTTTTATCATGTAGAATCTCGGCCCAGCTTTTTTTCCGCCAAGCCGCATCGCAGAGTAGGGCAGGGAAACTGGTAAGATAACTACCACAGGATCCTCTGCGTTAGCAACGTATTTGCAATACATGTTCATGGACATCAGAGGTTACTCTCCATCAGATGGCAATTGGCTTGTTTGCCGTCTCCATGCTGTTTAATAACTAAAAGAATGCAAGATGCTATGCTATCTAATAATCGTTACAATCCGACCACTTTGCAAAAAAGTGTCATCATAATTGTGGAATTGTACATACAGGGTAAACGGTAAACCGGGTCACTAGTAGAGTGACTAGATCGAAACATTACCACATCGCAAAATGACCACATCGCTTGTAGCCAACATCTCAAAATGACTGAGTCGTAAAATGACCAAATCGCTTGTAGCCTACTTCTCAAAACGTCCGAGTCGCAAAATGACCACATCGCTTGTAGCCTACTTCTCAAAATGTCTGAGTCGCAAAATCGCCCGGTAAACCGTGTTATAAAATAGTAAAAATATTTATTTGTAACTTGTAACTTTAAGTAGATAGGGACATCCGGGCTTCCTTTAAAATACATTTAAATCATCAATTAACAACAGAGTTACGATCGATCGCAATTGTCATTTCATTACAGGACAGCAATTATCATTACATTAAGTGTTTTGCCATCCGGGTGTAAAAATAGTTCTTTCATCAGTCTGAAACTCTGAAGCAACTAGGAAACCAATGTTAAAAAGTCGTAAGTGATCAGGAAATATAAATATTTATTGCCTTTCGGTTGTAGCCCGCTCTCGCTTCCCACATCGCGCGATTGTCCTCTAATTGTTAAGTACTTAATTGGCGAGTGACGATCAACTAGCCAGCTAGTTAAGACATCTTTATAATTTTGCAACCTATTCGGTTATAAGTTTAGTGCTACTGCGCTCGAAAAATATGATCGGTAATTATAACTTGGTCCGTTAATAGCTGCAGGTACGCCGCTGTGGCTACCTAAGATATTGAGCTGTTTCATTGCCTCTAATTTAAAAGAGGAGTCTGTCAACGGGTGTCCTTGCTATAGCAGAGCATAATAGGGCCAAACAGCGTTCCTTGAGATACGCAGTGTTGACTTAACGTGAGACAGACGTCACAACAGTGATTAAAGTTGATCACGTTGTCTTATAGTTTGAAGTAGACTTCTTGGAATCTAAGGACTATGGGGTTGGTATCTCTCTTGGGTCCGTTCGAGTGTGTAGTTTGTGTTAAATCTGTAGATTTAACACAAGCTAGAAGGCCTTGATTAGATCTTACAGTTAGAAATAGCTATAGATCTATATCTGAGGACACCTTATAACACGGCTAAACCGCTGAAACGATCTCGATGAAATTTGCTATGGAGATGGCTTGAACCCCAACAAAGGAGATAGGTATTTGTACTGCGATTAACGACTTCTAAGCGGACGGTGTCGCGAGCGCAAGCTAGTTACAATATAAAACTGTTGTTACTGACTGAGCCAGTGGCTGGCTGGCAGACACCACACAGGACTTCTGAATGCTATAAAAAAAGCATAGCTTCTGAATGGCATATTAGTTCTTTTTGCATTTTTTTAAGTTCTCATTATACAATCAGATAATATTCTTAACGTCCAAAGCCATACGTATAATATCGCTCACGAGTATTTAACTTTGATTACTGTAATCTATAATAATACGCATGACTAAAGTGTTATTGCATCTGTAAACAACCGGGTTTAGTCATAGTTCAAAGAAAATTGACCCGATGACCTGTTACTAGTTACCAGTAACTATCATAAGACTTTGGAACGGTTTACTCTTGTTTCACCGACACTCGATTCATAGAAGTATGGAACGTATCACTTCAAATAATTTTAAATTCGTAGACAGGCTTTTCTAGACGCAGGAGTTTAGATTTTGTGATAGTCACAAGTACCTATGTAATTAATGTTGATACCCTGAAACAAAAACGGGGTTGCCGTAGAAAATAGCTTTCGATGAAATAAAAATCTGTGAAACAATACGTTCTATGAAATTAATGTTGGTGAAACAAGGGGACACCTGGTGCCTAAAGTATCAATGTGGCCAGGTTTTATGTCATAAAATGACCAACAAGACAAGGCAAGAATGCGTTATGATGGTAAAATTGGAAAGAGTTATTTTCCACAGTTCTGGTCTCTTTCTACGGCCTGACGCAAAAATTCCAGGTGTAACTCGGTTTAGCCGTGGTGGTAGTTCATCACAGCAAAAAGAACCTTGACTTTGATTGAACTTGACGTGCTTTTTTGAGCCTCGGCTCCTCTGGGGCTTTCCATTGAGATGATTGCAGTTTCGTTTCAACGTCATATCCATACACCCATGACATGACTCATCACCCGTTATGACTCGTTGAGCAGTTCCTGTTAGCCCGCAGCTTCAACCAACATCTTCTGGGTCTTCGCGGTACTGTATTTTCTTGGCCTTGCCTTTTCTTCAACCATCTCCCTAACAGTGATTCGGCAATTGGAATTCTCATTTGTTTCATTGTGTGGATGTTGGCATCAGTGGTCGCTGTTTTAGGGCGTCGTCCGTGTCTCTCATCATCTAAAACGCCCTCACGACACTCGTCGAAACTATTATAGTAAACGTAAGCTGCCATTTTTTTCTTAGTAGACCCTCTATAAGCGGTCTTAAACATTCCAACCAAGGCACTTGTTTTTAGTATAATAAATTATACGAATTCTGTTCTCCATCATTTTCACCCGTCTTACCAATGTTTGTACGAATAACCAAGTACGCATTCAAAATGGCCGAAATATTAATAAAAAACATGTCGATAGTCTTAATAAAATGACTCTTTTAATGACGTATTAAATTCGATATTCAAATATTCCGGGTATTATTTTTAACAATATGTTCCTTTATAAGGGTTCCGTAGCCAAACTATTACTTTAGTATAAACACGAGCTCACCTAATGCCGGAGCAAATAAAAACTGAATGTCTGTTATCTCGGGTCACGTAGTAAGATACGCCTAAACAACGAGCGTTGTGCGTTACTACGAATCACTTATCTCGCTACGAGTATTAACACCCTTATCGGGAAATCGTGTTTAAACATATTGTATTGATCGAGTAAAGCTTTTTTAGAGCACGAAGGGCAGTTCTCTGCCTTTTGGCCGAATGTATACTTTCCCAACCGTATCATTTGGCAATCCTCTTTTTTCCAAAGCTGTAAATAGTTCAGTTTTTTTATAAAAGTAACCAAACCTATAGTTCTAAATAAATCCTGAAATATTTACAGTAACAGAAAAAAATGAGAATTGGCAAATGAAAAAGTGAGAACGATACATTTGGCCAAAAGACGGATCCCAGCTCGGAGTTCCATAAGGTACCTAAAGGGTATAGGACTCAGAAGACCCATGGACATTTGCAATATTAAGGACTTTCAGTCTATGACGGACTCTTCGACTATGCTAATAATCTACCGATTCGATTCTGATGTTGGCCAGCAACAGCCGACGGCAACCGGGTCGTGGTGGAGTTCAGTCGGGGTTGTTGGTCGCGATTGTCAACATCGGAATCATACCTAACACTGCTTGGCATCAAGGTAACTGGAACACAATTTCCACTAGATTCTCACTAGACTTCTTTCTTGAGGATATTCACAAGTCACGGGAAATGCTAGTTTCTGCGTTTTGAGACTTATGGGATCTATATCTGAATCCCTAAAGTTTTTTAACCTATTTTTATATTCCCTAACGTTGTATGTCATAATGATCACTTGTCCTAACGCTCACATGGCCTATCTTTAGGATTCCTAACATCGTATGGATGATTTTTTTTTCCATAATGTTTTATTTCCTAACATCACTTGCCATATTGATTCTTCATCCTAACGTTATGTGCCATAATAGTCATGTGTCATCCGTGTCGTCTAAGTCTGGCACGACCGGATTCAAGTTATTAATGTAAAATTTCAAACAGAGGTAAATTCAAGTTGTTTTATTCTTGCACTATAGGTACTCTCTGCCTTATTTTAAGCCCCAAAAACGGAGAATATTAGCATAGCTTTTTCAAGGGATGTCAAAAAAAAAATAACCTCGAAGGCTAAGGCGGGAGCTCGCTGCGCTTCGCTCCCGCCCTAGCCTTCTAACCTAACCTTGCCGAGTCGGTTTTGCCCAGGAAGGTCTTGCTCGCTCATGCACACATATATATTATACATCGATTATACATACAGTAGGGATTTTGAGGAATATGCCAAATAACATTAGGAATATTAATACTTATGGTAAAAAATACTCGGGCAAATGAGTTTTAGGGCAATCATTACATTATGAAAAATGATTGTTATGGCAATTGATCATTAGGGCTAATGCCCATTAGAGCAAAACAGTTCGGGCAAGTGATTTTAGGACAAACGATGTTAGGGATCGCGAGGGAGACCCGACTTATGATGTCCTTAGGTAGGTATTCATTAATTTAATATTTTCCCCAGTTGTGACGTTCTCGGAAGCGTCACCACCGTATCACAATTTAAAAGGGCACATGTACCACTCAATTATTAGACTTAGAAAGTCAGCTCTTTTTAACTACTAATAAGGTCGAATATGTAACACATGGTTCGTATAACACAATGAGTGCGATCGTTCTAACAGACATGGTATTGTGCATTTATCTCGTTATTCTTAGAAATCTTCCAATGATTTTTAGACCGATAGTGTTAATGGGAACTCCGGTTAAGTTTTCCTCATCGACTAATATTAATAAGGTAAGGTTCGGTTGTTGTACAAAATGAGGTCATCATTTGAATTGGGCTGCAGTACCTACTCGTACTTTTTACAATGTAATTGCAAAAACTGCTACTGTTTCGAAGAATCAATTATTGCCTCATTTTTAGGGTTCCGTGTCTACAAGGAACCTCTATATTTTGGAGATGTCTGTATGTCCGTCTGTCGGGAGGTAATCTCAGAGACTCTTCTTACACAAAGCTATAATTTGGCATAGTATACATTTAAGTTACGCCTACGAAGTTGTTAAATAAATTCGTGAAATTTATACAAGTAAATCAAAGGTAAAAAATGGCTTTTTACATTATCATGATTGAGCGCGGAGGGTATCAGGTTAGCTGGCTCTTAAAAAAATATATATATATTATAATTCCATTTTTAGATTTAGGCGACCGCTTAGGAAATATACATAATACATAACGTCACGCCTTTATTCCCAGAGTGGGGTAGGCAGAGCATTAGAATACCAACAACTCTAAACTTGTTGATAATTCTGTAACCACATTTTGCATTCAGGCTAAGATGTTTACTAGTGTATTAGTGACGGGTTGCAAGCCCATCGCCTAACAGAACTACAAGCCTTTATTCCCTCAGTCGCCTCTCACGACATCCACGGGAAGGCATGGAGTGGCACTATTCTAACCCGGCAACCACACGGGCTTATTGAACGGGAAATATTGAACTCGAAAAATTAATACTACAGCCAAACGACTAGTAAACAGAATCTGAAAAATATCTTACTTAATAGGCTATATAATTCAAACGAACTGAAGAGGCCGTATACGAAATTTTGCCGGCTTTGCTTATTTTCGTGATTTTACAGTTAAAATATTGCTTTTCTATTAGTTTCAGTGCACGTCATGAAATATCATCAGACCGCCTGTTGTATACCCATGATTTAAATGTACTGATCCGTGTTCTGTTTTTTTTTTTGTGTTCAATAAAGATTATTTGTATTGTATTGTATTGTATCATTTCAGTTATGATACTTATGATCGATAAAATGAGTTACGAATGAATGAGCTACTTTTTTATTTTTGACGAGTATTAGTATGCGAGATTTAGGTTGTTTTAAAACAATATAATATTGCATTTTTTTCAGTTTTGGATGTTTTTTTAAGGTAATGAATTGATTCTGAACTGAAGTTTATTACTGTTGTTTTAATTTTATGAACGAGTGTTTTAAGTAGCCGAAATCAAAAACAATATTTTGCTCATTTTCATTATGTGAGGGAATTTCCATTCTACCCTATACTAAACATATCCGGTGCCTTTCCTTGTTACTGATAATGACATTGGATCATTCAAACTAGAACTCTATTCTACTCTGTAAACCATATTGCTTACACATGCCATCGAATCGTTTTGAACTCCACCGCCATTACGGTTACTGTAAATAATAGCTATCGTAACGTTAACATACGATAAAATGATTAAAGCAATATGGGTTCACCAACAAGAATAACTTTCTGTAACTTTGCCACTTTTTATACTAGTTATACCCAATAATAGTTACCTGGAAAAGATCAAGTTCGCAAAAGGTTAAGTTCGCCTTTGTACGTTCCTATTCTGAGAATGTTGTATTAAATGTTAAAAAAAATAAGTTAAATATGGTTATACATATATATTAGTCTGTAAGATTAGGTATTTATAAATATGGGTCTTGCCTGAAATAAAATTATTCTGAACTAATATTTACATAACATAACATAACATCACGCCTTCTGGGGGGTTATCATGAGCTAGCTTTGCAGTTCTGTTTACGCTCAGAGAAAAGGACAGAGCTATATAACCGCCATAGCTCTGTCCTTTACGCTGACTGTAAAATGAACTGCAAAGCTAGCTCATGATAACCCCCCTGTCCCAGAGTGGTAGGCAGAACTACAGAATTACAAACAGCTCTAAAAAAACTTGTTGAGAATTCTGTAATCACATTTTGCACAAACAGGCTAAGATGTTTACGAGTGTAATATTTATAATATAATGTTATATTACTAGTTTCTGCCGGCGACTCTGTCTGCATTAACCATTCCACAGGAAAAGTGTTTCTTTTGGAGATAATAGGTAGCCCCTGTGTTTATATAGGCTGCCTCCCTTCCAAATTTCATCCCAATCCGTCCAGCCGTTCCAGCGAGAAGGACCAACAAACATACTCATACAAACTTTCACGTTTATAATATCAATGTAATTTATACCAGTACTAGCGACCCGCCCTCGCTTCGCTCCGGATTAAAGTATTATACATATAAACCTTCCTCTTCAATCACTCTATCCATTAAAAAACCCGCATCAAAATCCGTTGCGTAGTTTTAAAGATTTAAGCTTACATAGGGATATAGGGACAGAAAAAGTGACATTGTTTTATACTATGTAGTGATTACCACTGTAACTTATTTAAGCGATATATTTAGTTACTAGCTTCTGCCTGCCACTTCGTCCGTGTGGAATCTGTCATACATGATTTTTGCGAAATTATAACCGTTTACGGCACGCAGCGGAAGCTCTCAAAAGGAAAAAAACCTGTTTTTGAAACATTCTTCATTTTCTATTAGACTTAGCGTGATGTGATGATGTATAGCTTTTAGCCTTTCTCGATAAATGGGCTATCTAACATTGAAAGAATTTATCAAATCGAACCCGTAGTTCCTGAGATTAGCGCCTTCAAGCAAACAAACAAACAAACTCTTCAGCTTTATAATATTAGTATAGATTTCCTACATTCTCCGAAACAGTGTCCAGTTGTGGGCAATTGTGACCGGCTATTAATAGAACTGCAATAATTGCCAAGGCCAAAGGGCAAGTCGTCGCCGCCGTGGTGGCCACGATCCCTGACAACGAGGGATATACAACTTGAATTTTCTCGATGGTCGTGCGTTTTGTTATACTCTAAAATACAATAAATAAATATCACACGACAATGTCACCCAAATTGACCTAGCTAAGCTCTAGGCTTGTACTATGGGGACTAGAAAGAAAGAAAGAAAAAAAAACGTGGACAAAAAGGAACAAAGTACTGATAGACACAAAAGGCATGTTGTCACAAAATGGCTCCAACTCAGTGTTATCCTAGCATTAAATCCTGGTTAACGTTTCATCAAAATACTATACTATACACGGCCTGTATTCTAGTAGGTTAAAATTATTTTTCCTTTGACGTGTGTAAGTATTGTTTTTAACTCGGCCGCCATTACTGACAAGTAATTAAGAGTTATCATAACGTTAAAAATACGATAACATGTCACAAGCAATATGATTTTAGCCCAGTAGAAAGATGTGTGATCTGTGAGTGACTGGAAGGGTCGCCGGGGGCCGCCCTAGGCGTACTTTTTTTAATCAAAACGGAGAAATACCTACTGGAAAAAGGCCGAATTTTTAAGTAGGTACCCGAAACCGACTTGCATGCATGATGGATGTATGAATGTGTAAGAAGCGAAAGAGATTTGTCAGGATCGTAGCAGGTGGAAAGAAGTGGTCTCTGCCTACCCCTCTGGGAAAAAGGCGTGATTTAATGTATGTCTTTGTATGTAGATGTCCACAATTGGAACTACACAGTTTACCGCTTACTCACCAGGTTGTTGTCGGTCCACCTTATGTAATGCCTTACCTGACGTTTGTAGTATGCTTATTAGGAACTTATGTACTCGTACCTATGTAAACTTGATTGCACAAACAGAAAATAACAAAGTACAAAACCAGTTCCAGTTAACCTTTGAGCGATCGAGAAATAAATAACCCTTTGGAAAACTTGCTAAACGTACATCAATTTAAGATATTCCTACTTATTAAAGAAACTGTGGACACCCTATGCGTTTGCCAGTTAATCATAGGCCTCTGCATCTTCGCCAGATAATGTAAGAGGCTTATTGAGAATCACGTTTGTTAGGGTCTCCACACGTCCGGAGTTATGGTCAAAAGTCAGAAATATTTAACAAGTAGGTACAATAAAATATTAAGTGATGATTTATAGTTGAGAACATTGCTGGATAACGACTCTCTTAGAATTGCTGTAGCGTTACGTTTGAGTGGCAAGGTTTGTGAGGCGCACCGATGCATTTGTGGGGCTATGGTCGAGGAGAACGGGCCTCACGGGCTAAGTTGCCAAGGTGTGCGGGGCGGTTCCCAAGGCACCACTCGATAAATGATATCGTTCGAAGGGCCATGGTATCTGTTAATGTTCCTAGTGTTTTGGAACCTCCCGGTCTCTCTAGGACAGATGGAAAAAGACCGGATGGACTTACGTTGGCTCCGTTTACCAACGTTAAACACATTACATCGATCTTCTTCCGGAGCTGTCTCTTTCGCTTGCCATAAGGCCATAACTAAGGCTTTATTCCATTTTGTTTTGGTCTTGCTTCCCCTTCTTTCATTACATAGTATAAAACAAACTTGCTTTCAAGGTTTGTCTGTCTCCACGCAACCACGCAACGGATTTTGATGCGGTTTTCACCAACAGATACATAGTTTTTGTTTATAATAAAGCGAAGGGAGGACGGGTCGCTAGTTATGATATATGCTTAAAACTCGCCCGTAAGTCTTTTGTTCACATAACTGCTTCCATAATAAAAATTTCCTAAGCCAAAGAGTAACTTGTAAATACTTAATTATTTTTGTTGTAAATTGTAGTGTTTTGTTGCTAATTAACCTAGGTCTAAAATTACCACGAAATATATTTTTCCGAGGTCGTGGCTCTTGAAAAATCAACCAAAAAGATCCATATGTATAGAAAGTCGTATAAAACACAATCACTCACTAAGAAGAATAATGGATGTCGTAAGAGGCGACTAAGGGAATAAGGGCTTGTAGTATTGTTAGGCGATGGGCTTGCAACCTGTCACTAATACACTAGTAAACTTCTTGGCCTGATTGTGCAAAATGTGGTTACAGAATTATCAACAAGTCTTTTTAGAGTTGTTGGTATTTCTGTAGCTCTGCCTACCCCACTCTGGGAATGAAGGCGTGATGTTATGTATGTGTATGTACTCACTAAGAACATTTAATGTATGGCTCTTTTAGGTTCCTTTGGAGAGATACGACCATAAAAAAAGAATATTCGGTACATTTTGGACCCAAGTTAATTAGCAAAAAAATACTAAAATTTACAACATAATTGGTTAAGTATTTTATTATTTTAGTATTTTATTCTGATTTAAGAAGTTATATTTGTGAGCAGTTCTATGAACAAAAGATGGGCGGGCAAGTTTTTTTGCCGGTGAGTGTTTCAGTTACAATATTGTAGACACAGTAACTCTTACTTACTTACTTCATTATCACTTATTATATACGATTGAGATATATACTCGTAATCAAAATTAGGTATCAGGACCACATTTCACTTTGATTTCCACTTTCTAAATTATGTTATAAATTTTACGTTCAAATTACTTCAGACTAGTGTCATATATGTTCACATTTTAACATATTTTTTGTCCTCAGCTATAAATTGTGTACCTGACCCGGAAACGAACTCGTGCATAACGGATCTTCTATCAGAATTAGGTAATTATGTGATTATTTAAATTAACTTAACATAATTATGTATACACCTCAGGTATACACTCTACCACACGTTGGTATATTATGTGCGAATTTACGTATGTATATAAGGACTATTTATATCTATATCAAAACACTGTGAGGTTTGTTAACCTATACATTGAAATATCAAACTTATTTTTTACACAATCTGGAGCAAATGCTCGCGCTCGTCTGGTGTGATGAGTTATATTTGCCCTTACGGCGAAAAGAACCTGGAACCGCCAGCTTCGGAGGCAGAGTCACTACCATCGAGGCTAAAAGTGTCGTTAGAACCAAGCCATACAACTCCAATTTTGGTGGTTATTTACTTAAACTTTTAAACGGCTAAGTCTGTGTTAAGCGGGGTACGAATTAGAGCAGCCTCGGGATGAGTCACGCACGGGTCACCTATTTTGTTCAAATTCGTACGCGTTCACGCGCTGTGCGCGAGCTGCGAGCAGGCAGCGCGGCGAGCCGTCGAGAGTCGGTCTTTTGACCGTGCTCAAAGGCGCCTCGGTATGCGCGCCTCGCGTAATTTGGAAGTGTATCCAAGCGTGCCGCGGGCAGAACGACAAGTTCTAATTTGTCTATGGTCGAGGCGCATACAAATTTGATAAAGTTGCGAGCCTCCCGCCACCGAGGCGATTTCTTCTTCTTTTTGTTAATAATTCGGTGAATTATGATAAACGCAGCCGCGGCTGTCATCGTGTCCGACGCCATTTTGAAATGACGGCTGGCAATGTTTATGTGCAACAATTTTTCTCGCGAGCAGCTCGCCGCGCAGGGCGAGCATGTCTCAGGCTGAGCTGCTCAGATTCGTACCCAGCTTCAGGTGAAAATCTGTGGGCCGAGCACAATTTTTGACATAGGGTCGGGACTTTAATTAGTCTATTCCATATTCCAACGTAAGTATGAAGGACTAAGGTTTGAAATAATAGTGTATTTTGTGTGATTTGAGTCCTTTTATTACTAAGCAACTTAATCCCTGGGTGGCTGTCAGTTTAATAATTTCCTATTAATATTTGACACTAGTTCCCGTTTGACGTCATTTGACACTAAGGCCCGTGGCAGCGTGCTCGGCCCAATGTTATATGTTGTTAAATAGTTGAAAACTACTATTGCAGATCCAGATGAGACATCACCGGAGCTAGACCGCACCCGGTCGGAGGCGGAGTGCCTCGCCGGCAGCGAGTGGGACAGCCGCTGCCACCGCTGTCGCTGTTCTAGCGATGGAGTCGCTCAGTGCACCAGGATGGAGCTCTGTGACTCGCCTACAGCAGGTGGGCTGCTTTAAATCACGTGAAATTATGGAAATCTTTTAAAAAAATTACTGAGGACACTCAAAATATTCTTAGAGGTTACCGGGTATTTATACTTCGAAATATTTTATGTATGCATTCATGAAACGTCAGCAGACGTATAAAATACGAAACAGATTTAGATAGGTATAGTCAATATTTAAAAAACCGGTGAAATTACTAGCATAGAGGCATTCCATCTTAGCCCTCAGGGTTGGCAACGCATTTGAGTTCTTAGGATTATAGTTTTGAAAATTCAAATTTCTATGGCTCTCAGATTCTACTTACCATCAGGTGGCCTGAGTGCTCGTGTGCCTTCTCCTTTTCATAAAAAAATAATAATTTTTGGTCCCGGAAACTTTGATAGTTCAAGGCGAACAAAGTACTTAATGCTAATGTCATCCTAAGCTAGCGATGAGGCGTATTAGGCGCCAGCAATATAGCTTAGTCTTTTCCCCTGATAACTCCTCTAAGTCTCATAATCAGCCACCAGCACCAGCTAATTTATTTTGTCGTGAATTCCAGAAGAGCCGATCAAGTGCAAGCCGAACACGACGTTCGCGCGGGACTGCAACACCTGCGTCTGCCTCGATAACGGGATGGGGCTCTGCACGCTAAATGTATGCGTCTCTAGCACACCCGGTAAGAATAACACCATTTTTATATAGTATGGAGACATACGTCGTTTGGTTATGTTTGAGGCGCATAGATTGGCAACGTTTTGAGGGCATACTGACGCATCTTGACCGTTAGACATTTTTTAGACGACACGTTGGCCTAGTTGGGAGTGACCCTGCTTCTGAAGCCATCGGTCTTGGGTTCACATCCCGGTAAGGGCAGATATTTGTGTGATGAGCGTGATTTGTTCCTGAGTCTTGGTTGTTTCCCATGTATTTCACTATATAGGTGTGTTTATCGTTGTTTAGTACCCATAGTACAAGCCTAGAGCTTAGTTTGAGACTAGGTCAATTTGTGTGAGATTTTCCCCTGATATTTATTTATTTATTTTTATATAAGATGTTAAAGGTCACCAACGTAAAAGTTTGCATCAAATAAAGGGACAAGTTTCAGGATATGATAGCTGACCTTCGCTAGTTATAGAGTCACTTAGGAAGAGGAAAAGGATAACAAATGTGTTGCTAATCTTGAGGATATGATAGGAATAAGACAGTGCAAACACTGCTGTTCGGCGTTTTGTTACCAGGTGAACGGTGGTAACGCTGCTAAGCTTTTTTCTTAGAAGAATGAAACCAGCTGTGGGCTACCCTGATAAACTAAAAGGCGGTATCGCAAATTCGTTAGCAAAGTATATTCAATCCACTCCCGTTAGTAATGAGGTTCCTTTTGCTACAGGAGTTTTGCGTGAGATACCGCCCTTTGTCTTAGTAGGGCATTGGGCCTAACATGCTGCCACGGGAACTAGTGTCAAATATTATTATGATTTATGAAATTACTAAAATGACAGCCACCGGGGGTTTAAGTTGCTTAGTAATAAAAGGACTCAAGTTACACAAAACACACTTTTATTTTAAACCTCTTTATTCTTAAGTTGGAATATGGAATAAACGAATTAAAGTCCCGATCAAAATCTTGTCCCGTGGTAGCGTGTTAGGCCCACTGGTATACATTATTAAAAATCTTAATAAAGGCATGTCCTGTTCTCGATTCCAGCCCCGGCGCCCTCGAAGCAGAACCTGCCGCAGGGCTCCGACTGCGAACCCGGGAGCTCTTGGAGAAGCCAGTGCAATGACTGCGTGTGCTCGCCCGCGGGGCTGCGCTTTTGCACTGAGAAGGCCTGTCCTGGCCAAGAAACAGGTATTATTATTATTCCTATCCATAGAGAAGTATCGTTCACAATAATTTTTGGAACTTTTTTTTTAATTCATTTTTCAAAGGCACATATACATAAATAACTGTGCGCCTTCTGCAAAAAAACCTTCATACTTAATTCCCGAGAAATCTAGAGAACGACACAGCTCTACGCTCGATCATGAGGTGCAAGTCATTGCTTTTATTGGTCACCGTGTGTGGTTGAAGGGTTCGTACCTAACGTTGAAAAAAACCGTTAAACTACTTAAATTCAATTAATTTTATTCCTAAGTGCTGCACTTGCACTGTTCGTATGGAAGTATGTAATTTTATATTTAACTTGCTTCGTTCGTTTGTAAGTACGTAGGTATGTGAGTATGTTAGATGTCCGTCAAAATTTGCAAGGAAATTTTAAACCACTTCCCGGGGACCGATTGAGCTGAAATTTGGCATACTTATGTAAACCCGATGACAATGCAATGATATAGCACCATCGAGCTGGCCTGATGATGGAGACAAATGGTGGCCATAGAAACTCCTACATTACACATGATAAATCCGTTGTGCTAGGGCTAGTTAGAATAGTCTTGATAAGAAGATGATGACTATGCCAAAAAAAATACAGTCGACAACAAAAGCTTGTCTCAAAAATGTGTTTTTTGGTTAGGTTAGTTTTATTGTTTGCAATGATTTTAATCTTGTGCTATTTCAAAGCCCATCTGATGGTGTGTAATTTTGATTTTTGATTAGATTTAATATTGCTTCCAGAGCCACTCCTGCGCTGCGCGCCGCACAGCCTGTGGCGGAACGAGTGCAACACTTGCTGGTGCACCAGCGATGGCCGCGCCATGTGCACCAAGATCGCCTGCGTTGGCATTCCCAGTGAGTACACTTACAAATACTATATAATCATCATCAATAAGTAAATAAGCTCAATTGGCTCCCCATTCAACAACGTAGGTCTTTTAGGATTTTGTGTACTCTCTTCTCTATTTTGTACTTTCGATGCCCCAAGTCCTGCTCCCGCTCCCTAAAACTCAAAGTTCCTCTTGACCGTACTAGGTTTATGTCTGTTTCTTTCGCTCTTGAAACGTAAGTTCGTGTTGAAACGTAAGGTGGTTTAATTTTTTAATCCCTTAAATAGAAACATTGCCCCGATGGATGATCACGGTGTCTCGCCAATCAGGTTAATATCTGTGAAACTTGCTCGGCAAAGCAATTTAAGAGGCCACATATCGTCTTACGTACTTACATGTTAAGGTGTATTTTGCAACTTGTTAAATTTGTTAGTTACGCGGTATTGCAGTTTCACCGACGATATGATAAAGTGGGTAGTGTTCCGCGATCTGGATCTCAATAACCATAACGCCTGTGTGTCTGTTCATTGAACATATTAAACTTGATCATATTTCCTTGAGACTGTTAAACGTGAAAACACGATTAGAAAAAAAACCTCGATGGTTTAATTTTTCAAACATGCCACCTTTTTCGCATGTTATTGGTTGAATCTTTGAAACCCAACGAACTTAAACGATATTTTTTGATTCAATACTTGAGTAGTTATAACTTCCTAATCTGGGTAAACCAGTTTTTTTAATAAACGTTGTGGTTTTAAAGTAAACAGCCGTTATTTGAATTTGACACTGCAATCAAGGCGCTAATATCTCCATCTCATGTGTCGCGTGGAAGCACATAAAGTCATCCCTTTTTATTCTTGTATGCGTGTGGCATCATATGTGACCTCTTAAGGCTCGTCAACCAGTGCCTATCCCTTATAAAAAACAGGCGTTGGCATGCCCGAAGTCCACTCGCACTTGAGTAATTTCACTAAGGACCATGTGTGCAAGCCACAGAGCGTTTAAAAACAACACTAACGTCCTAGCCAAGACTTAGTCAACCGCAGTAGCGGCGGCGACGAGTGGCCACAAACAAACAAGCGTAACAAAAAGCAAGTTTGCATGTTTTGATAATGTCGTCTATGTATGTTAGTTACCATTTATATTGTTTTTGTGCCGCTATATTGTTTTTGTTTTAATGTAAGTACCAGTGACTCTTGCGACGCTAGGACGAATCTAACGACACCTCGCTTGTTGAAGTCGGACCATTCATCCGACTCTATGTTCCAGAGTCGCACATACATATAGGTTAAACACGTAACCCTCCTTTTGGGCTTTGCCGCAGTCGGGTAATAAGAGGCGTTTATATACAATCGCTTACCCGCTCATCGTCCAGCACGTCGCTGTAAGCACTAATTCGTAGCCATAGTATAATTAGTGATTAAAATTCAGGAAGACGTGCCATTCGGTTATTAGATTAATGTCGCATATGAAATCGTTTAATAGCAAATAAGTTGTAAAGCGTATCATCGTGGATTTAATTGATATCTAAGAATAATGGGAATTGCAGTGACAGTTCAAATAAGGTAGACAATTGTCACAAATTTTAAACATTAAATTTTTCAGGTGAGATGAAATTCAGTGAGGAGGACAACGGTGAAAGTAAAGTTAAGCCCGATATGGTAAGTCAAAAGATGTACATTTCATTTATTTTAATGAGCACAAGCTATTTGTGGATAAAACCGGTGTTTTGTTACTTTATTACATAAATCGATTGTACAGTCAAGGGCAAAACCTCAAAAATATCTATACACCTTTATGCCACTGGCAATAAGGTCCATGCATTTACCGCGATGACTATATAGATATTAATGCCCTTGACTGTACTTATTGCCTAACCAATGATCAATTCCATTAATGAATCTGTTAGTTGGTCGCTAACAGTAGGACGTCGGTCAAATAACCTAGACAACATTCCAAGTTGAAGGTTTTATACAGTGTGTAAATGGTATACGGGCGTTCCTTTTAACTGTGGTTAGTATAACCCCTACTGAGCACATTTAGGCAGCTTTTGTTAAAATTAAATAAAAAAAAAATAACCATACAAAATAATTTAACACGCAATGTATAACGAAAAATGCAATGAATTATAAACGAAAATAACACCTGACAGATGGACTTCGATGTACATTGCGGGTCGATAGTACGTTCAAAAATTAATAACGGTGTATACGTTAGCGTAATCAAAATAATTCTTTCTGTTAATGATTAGTAGAGTCTTAATCTATGTCCAGTTTTAATAAACGCCCGTATACCATTTACACACTGTATACACTATCATCAAATCTATACTAATCTTATAAATGTGTCTCTCTGTCTGTCTGTTTGTTACGCTTTGTCGGATAAACAGCTGAACCTATTTAGATGAAATTTGGTATGGAGATAGTTTAAGAGTCCCGGAAAAGGACATAGGGTACTTTTATCCCGAAAAATTGAACGGTTCCTGAGGGCGTTAAACGACGTCTACGCGGACGGAGTCGCGGAAACAGCTAGTATAATATAAAACTCTTCCTTGTCAGACTGACTAGAAGTGCATTAACTTTAATCGTTTATCAGTAGTTTAACATGTCTCCAGGGCAAACAGAGATTCAGGTGCGTTAAAACGATATCGTGTTTGACACGTTTAAGAATCGTTTATGTCACAGTCGCCATTATTGTAAATGACATAAGAGTTATGAAAACGTTGACAATACGGAAACAGGTCAAAAACGATATCGTTATTACCTTGTAGAATTCCAACCCAGCTAATATGGTCAATAATTTCGATAGTGGAATGCCACAATATCAATATCGTCATATCGGTTATTCCCATTTTCGGGGTCATACTTCCCGGGGCTCCCAGTATGGTAAAAATATTTCACGTCACAAAATCAAACCCGCACTGTTTTGCACCGAATAGTCATACTCGTACAGCACAACGCACGTATTCATGTTTTATTCAAAATTTGTATCAGCTAATTAAACGTGGTCACAGTAATTAGTGGTCGCACTATGCACTACGGAGTTCGGTGACTGAGATTGGTGGATGGAATGACACATAACTCACAAGCACACAAGGTAAGTTATTTGTATGTTTATAATGTTACCTCAATTGTTATCAGTTTACGTTGCAAATGGTAACTTTTACTTGTTTTTTAGAACCAACGTCCCAAACCTGAACTTGACGCAAATAAAGATTTCAAGAATACACATGATTTAAATAATTTTCCAATAACTGTGCCAGTAGAAGAAAATCTTACTGGTATTAGTCTTAAAAACTTAGAAGACTTTGATCGTAATGACTTAGATACTTCAATAGAAGATACTGAAGCTTCGGTAAGTGTAAAACTTCTAGAAGAATTTGAAGGAATTAAAGAAGACTCAGTTACGACTACTGATCCAACAGAAGCTTTTCAAAATCGAGACACAGAAGTTAATGAAAGCACCGATACTAATTCCAAATATTTAAGAGAACTAACAACTCCATATATCAGTCAAAGAGATGATGTACATTACGTTATAAAGAGATCAGTTTGTAAACCGAACCAGGACTTCCAGAGTGAGTGCAACACATGCAAATGTTCTGCCTCAGGACAGAGCTATGCGTGCACGCAAAACGAGTGTATGGACAGAGACAAGGAAGAAGTGGATAAAGAAGTCGAGGTGTTCATGGATAACGAGGTACGTATAACTTGTTGAGAGCATTTGGATCTTAAAACTAAATAAACTACTCAATTAGTATAGGAGGATTACTGGAAATTTCCTTCTTTGAACGTGGTTGTGCGCAGAAGATGTTCAAATTGAGCAGATTTTAAAGTATGATAGCATTAAACTCATTCTCAGTCCGGTGTCCGGACTCTGAAATAGATGAAAATTATTTCTTAAACATTTCTTGATTTATACAAAAACACTGTCTAAAAATCATTACACTTTCGGTTTTCTGTTTTGTGTCCTTACTTTCAAGCAAATATTTATACGCAAAATTATTTTTGGTGTAGAACTGTCTCCCCTGAGAATTATTAAGATTTAATATTACGGTAACATTATCAAAGTTCAAAAATATCTTTACATTTCGTTTCATTATCTTCGCTTTTTCTGGGCGTGTACAACCTTCGATCTCGTGATTTCGTAACATCAGATGAGATTGACGTCAAACGCAAACCCGTTTTTGATTTATTTTTTTAAACTTCATTTTTCAGGGCGTAGACCACATTGAGAGCCACTCTGTTTGCAAGCCCGGCGCCATTTTCTACGTCGGCTGTAACCCTTGCCACTGTAAGGTGGACGGCTCCGACTTCAGCTGCGCCAGCAAGCCGTGCTCTCCCCCCGAGGACGTCGAAGTATTTCACGAGTTCAATGTTAGTTACTCTTTACCTTATAGGAAGTATGATACGCATACAAATCCTTGAAAACATTACCCTCCCTTTGGCTAAAGAGATCTCGGACATGGGTGCCTGTAGAGCAAAATTAGATGAGAAAATTAGAATTGATTGTGGTTGACTGGTAGAGAATGCCTTTGGGCATTAATTCCGCCATTTGTACTTTTTACATTTATCTGTATTGTGCAAAGAAGATTAAATAAATAAATAATTGCATTAAGTATAGGTTCTTGATTTTGGACAGCATCGTCACCGTATACATTTGTTTTTTTTTTCCTCTGCAGTGAGTGCAGTGATGCGGTGGAATAAGGCTGTTCATGGAAATATACTGAATCTGATTTGTTAGTTCATCTGATCTGACGACTAACTATAGCCTATCTTTTGCTTATTCCTAATATTCAGAATGCGAATAGATTTCTGGTTAAAATTGGACATCTATAGTGGAAGAATTAAGTTTGTTTATTTTCATGTGCGTTGGGGGTAATCTCCTAAATCGAGTTTATTATAATTATAGTGTTTACTACACGGATTATCTTTGACTAATATTACATTTCATTTAGTTTCCCCCGAAGACAAGGCCGGGTTGCTAGTTTTGCATAAATCTATTAGTGTAACGAGAATAATTGGTTGAAGCCTTAACTTCGTATATGTTAAAGGACCTCATTTCAACATTAGTTTAGGTGACATGGAAGACCGATCCGTATTAAAACGAAATGTAATAAAATGATGGCTTCTGGCTTTAGTAAGAGAGGTTCCTATACAAATAACCACTTTTTTTGTTTCAGGATATGAAACCAATAGTTCCGTACACAAGCGAAGAAACGGTGAACAAAAAAAACCTGAGGAAATAGCAATGCACCAACATTAGACATAATTACTTATGCTATAGAAAACAATAAAACTTAGGGTATAATAATTGTGGATTTTTGTTTTCCTGTTTATTTACAGCATTATTGTCGTTTTACATATTTTTTTTAACTTTTTTACGTCTTTGTAAATCTAATAGGTAAATACAAAACTAAAAAGAAAATAAAATGTTTATTCGTGACAAACATACTAAATGAACACTGAATAGAATTGAAAATAAAACACAAAAGTATAATTTACTTAATACTGTCCTCAAATGTTTATTGCATTCCACTATTTATAAATATCATGTATGTCTTCACCTATATTTATGTTTCTTATGCTATTATAAACCAAAAGAGTACATCTGCCTTCAATATCTAGATCTAGAGTAGATTTAACCTTCTCCCCATAATGTTGAGATTAAACTTAACATAAGCGCTATTTTAACTTAGGGCGGCAGTCCTGGCCATGTTATTTCACTACCACCTATATACAGTAATTCACAAATCACAAAGACACCCAACGCCATCTTGAAACTGTATGACTATCACAACTCATCTCATTCCGCCCCTCATCTCTCCATCACTAGGCTATTAAGTCCGCCGCGAAGCCCATTGAAAAGCCCACTGGCTCCAAGAAGGTGTGCGTGGAAAACCGCATGTTCATCAAAAACTGCAACACGTGCTGGTGCAACGAGGACGGAACCAGTTACTTCTGCACGAGGAAAGTCTGCGTGCCTGAGCTGCCGGGCGAGCCTGTGATTGAAGAAGGAAAGCCTAAGGCAGTGGAACGAATGAATGTTCGTATAAATCTGATGACGATGGTTGGTGGAGACGTATAAAAAATACTTGCGAATCAAAGTAATACATTAGTATTGCTGCTATTAAAGAAAACATAAGTATCCTCGAAAATGATACGCAAACTACAAATTTCAGGAAACTGTTGACTTTTAATCCTTGAATTACTTTGATCCGAATCACTTTTTTGTATGTGGGTACGAAGTACGCACGTATATATCAGAAAACCATCGGATGTTCCACCGTAGCTCCTGAATAAGGATTACAAGAGTGTTTCATTTTTTTCCTTTCGTCAAAAATTTAGAAGCAAGCCATTTAGATCCAACACCAACTCTCCTAAGCAATCATCGTCGTGTATGTTTGTCTGGCTCACCTCGCACACCTTCACATTATTATCATCACCAGAACCTTCGTATCATAAAGCGTGAGTGTCGCCCCATCGAGGTGTTCCCGCTGGACTGCAACACGTGTCGATGCAACGCCGACGGCAAGTCTGCCTCCTGCACCCGCCGCATTTGCTTCGATGAATTTATCAAGGTTTGAGCCAGCTGATTTGAACGAATAACTCTTTGCACGTCTTTGACCTCTTAGGGCCACTTGCAGCAAAAAAAAAACTTATACTTACACTTACAGCAAAGCGCTTTTTTGAAGTCGTAATCACCAGAGGGACTAGCTAAGATGCATAGCGCGAATGTTAGCGATTTTCGAAAATCGATATGCTGACGAGCAGTGATCCTAAAATGCTGGAACGGGACATGATTTTGACGTAGGCTAGGGACTTCAATCTGTCTATTTTAAACTGCAAGGTAAAGCCTTAATGTTTCAAATAAAACGGTTTTTTGTGTGACTGGAGTCCTTTTATTACTAATTAACTAAACCTCGGTGGCTGTCATTTTAATAATTTCATTATAATAGCTACTTTTTATTTGACTCTAGTTCCGGTTTGACGCATTTGACACCAGTTCCCCGTACGGCGTGTTAGCCCCACTGATAAGAGATTGTGTCAACTGCTTATGTCATCTCCATACATTTGGAGTCTATGGAAAATAGGATCTTCAGCAACGTTTGCGTCTTGGCTAAGCTACTGTACTCCATTTGTATATGTAAACGAACGGCTCGTCGAGCCTTGACTTATTTTTTTTTATAGCTTTGAGAAGGTAAACTAGCACACAGGACACCTGATGGTAAGTGAAAACTGTGACCCATAGACATTCGCATTCACAAGACTGCAATCCTAAGACTGCAAATGCGTTGCCAACAATGAGGAATAAAATGGAATGTCTCTATGCTAGTTATTTCACCGGCTGTCTTATCCCCAAACCGGAACACAACAATGCGAACACTGCTGTTTGACGTATCGATTTTCTGCTTCTATTGGTTGACGAACTATATCATGTGATTTTTTTGTTTACGTACGTAAAAAAATGAAAGGGTGTATGGGCGTGAACAATAAACAAGTCACAACTAACTGCTTGCTTCCAACTTTTTTTTTTCTTGACGTGTTTGCTCTTGGTATTGGCTGTTCTTGATAGAATGTTGGTTTTATTTTCTAAACTTGCTACAGTATCATGGAGTTTTATTAAATATGGGTAAGTTTGGTTATAGTGTTGGCTTTGGTTGTCAGTTGATTGTCAGTGGTTCCTCTGTAGTCTTCTTCTAGTAACAGTTTGTACATATTTAATATATGTTTTTGTTCAGCGGAGTTTGAACAATGTGAATGATAAGATAAATATTAAATCAATTTTTAAAATGGTTGTGGTTTCTTTTGATTCCCTTTAACAATAATAACAAAACCTTTCTTTCCACTTTAAAGATTTAAACACTTCTGGTGGTGGTTAATCTTAAGTCTCTTAAATGTATTCTTATTTCGTGGAGGGCTCGCTGTCCTTCGGCTCTAGGCAAGATGCGTTAGAAAGTTATCGTTATCGAAAATGTATAGGATTGACGCAAGCTGCCGAAAAGTCGCATCGAGCGATATCAATTCATACACAGACAGATTTCGATAAATTCACGTTATAGCGTTTCTCGGGGCTCAGAGACTTTAGTATAAGTTGTTAATGCAGAAAACGTCTCTAACGCGTTTGCGTTTCTCGTATAAATAACATGGACGCAAACGCGTTCGAGCCGTGAACAGCAACTTAAGAGGCCGTATACGAAATTTTGACAGTTTTGCTTATTTTCGTGATTTTACAGTTTAAATACTGCTTTTTTATAAGTTTTAATGCACATCATGATATATAATTTCAGTTGTGATCGAATAAATGAGTTACGAATGAATGAGCTACTTTTTTATCTTTGTCGAGAATTTAAATTCGGGATTTAGGTTATTTTAAATCGTTATATATTGCTATTAAATTTTTAATTTTTGGATGTGTTTTTAAGGTAAGTAATGGATTGATTTTGAACTGAAGTTTATTACTGTTCTTTTAATTTTATGAACGAGTGTTTTAAGAAGCCGAAATTAAAAACTATGTTTAGTCCATTTTCTATAAAAAATTACCAAGTTCATATTTTTTTTTACATAAAAAAAATATACATAGGTAGTAAAAAGTAATTCATAAATTTTTTAGTCAACTTTAACGGCAGTCAATTGCTATTTTTTCATACCTTTAAGACGTCAAAACGATTCGTGAATATGCGATATTCTAAACCTCTTACAGCAAAACTCACGAAACAGTCGCCGGTTTCAGGTCGATTAATCAAAATTAAATAATAAAAACAAAAAAGTATTTCATACATTCGTTGAAAATCGAAATTATCTTTCGTGTTGCGCATTAAAACTTGTAGAAGTAAAGTATTTCAACAGTAAAATCACGAAAATCCGCGAAATCGGCAAATTTTCGTGTACGGCCTCTTAAGTTCAAGGCTCAGTTCGGTCGGCCTCATATCATAAGCATTCTGGTGCTAACAGAGCACTTCCTCCATCCCTGAATTTTTTTATGTTAAGGAGAAGGCACCCGAGCACTCAGGCCACCTGATGGTAAGTGGAATCTGAGACCCATAGACATTTGAATTCTCAAGACTATAATCCCAAGACCTCAAATGCGTTGCCAACCCTGAGGACTAAGGTGGAATGCTTCTATGCTAGTAATTTCACCGGTTGTCTTATCCCCACACCGGAACACAACAATGCGAACACTGTTGCTTGGCGGGTGGTTAATGGATAAGATGGTGGTAGCGATCCGGACGGACCCTGCACAGGGTCCTACCACCACTACTCCTATTTTATATCTATAAATAAGATGCCGATATACAGGTTTTTTTTATTAAAATCTCTGTTACTCTTAAGACAAAAAAGTCCATGTCCAAAAGTCCAGTGTCATTTTACCAAATGACAGTATAAAATATTAATAAATCACAATATCGTTTATTGATTTGTGTCATTTTAAATATTTGGAAAATACCCCGTTGATCACAGTGGACGTTGAGAGAACATTTAGTAATTTAGTGGAAATTTTCATCTAGACGACAATAGTTATGGAAAAAAAAAACTTTGATTATTTACTATGAAAAACATTTTCTAAACAAATGCGTTAAAGCTACAAGGTGCAAAAGTGTGCAGCTACTTATAAGGCCGACTGTACAAACATAGCATCTTATCAAAGAGAACATAAGGTTTTCAGTTATTATTGTGTGGCGGTTATTGAATTTGATAATATTTAGGTTGAAAATATAAAGCGAAACAAATGTTTACTCGTATATGAAAACTAGGAATTATTGTAACTTGATTCTTTTGTTATTTTAAGAATAGAATAGAAAATATTTATTCAACGCACACAGAAGAAAAACAATTAAAAAACTAAAAAAGAAGACATTACGTTAAATAGGAACCCTCTCAGCATTGTGCCACAGTGAAACTGCGGCGCTGATTTTCAGAGGGAACCTGACTTAAAACTTACCAAAATTGAACAAAAAACGGGTAAAGTAAGCAGGTAACAGGGAACATAAACACTAGTGACAATTAGGTATATACAGAAGATTAAATACAAAAACATTATAAATACGCACTTAAAACCAACATTATCAAAGACAAAGATTAACAAAGACGAATTGAGAATTTGTCAAATACTGATTTCCCTGGTAGCTGTAAAGTTTAAAGTAGACTAAGTACATATCAGTAAAAAAAAAACTACTACATTATAACATTCTAAGCACTTGATTTTTGTTTTCAGAACCAGTCAAAATTCAGGAAGATGAGAGCTGCGCCTCAGGTAACGGCATCGCACAGGTCATTTGTTAGTCCTTTACCTCAAAAGCATAAATTTCTTGTAGCGATTTACCGATTCGCATTTCACCTCGATCGTGTATTTTATTTTCGCTTTGTGTCAAAGTCATATTTTTTTTTGTTCGCTAATAGCTTTAGTCGCATTTTACCTCGATCGCTTATTTTACTGTTTCATTTGGTTTCGATCGTCAATTTTATTATTAGCAAATATTTTAAATCACAGTATACCTCAATCGCATATTTTGTAATAGCATATCGCTGCGATCGCTTAATATCATAGTTCGCCAATCTACTATAATTACCTCGATCATAAAATCTAATTGTTTTATTTAGTCAAAGTCTTCGCGCGCTTATTACGGCGCGGCGCGACGGTCCCGCTGCAGGAGACGCTCGCGTCGCGGTAACAACACGATGATGATAATATTTCAATGAATTTGATAGCATTTAAGTAATGAGACTACAGGTACAAAACACGTTTTAAAAAAAAATATACAGAAATTTAGTGCGAACACCAATTAACGCGTCAAATTAAATAGAGTCCCAAACAAACATCGATCGCGACGAAATGCGTCTAGGGTAAAATACTACACGAAAAATGAAATGCTACAAAATAATAATTCTAATGTAAAAAGCCACGCGAAAAATTGCTTTAAGTAAAAGATTCTATTTAAGTTTTGTTCATTCGAGGTGAAATGCGATTCGGTGAATCGCTACAAGGAATTTATGCTTTTGAGGTAAAGGACTAACAAATGTTTTTATCTGATCAATTATTTATATTATTGCAAGTACTAAGCACACAAGATATAAACATTCAGAAAACATCGCCTAGCTTTCTAACACTCATTAAACCGATTTCACTTTATTTTTACGTCTGTTATTTATTATATACCCTGCAAGCCCAAGATATCACGCGGTCTCTGTTAGTAGGAGCCGCCGAAGACCTGTCTACCAGGCCAGGAGTTCCGCATGGACTGCAATAAGTGCCTCTGTGACAAGGAGGGCCAGGACTTCTCCTGCACGCGCATCGACTGCCGGGCGCTGAACAACAATGGCGACACGAGGAGGAAGCGAGGTGAGAGGAGGACAAGGAGGTTGGCAAAAGAGTTTGGAAAAAAATAACCCCAGGAGCGTCTAGTGCTGTATCTAGTACGACCCAATCGAACGCCGTGTCTAGTATACAAGGGTATTAATAGTGGGTTCTAATATGCTTGTAAAATCTTACATAGAATAACGTTTTGTTATTCCACTACAATGCGCGAAGCTGTCAATGTTCAGGTCAAAACTTGCGAGGAAGATTTGACCCACTTCCCGGGGACCGATTGAGCTGAAATGTGGTATACCGTCACTTTGATAACCGAGCTAGTGTGACGATGAAGTCGGAAAGTGGGGACAGGATCTCCACTATAGGTTGATCTTAATAATCAGTAAATTACTGCAAACAAAAGTACACCTGGTAACATAGCTTGCCCCAAAAATTTTTTTTTTGATTGCTCTTTCTTATTCCTGTGTGGTTGCCGGGTTATACTCCATATCTTCCCATGGATGTCGTAAGAGGCGACTAAGGGAATAAGGGCTTGTAGTACTGTTAGGCAATGGGCTTGCAACCTGTCACTAATAGACTTGTATCTTAGCCTGATTGTGCAAAATGTGATTACAGAATTACCACCAAGATTTTTAGAGTTTTTGGTATTTCTGTAGCTCTGCCTACCCCACTCTCGGAAAGAAGGCACGTTATTATGTTTGTATGTATGTACTTTTTATTATAAGTACAGAACTAACACGACTTTTTTTTTGTTACAGAAACGGTTCAGAACGTGACAGTGGAGTGCGTGGCCGGCAGCGTGTTCGATATGGGCTGTAACATGTGCCGCTGCACTGAAGACGGCAGACACGCCGTTTGCTCGCTCAAGCGGTGTGCTGCCGCCAATCAAAACACTACTGCACCAGGTGAGAAAATACTCTTAATCTACAGTGAGTTGAATGTTTACCTAAGTTGGACCACAGGATAAATGTGTACCTAATCTACCTCTTGGATTGGATGCCATGCCATTAACGCTTCCTCTCAAAGAAAATAATTACTCATATAGAGAAGGGAATCTCAACTTCAAACGTCACTTTCAATAAATACGGCGGGCTATTCAAATGACACCCGGAGCGTCAAATCAAGATTGTCAACTTTTAATGTCCCCAGTTTAAAATGTTTAAACCTACATCGTGGTGGTGTCATCTTTCATTATTGTATATGTGTACGACTTATGTTATGATGACCCACAACTATAATTATATTGCCGTCATAGAAACCCAATTAGTTGCGTCGTCATTTGTTTCTCGTGACTTGATTTCAAGCTGTTGTGACCGGGGTCTCTGGTAGTTTAAGAATTTACCTTAAAATAGTACATTATCGCCTAGGCGCGGAAAGCAAGGGATGGCCTGACTAGGTGGTTAGCAGGCCTAGCAATAGCGAGGCCTGCTAAAATACGAGTCAGGCAATCCCATTGCCACCAACTCATATATAATGCTTTTCTCAATAAATGCGAGGAAATGATACAAATGCATAATTAGAAGTAGGTATTTGTAAAAAAAAAACGACGAATTGAGAGAGAATCTCCTTTTGAAAACTACAAGACAGTATTGAGAATTGATAATGACTCGCCGCCCGCCGCCCCAGCGCCACCACCTTTTATTAAATTGGGTGTATGCGATTTTTTCATAGTCAATTTGATTTTACAGGCTATAGAGATAATTTTTAAATAAAAAGTGGCCATGGACGGAAAGTGTTTTCATTGGTTTTTTTACTCCTAGGAGTAAAATGAGGCACTTTTCATCCTTGTGTTTCAATCAGAAAACAGTTCTTTCCGAGCACGTTTGAGAAATAGTATTTTTTTTTATTGCAGCGTCGGAGTCCAGCTTCCGCTGCAATCCCGGCGAGCAGTTCAAGCGGAACTGCAACGACTGCAGCTGCTCCGCGGATGGCAAGACGGAGTATTGCACCCTTCGCATCTGCGACGACGAGCTCGCGCCCTAACCGCTAGTATTATACGCACACTCGTAAACGCCAGGTTTTGAGGTTAGTTTTAAGGGCATCCTAGCAGTAGGGGCATCCTAGCAGTAGGGGCATCCTAGCAGTAGGGGCATCCTAGCAGTAGGGGCATCCTAGCAGTAGGGGCATCATAGCAAATATCTTGGACCCTAAAAACAAAAGGTCCAGAAAAATCTGGTCATCTTTTTCTGCAGGTTAAATCTAAAATGTTTAGGCAATCACTAATTTATAAATAAAATTTATATAGGTAGATTTTTCAAGACAGTGTTGACTGTTGAGTTTGATCAATTAAACAATTATTTTATGTGTGGCCGTGTTATTTTCCATTATTAAAAAATCCCCGACGCTTTAGAATCACCCCAATATTTTACAAAAGAGCACTTATTCATCCGTCATTTCTGTATTTTTTTTAATTAATTCCTGCTGATTTTGTCCCCGTCAGTTGCTTAGATGACTTGAGTTTTACAGGCTTTTCTTAAAGAAGCAATTAGCGCCCATGTGGTATGATTTAATTTGATGTAGTTCACATGAAACCTTATTGTATATTTGAATCAAGGGATAATTATATTATAAAGTTAGTTTACGAGTGTGCGGATTTAGTCGTGTCGACAGCCAAGTCTTTAGACAAAACTCCTTAAAAATGCTGGTCGCATTAAGTAAGCATTATTAGAACAATATTGAAGAAACCAAGAAGCCCATATTCTATGAACAATTGTAACTAAAAAAAATGCCTTGAACCTGCAAGAAAGAACAAAACATTTTTTCACATCTTTTGTTTATTGTTAAAGACAGGGCAGGGTTTAATACATACGAGACGTAATTCAAGGTTATATTTCCTTGACTACTCGCTTCTTGGTAGAAACTTATGACGTTAAATAAATATTACAGAAGCAGTAGGCATTAAAGGTGTATTTTTAATAAAGCCATAACATTCATCGACGCATATATTATTTATATTGCATTGTAACTAAATATTAACTAGTACTTATTTAATAAAGGTACACTAAGAACTGCAGCTTTGTTAGTTTTTATTTGCTTTGTTTTAATTTAACAAATAAATCAGATAGGTATTATTACAAAAATATCGATAATTACAATAGACTTGTTTTTTTTATTATTCTATAGTACTGTAGTTAAAACCTATATGAATGGCTGCAACATGTGAAGTTATTGTGATACGTACTGTACTGAAAAGTATGTATACAAACACAGTCACTCGCGCTTTTAAAATAAGGTAGATTGTATTTTCCCCTTTTTAAATGATCTAACATAAGAAGAAAAGTATGAGCGAATGTTTTTTTTAATATATTTCGTGTATCACAACATTTATAAAAAAAAATACAGTGACTATTATTAATAGGTACAAGTCAACAGTAGAAATGTCAAACTGACGGAATAAGTCAAATTGTAATAATGTACCTTGAAATTATGTAACTTAGGCATAGTTCCATAACTGTACTTTAAAGTGTAGGTACAGTCAAAGAATTCAGTCGTAATATACTTACTGCAGTTTCTTTCGTTTTATCCCAATTGTAGTCATTACACTGTTGGATGCTTCAGGACCGTTTTTCATAATACGCCCCCACCTTTAACTTTTTCAACTTATCCAATCGTAACGTTAACGTTACATTTTTCACTTTGTTTATTCATTCCTTTAGTTTTAAAGCGTGTTGAGAGAGTAGTTTGTAAATTGTGTACGTTGGATAGGCTTTGCAGCTCGTTTCGTACTCACTTGTTAGATACGTAATATACTTAAGTTGAAGATTGCTAGCGAATAAAGTGTTTGAAATTAACTTTGTTTTATTTCTCGTCTGCCTCCATAATTCAATCAGTGCCTGGGAGACCAAGCATCGCTCAAGTTGGAACCGAAGTTTTCCGAACATGACAAATCTAATATATAAAGTTCTCCTGTCACAATGTTCGTTCCCATATTCCTCCGAAACGGCTCGACCGATTCTTATGAAATTTTGTGCGCATATCGGGTAGGTCTGAGAATCGGCCAACATACTTTTTTTATACCCCTAAATGACATAAAAGAAAAAAAAATTGCAGCGGGCGAAGCCGCTTTTTTACATTTTATTGTACCACTTTGTTGGCGGGACTAATATACATATTAATGCCAGCTTTCTAGTACCTACTAAGAGTCTCTGCGCTAGGCCGCGGAAGGACGGACGGACGGACATGGCGAAACTATAAGGGTTCCTAGTTTGACTACGGAACCCTAAAAATCCCTATTTCCCTTGGTGACGGTATCACGCATGAACGGCTGGACCGATTTCGTTAATTATTTTTTTGTTGTGTTCGTTATCTTCAGGAAAAGGTTCTCATGAAAGAAAACAAATGTAAAATCCACCGTCAAAAATTTGCAGCGGGGCGAAGCCGCTGACGAGTGGCTGGTGAACAATAATTGTCTTGTAGTTTAGAGACCACCGGGAGCCTCGTGGCTTAGAGGGTAGACTCGTGATGGCAAGGTACCGAGTAAGAGGGTAATTGCATAAAAGATCCTGAGGGTCGAAGTGTATCCGAAAGGGCCCCTTTGTAAGATACTCGTAAAATAATAATAATATAAGGCGAGCATTTGCACAGACATAACCTCGTGGCCAAGATCATCCATCAGTAAATTGCTCTTCAATATGGTCTTGTTGATTCTGAAGTGCCGTACCTACTATAAATACACACCGGCGCCAGTTCTCGAATGAGAAGAACCTCTCTGCAGCCCTAACCACCGGAGCCCTGCCCCGGCGGCACTCGTAGGTTAGGTTTTTTATAATATTTGTTTTCATATGAGTGTTGTTATTTTACTTTTATATGTATATGTTTATTGTAAAAAAGTTAACCTAATGATTGAAAAAATATATCTATCATATAAGACTTATAGTTGGTTCGCTTTAGGTCAATTTATTTTCATAACGTTATATTAGAACTGTGACAACATCAGAATAAGAATAAAGCATTGTTCTACTGTTGAACCTAAGGTCACTTATTATTATTATGTTATAAAAAATATGTATTTCGTTATTTATACTTTGCCTAATTGTTAAGTTTTTGCTTTATTATTACACCGTAGACCTAGCCAAGACGCAAACTGTTTTTATCGACTCTCGACAACAGGTCGGTGGGATCTGTCATCAAGGTTAACTCTATAGGTAAGTACATTTTCTTGACTCCCCCCGGTCGAAATTATACTATTTGTGTGTATAACAAACAAATTTTAGCATTGACAAAATCATTTTAGTAATCATCTGTTGTTATGCCAATAATAACGTTACGTGTCAGGTGTTTTCAATAGAAAATTAGTTATTTAATTTAAAATTGGCGGGTGAAATATCAAAGCCACAAAATCTCATCGCTAAAATCAAATGGTGATAAAAGTAACGTTAATTTTATCTTCTTTATCGCAATTCAAAGTATGGTGACTAATACAAACGAAGACACTGTTAACTGACCACGCATATACTTTAATACGTTGCGATAAGGTTTATATTTGATTGTAAATATACAGTTAACAGTGTCTTCGATTGTACAGCGACGAGCACTCTACGTCTACCTTATCCAATTTTTCACCTTATTTCAATTGAATAAGGCGCAAAAGTGACACATGATTTTATAGTCGACTGTACAAGCCTTGAGATTAACCGGATAAAAACAATCGTTAAAATATAATCCAGTAATTGGTCCACCGATTGGTACCATCTGTAATCCCATAAAACTCGATAAATTCAAATGTAATTTGCGTATGGAATGAGAAATTTATGGGTTATAAATTATAACGACTAATTAAGTTTCAAGTTACTCTTTAGACGACTTGAGTGGAACATTAGCAGTAGTTCAACAAAAATGGCGCTCGCGCAAGCTGCTTTCGTCCTCGTTCTATGCCTGGCCGTGATCCAGGCTGCATTCGGTAAGTGATTTGGTTCAAGACTAGTCAGACAATAGAACTATTGAGCATTGATAGAACCAGCTCCCTATTTCACCATCTTGGCAACGACACGTGACAATTCGGTATACATTGCAAAGTTAACATCACGGGGTTTCATATAAAATGCGACATATACATTAAAATGTCACCTGTCACATGTCACCTGTCACCTGTCACATGTCACCTGTCACATTTCACCTGTCACATGCCACCTGTCACATGTCACCTGTCACCTGTCACCTGTCACACGTCACCTGCCACATGTCACCTGTGTTTAAAGTTCGTTATGACAAGGAACTAAAGTGATCAACATTTTCGCTGGTTCACTTTACATACAAGCGTACTATTTTTCGGTCTTAGTCAGGACAATGTTACATAAAGTGATTTAGGCCCAAACAAAGGTCTAAGCAAGGTGAAAATATGATAGTTGCATACACGTACATAACACCACGCTTTTATTACCAGAAGGGGGTAGGCAGAGCTACAGAAATACAACTCTAAAGATACTTGTTAATTCTGTAACCAGGTTTCGCAAAATTAGGTCAAGAAGTTTACTAGGTAGTATTAGTGTAAATATGACAGTTGTTTCATGAAAATTATTTTGTGCCTTAAATTAATTATTAATACATACTGCTAAACCCAATCATGTATTATGGAAACTATAAGAAAATTGCGGCCAATTTTTGGTAGAAATCACTTACCTCCGCGGCTAACTCGTTTAGTGAACAAATTTGAGCCATGGCATTACAATACACAATACAATACAAAACACTTCATTGTCCTCCAAACAAAAACATTACAGAGAATGAGCACTATTTAAACTATAGGCGGTCTTATTTTATTTATTATTTTATTTTCTTTATTGAGGAAAACAAACAGCATACAATAGTACATACAATATTATGTCAAAAATGGGTAACTCACAAGCCAATAAAGTTTTCACTAATGTACACATACACATATTTTGGAATCAGATTCACAAAGTCAGCTAAGCTTGTCTTATCGCTGATTAGCGATCTCTTCCAGACAACGTTAATAGGACATTGTAAGAGGTAAAGCAGTTCCTCGTCGTGTTAGAAGGGCTCGTACGGAGCAGAATATTGTAATTGTTCGTACTAACACGGGTCCATATTGGCTCACATAAAATTATTGGTACCAGGGCGACCGAGCTTTGCTAGCTTATACCTATTTATCACAATATGGGTAATATGGTAGTATTTAGGTGATAATCTACGTAAACTTAAAAAGTAGAATGTGAACTGACAATTATTATTATTTACAATCGATTTCTGTGTAGATTAGGTGTTTGATTTCAGTGATCCTAAAAACTGATATGATCACATGAAGGCTTTCCTTATTATTTTTTTATTTAGGTCCTCTTTCACACAGGTCAAATATTAAAATATAATAAAGTTGTTCACGTTGTTCGTTCAAGTTGTCAACGTTGGCTAAACGTTGTGACGCACGCTGCCGTAGATCTTCGAGACGTTGCTCACGGTGTTTGACACTCCCACTGGCCATTCGTCGTGACGCACGCTGTCGATGCTCACGTTGTTCGGAACTTTCAGCGGCAACACGTTGTAACGAACGCAAGCGACTACGTTCTTGTTTAACATTTAAATCATGGGATCGTTCTTCACTTATAATTACAGACAACCTACCTGTAGCTACTTACTTGTGATGTTATCCACATTAATTTGATTGTTTTTTCGATATTCGTAATCTCAACCTTACAGCACTTGTCACAGAGTAACGCCATCTATTGTCAATTGCTCTTATTACATAGCTCGTGAGCTATGGTTCAATTTAGGTCAATACGCATTTCGCGAGGCATAGTAGTTAGTTTTTATGGCATTATCCGAGAGATGGCGTCACAAAGACTACCCTAGAAAATGTATGTTTAAAATTTGTATCATTAAATTTTTACTTTTGCACTATTGTTTCATAAGTCTCAATAAAATAAAAACTCGAAAGCATAAATCTTATTCACGTAATCAGTATAGGTAAATGTTAGACATATTTATGAGAAATATATATTGTTATCTCAAACATTAACTACATTTTTTCAACTTGTCTAAAAACTATAAAAATTAAAAAAAATATAAACTTGAACATATAAAAAAGAAACAAAAGTTAGTCACCGGGCGGGATTCGAACCCGTAACACTCGTTTCTTGCCGTCCGGTCCGCGTCTACCCGCTGGAGCAGACGGCAACACGAAATTAGCGGCCATATTCTGCGTGGAAAGAAAACGCATGAAAACTCGAAAACACGCGTTAAGACTAATCTAGATCGATTGTTTACCCCCAAAAAGCACCGTATACCAAATTTCAGCGAAATCGTTACAGCCATTTCCGAGATCACAGAAATCAATTTATATACATACAAGAAATGCTCGTTTTAAGGTATTAGATTAGATAGATTCCTATTTATTGTTCATTATCATTGGAACTCCTAAAGTGAAGTGTTTACTGAAACCGTCTGATTTTAGGACCATAAAACAAACCTAAACTGTTCAGCTAGTTATAAGGCCAACAACAGTACTTGAAGCTTGCCGGAGTGTGCCGGGCTTGATTAATGTCAAACTAATGTGAAGGCAATCATTGTTTCACTGCTAGAGGCCTAGAGCAACAATTAAATCGCTAACAATGTAGAAGACCGTTTGTCTCGTTTACATTATCATTCGGCGCCAGAGGATTTGGTGCCAGTGAAGATGGTGCCGGACATGAGATGTGTGCCAGCTGTGGTGGTGCGCGGGCAGTGCCACCAGTGCGTGTGCACCATGGAAGGAGTATACCACTGTCGCTCCGTCCAATGTCGGCCCCAACGCAGTGAGTAAAGAAAATGTGTGTTATCTCTTGAGTTTAAAAACAGCATTAATTGGTTAAAAAATATTAGGCTCAGTTGCCATCAAATATATCGGAACAAGGAAGGTGCTCAAAATTATCTAGGCATAAGAGCGTGTACAGATATTTTTGATGGCGATTGTACTAGAATAACGGTAATTAACGCCTACTTCAGCTGTTGCACCTAGGATAGTTACTTTGCTGTTTCATTAGCTACCTACTGATAAATGATCTAGCCGTATGTTGGGAATAATTAAACGACACCAGTGCATAACATGCTGCCACGGCAACTAGTGTCAAATATTATGATGAAATTATTAACAGCCACCCGGGGTTTCAGTCGCTTAGTGTCCTGCAGTCAATTTAGGCTAAGTCGCTACTATGACGTTTCAAAAGAGTTTATTATTTGTAAACCTACTTGAATAAAGATTATTCTGATTCTGATTCTGATTCTTAGTAATAAAAGGACTCAAGTCACACAAAACACTTTTATTTTAAACATAATCACTTTATTCATACGTTGGAATATGGAATAGACGAATTAAAGTTCCGAGCCTATATCAAAATCTTGTCCCGTGGCAGCGTGTTAGGCCTACTTATTTCGTTTGTCGGATTAGTTCGTATTTCTAAGCATCGAAGCTTCTGGATTTAGTAGCTGCATAAGTAAGCTTCAGTGCCCAATGATTAGATAACTGAGAAAGCAAGATACCTACATACGACGTCGTTTGTATTATGCACTTCATCTAATAAATCAATCGTACACACATCAAAAATATCCGAGGATCAAAAATATTCCAACATTATTTCGATACTTTGCAATGAACAGTGTTGCGGACCAATATTGGGTAAATTCATAGGTGTCATTAAGGAGGCCATGTACGAAATTTTGCCGATTTCACTGATTTACGTGATTTTACAGAGGTGTTTTATAGTTGAAATACTTTCATTCTGCAAATTTTAATGCGCAACACGAAACATAATTTCGATTTTCAACGAATGTACTTTTTCGTTTATTATTATTTTATTTTGATTAATCGACTGTTTTGTTAATTTTGCTGTAAGAGGTTTAGAATATCGCATATTCACGAATCGTTTTGACGTCTAAAAAGTATGAAAATACAATTTATTGCTGTAAACGTCGTCTAAAAAATGTATGAAAAACTTTTTACCCCCTTTATACTATTTTATTTGTGTAAAAAAATAATTATCTTGGTAATTTTTTATAGTAAATGGGCAAATAATTGTTTTTGATTTCGGCTACTTAAAACTCTCCTTCACAAATTTAAAACAACAGTAATAAACTTCAGTTCAAAATCAATCCATTAAAAAAACATCCAAAAAATGAACAAAAATAGCAATAAACAACCTAAATCTCGCAATATAATTCTCGTCAAAAATAAAAAAGTAGCTCATTCATTCGTAACTCATTTATTCGATCATAACTGAAATGATTTTTCCAGATGTTTATTAAAACTTTTAGAAAAGCACTATTTTAACTGTAAAATCACGAAAAGAAGCAAAACCGACAACGTATACGGCCTCATAATCTGTGACGTGACTTGACCTGTCATTTGTGAGGACAGTTAAGTTTTGCCAAACAATTGTCCTCGTGTGTGATATCTATGGACTTATTTCTCTTATAAGTTCATGGTGAATGTCTAAAACTCGACATTGGCGGAATACACCTTGTTTAAACAAGGAGTGAAAGCCATTACTTAAGGGGAATAAAACATGGTTTAAGAAGTGGAATATAGGCACAGATTTAGTCAAACATGGGCCCTAGCCAAGATGCAAACGCTCCTAACGTTTTTTCTTTTCTATCGCTCAAAATGTATGGGATGACATTCTCGTGCGTTTCAATAAACAACGTGGCCGACTGTCATCGCATACATTTTGAGCGATAGAAAATAAAAACGTTAGGAGCGTTTGCATCTTGGCTAGGCCCCGGGTCACGTTGATAGCGTACGCAGCCAAAGCACAAAACAAAAGAATTAATAAAGTAGAAACGGTTATTAGAAGCACTGTATTTTCCTAAGTCAGTGTTCCATTTGTTTTTACAGGTTATTTGACCGGCACAGACTGTGAGCCCCTCGTGATGTACAGAACCGAGACCGCTAGCTGCGAGTGTTCCAGCACCGGCCAGTGGCAATCTGGCAAATGCTCCATGTACTTCCGTACTTTGCAACCCAAACCACATGTTTTAAGACAACGAGCCATATCCAAAGTTGGTTGCAAGCCGAACTCCGTATACATTGCTGGATGCAACGTTTGCCAATGTCCTTTAAATGGAGTCTTGGACATTACGAACTGTTCTAACCGACATTGCATCATAGGGCATAAAGCCTCAAAGTGTCGCTACGGGGATGCTCTAAGGACAGACGACGAGTTGTGCTTCTGTAGCGAAATCAATTTCTTCATAGACCGCCTTTGCATCAGCGTCGCCAGTCGAAAATTCTATCAGAGAATACATGATTTCAATGTCGTTCGTCTCATAGATATCGGGAAGGAATGGAATAAAAAAGCTTGCGTTCAAGGCGACACATATTGGAGTGATTGCAACCGATGCGTTTGCGTGGATGGCAACATGATGTGTCCGACTAATAAGTGCTCTGCACAGCAGCCGGCGAAAAAAAGCGACCATGTGAGAAGAATGTCCAAAGACCAAATCACAACATCGATACCAAACAAGAAAGAAACTTCGAACTCGAGTACGCCAGATTTAGATATAGATGAAAATCATAGCTGCTTTCCTGGGCGGAGTTACCGCGTTAAATGCAATACTTGCGCATGTTCGCTTACCGGCCAGTTAATATGCACCACCATGGAATGCTTTGATTACCAAACCAATAGTAAAAGAGAAACCATTATCTGATTATATTTGAATCTTAGCGATCATGAACATCATTTGTTTTTGTTAATAAAAGAACTACTTCCATATACTGTTCTTTACTTGACACATATTACTCTTTTCTTTCAACTTAATTAGTGATAGGTATATTAAATAAATAGAAACTGCGTCATACACACTCTTAAAAACATAAGTTTTCTCTCCTGTGGTCAATAGTTAAGAGCTTGTGTGCATATAAGTTATGTTTTTAGGTCTAAAGCAGTCCTGACTTGTTTCTTTCGGGAATGGGCTTAGCCAGAAAATTAGGCCTTAAAAACGTTAACTTTCGGTGTGTCCACAGGAAAGACGGTAACCTAAATCTGTGTATGACCCAACTACACAGTTTTAGGGTAGCCCTGTTCGTACAATCTCTTATGTAATTAATTTTCAACGTTTAGTATAAACAATAAGGATCCCGAAGTTCGGAGCCGTAATGTTATGATTGTTCTAGCCCACTCCACCTGGAACTCTTCCAACGCCCTACCCGCGATCCGTGAAGGCCAGCCATGTGTCCAAGGAAGAGTGTACAGGATGGACTGCAACACGTGCCACTGTGTACAGCAAAACAAATTGATTTGTTCGAAAATGGCGTGTCTGGACTCAGCAACAATGGAGAAACTGGGTTTAACTAAGAAGAAAACATTAATAAAACCTAAAACCAGACAAGGGGAACCTAAAACTAGACAAGAGTTGGCTGAATACCCTAAAACGAATTGCACCCCAGGAAAATTCTATAAAAAAGGATGTAGGCAATGCTTTTGTGAAGATAGCGGGAAACCAATGTGCAGTAACGTAACAAACTGTAAAGATGTTAATACCGGTAAGATTGCAGGGTGTTAGGGTAATGGTATACCTACGTCATACACACTCTTAAAAATAAAAGTTGTCTTTCCTGTGGTCAATAGTTAAAAGCTTGTTTGCATATAAGTTTTTTATATGATAGGTCTAAAGCAGTCCTGACGCCGTTTATGCGGGAATGGGCTTAGCTAGAAAATTAGGCCTTAAAAACGTTAACTTCCGGCGTGTCCACAGAAAAGACGCTAACTTAAATCTGTGTATGACCCACCTATACTTACGGATTAAAGGATAGTGGACCTGGGGCTTGTTGATCAACTATACAATATTTGTACGCAATACTATGCCAAAATTAGGTTGGAAAACAATAAGTTGCGCAAAACACATATTTATACCCTTGTATAAGCAAAAAAAATATTGATTGAAAGTTTTGCCTAATTGAACTTTGAACATTGCTCTACCGTATATCTTATTAATTAAGATTTCATATTTTTTGTATGAGTATAGTTTCCCACTCCAGATCCAACACGCAGCATGCATGTTGCAGTTCCCACGTCCCCCGCCGCCCTTCGGGTGTACAGCGCCGAGGAGTTCGAGCTACTTGAACCACTCTCGCACCAGGCTGCCCCGTGCAAAGCCGGAGTGACCTACCGCATCGACTGCAACAGCTGTCTGTGTCTCGCCAGTGGGAACCTCGCGTGTGAGAAACTACTCTGTCCCAGCTACGAAGACGTCAACCGGCTGAATGCTAAAAATATATCAGGTGAGCATCGAAGACACGGTTGTCCTGGGTTTTAGTGGTGGTAGGACACTGTGCAGGATCGCTACCACCATCTTACCCATTAACCTACCACCAAGCAGCAGTCGCATTGTTGTGGTCCAGTGTGGGGATAAGACATAGACATAAGTAGCATAGAGGCATTCCATCTCAGCCCTCAGGGTTGGCAACACATTTGAAGTCTTAGGATTGCAGTCTTGAGAATTCAATTGTCTATGGGTCCCAGCTTCCACTTACAAACGGTGGCCTGAGGGCTTTGCCTTCTCGTTGCCGTATTTTTTTTTGTTGGTATAGTGATCCCAAGAGTTTTGTGAATTAGATGTACCTATTGTCCCAGAAAGCATTTTACGCGACGTGTAATGCTTTTAGGGTTCGATGTATATATGTTTGTCAGTTTCGATTTATTTGTGGTATTTATAACCCTAGTAGTAGAAGGACTTTAGGCTTAGGCAACGTGTTCATAATTTAGGGTTTACGTAGCAGCGAGTGGGTTTTAGTCGGTACCAGTCCAACATAAACCCTCGACCCTCACTGTTTGGTATAACGGATTTCCCAGGACCCATCTTGACCTCCCAAAATCCACCGCAAATAATATACAACGCATAACATGTGGTTTCCAGGAGCTCCCTGCCAGGAAGGCCAGGTGGAAGGGCTGGAGGCAGAGTGCATCAAGTGCTCCTGCGAAAATAACAAGACCTGGTGCGCAGCGGTTCCAGGATGCGTGGCCTCGACCAGTAGACGGCAACTGCACGGAAGCCTGGACTCGGAAGCGGTGTGGGCCCGGGACCATCTCAACCTGCAGCAGCAGGACTGTCTGCCGGGAATGGTTTACAGGTCAGCACGAACTAAGACACTGACTGATATTTTTACGCACAACAAGAACCACTCTTAGCTTACATTTGAAAAACTGCTTTCCTATGTGACTTAAAGAGCCCTATCGATGAATTTTATTTAATAGCCAACGATACAATAGCTATTCATTTTATTTTCTTTCAGTAGTTTTCTTGTAATTAAATAGCTTGCTGTCAAATTATTTACATCTTGAATTTTAAAATGGTACTTGGTATATTCTGTGTAGATTTTATTTAGTATGGTTTGTAAATGACCGTAATGAACTTAATGCATCTTAATACTAGTTATGAAAATTACTAGTTAACTAAAACCATACTTACCTAACAATAATAAATGATTCAGAGATTTAATTTAATTGGATTACCATTAAACCAACCTGCGATCTTCTTCACAACTTTTTATTGCAAAATATTTATAAATAGTATTCAATTAATTACGAATTGCAATGACTTAGAGAATTGAAGTAGAAATAGAGGGATCTGAAACAAAGGGTGTTCAACAGGGAGGGCTGCAACAAGTGCTACTGTCAGAAGGACAAGTCGGTGCGCTGCACGCAGAAGACCTGCCTCAACTACAACCAGGTCATGCGGCTCAAGAAGCTGCGCCTGCACCTCGAGAAGAACGGCCTCTAACTTCCTGCACTCCTGGTAAAAAGGACACATGAGAGCATTCACCCAATACAATTTCATAAAGATGATAAGCTTTACATTACAAGGGGTGAAAGCTCTAGCTAGCCAGAGACTCAATCAAACGTCTAAAAACACATTGCAGCAGTTAACGACACTGTGCCCTATTTTACCTAAAGGGGTCAAACACTAATGAACTGGTTTCGGATGATTATAGATTTTGCGTACCTATGTGCCACATGTAAACTACCATGTCATAGAATGTTAGCATCCTGGGTTCCTTTGAGACAGACCCTACACGTCCTTAGCATCCATGTACCGGAAATGGTTGTACACTGTTTTAAAGAAACTCATTTTGTAGAATGTATCACTTCGCAGAATTTTCATTTCGTATAAAGCTAATCTTCTGCTGTAACCTTACTGTTTTCAGATTTTTTTTGGTGGTCATAGGTCTAACCTAACCTACGTAAATCATGCTAAAGATAATCTGAAAAGGTTTCAGCAGAAATTAGCTTCCTATGAAATGAAAATTCTGCGAAGTGATACATTCTATGAAATGAGTTTCTGTAAAACAAGGGGACACCACCGAAAATATGGCAATATAGACGTCCATGACGGGGTATAGGCTCTACAACAATTGCTACCATGCAATGGATAAATCAAAATTTCGGATGTCTACAACCCTTTCATTCGTCCTTCGAGACTAAATCGGTAAAAGGGTTGGAAATAACAGTGCCTGTCCCGGCCGCAACTAACAGATAGTCTTTCACGTCCAAAAGGACGTGTAGTGGAAAACCACTACAACATAAGGCAATAGAATATATGACTATGACTATGACTCTTTGATGTATTTTCTAGTGATACTACTACTTTTGTCTTCTCTTGCAATCTACTTTGTTGTTCCGCAGCGACTGATATCATGGAATGTGCACAAACGCTTCAGCCTAGTTCTCGTCGATACCCACTTTTGCTCAATCAACAATACTGGGCCTCTATTCAGGTGAGTTAAAACGATATCGTGTTTGACACGTTTAAGAATCGTTTATGTCACAGTCGCCATTATTGTAAATGACATAAGAGTTATCAAAACGTTGACAATACGGAAACAGGTCAAAAACGATATCGTTATAACGCAGTTGAATAGTGGCCCTGAACCCTGAGAACTTTAGATTTTAAGTAAGCAATGAATAAAAGCATTCAAGTGAATTTATTTGTTTGTTCTACGTTCCTCCTCAACACCTTCATATTTTGTTTTCTATATTAATATTCCGTTTCCACTAAGACGAGGGATCAAAATTAACGAAAATGTGGATTTAAAACAATATAGGGGCAGGTGGGTTAAGGGGAACTACTGGAAAAGAGAAAAAGTAGTTGTAGTGTAAATAAAAAAAAACTAGACTGCAGCTTTACTATGATTACTCGGTAGATAATGTAGTAATTTAAAATTAGATAATTTAAAGATAGGTTCTCTGAGACCTATCTAGTCGTATCGTTAGGGACGTATTAATAACCTCATCTTGACCGAGACGCCCGTCTCAAGGTACTTCAACGTAGACGTCAAACTATAGAAAACTGTCATTTTGACGCATCTTGAGACGAGCGTTACAGTCGAGATCAGTTAATACACGGTACCTACTTAAATCTGCAGCCTTAAGTTTTTTATTTATCTTGTTTCTCTGTCCCAGAAGGTCCCCTAACCCCACCTGACTTAACAATACAGCCTGTTTACACTCATTAAATACCTAGTACCTACCTGGGAGACCGAGCGTCACTCGGGTTAAAATCGGAATTTTCCCAAAAATTCCAACTTGACAGATCGTTTTCTTGACCCGAAAACCCTCGCAATTTTCATCAAAGTCGTTAGATCGTTGTTGAGAACGCGATTGCAAACAAAGGCAAGAGCATGTCGCACCATGCTCAAAGTAGGGTTCCGACGCCGTTACTACTGTATTATTTGGGGGTTGGGGTTAGGTACTGAGGGCAGCGTGAGGATGTAGGAGAAAGCATCACTATTGCTATGTATGATCAAAGACACTCTTTATTACTGGGTGATAGCATTTATACAAGTTAGGGCGAGAGGGCGACGTTGAGACAAGCAATAAGCGGTTGTGTAGTAAACGAAAAGTATCACTAATATAAAAACTTTAGTCGGCTGTGTTGCAAGAACCAATGAAATCTAGTCACGATACTTTTATTTTTGTTATCATTTAAGATATTTTTCCGATCCTTATTACTTGTAGTTTTGGCTTCAGTATTTCCTAAACGATACCTCAAATTTTAAATTTTTGTAAAACATGTACATCGGTGTTTTTAAGAGCTAAGCAATGATACCTAATACAATTTTATAATATAATAAAAAACCTTTGCTTTTTTCAAGACTTTTTACTCTGTCAGCGTAATTTAAATGTATAACTATACCAGACTACAGCTTTAGTTACACCAAAAGTTTCAAAGTTAAACGGCGGACAGACGAGCAGACGCACATGGCGAAAGTATCAATCAATCTTAAGTGAAACAGAAATCAAAAAGTAAGGTTCCCTTAGCAAATGTGACACAACGAAATATTATAAAATGATTGAATGCAATATTTCTAGGATTCTATTCCCTGAACACAATAAGATCAAACTTTGATTTTCGAGAGTGAACTGTCACTATAGAAAATCAAAAGTTCTCAAGAAGATTGACTGAAATTCCGAGATTTTTTTTTGACTGTACCTAATTAAGTAAAAATCAAAAATAATTGATAAAAAATTAACTTTCTTAAATTGTATAACGAAAATTAGCCATACAATATCAATCGAGTTCTTAAATATGTATAATATATGTATAAAATATTTAAAATAGTTTTGTGACAGTCGAGAGTTGACAACTTGACAGTGACCCTAATCAGTAGGCCACCATTTTTTTCGCAAAATGATAATCCTTATTGTGTAATTAAGTAGGCCCTTGTAGAAACTTTTATTTTTTTAATGTCTGTGTCTTATGTATGTATGTATGTATGTATGTAAACACTTTATTGTACAAAAAAAAAACCAAAACAATACAAAAAATAAAAATAAAAAGATGTACAAAGGCGAACTTATCCCTTTAAGGGATCTCTTCCAGCTAACCCTTGAGAGATTGAGAAAAGTGAAAGGTTGTGCATCGAGTAAACAGGTGTACAAATTTATTTAGAGCACCGAAAAAACAAAAACTAACCAAAAAGACTATAAAAACAAAAAAAAAGAACCATAGAATAAAAACAATACTAATACATTCAAATACTTACATAAATAGATAGAAAGATAAACATATACATAAATAAACATACTTAAACTTACATATACTAAATATATGTATATATCAGCATTTGGATAATTGATACAATATTTAGGAAATAGAGTCAAGCCAGAACTTTTTTAATTTGCCTTTCAGGGAATCTACCGATTGTGATTGCCTAATACCCGCTGGTAGCCGATTCCACAACCTGACAGAGTGCACAGAAAAGGATTTGGAATAGGATTTAGATTTGTGAGACGGGAAAGCGAGGGTGAGATTGGCCTTTGAGCGCAAACGGTTTTGGGAGCCGGTGGCCATGAAGCTAAAACGCTCAGAAAGGTAGGAGGGAGAACGAGGATTAAAAATAGTGTTAAAAAGCAGCGACAGGACGTGAACATTTCGGCGAAAACGAATTGGTAACCAGTTTAGCTGTGCACGGAAATGGGAGACATGATCATATTTCCGCAGACCGAAAATGTACCGAATACACACGTTCTGGAGGCGCTCAAGTTTATCGAGCAGCCGTTCTGAGAGGTCCATATATGCAACGTCAGCGTAGTCTATGAGAGGGAGGAGGAGAGATTGCGCTAAAGTTATCTTGGTTTGCTGAGGAAGAAAAAAAGGCTAAAAGGCTTAAAGGGCTTTCCAAGGAGAAAACTGTTGAGCACAATCAATCTTAATTAAAAATGAAATTGAAATAATGGGACTGTTTAGGTATTTTACATAGCCTATTTACTATTTTTAATTAAACTTTGTTATACAATCAAATATTTTCTATAATAGAAAACCTTATCAAAACATTCATAGGGAAGGAAGAATTAAAATCAACATTTCCTATGGATTTTTTTAATGGCTCACATGCTCTCAAGCGTGAAATTCATAATTAAAACTTAACTTTTTACCTATAACACGACATGAATATTTGAAGGCAGTTAGAGATGATCAGGACTGTGACATTTCTAACTTTAATATCGCAGCTTCAGTATGCGACAACCAATTTAGGTAAGTATAACTCCATACCGTCTTCTTTCAGATATTTCTTCAGAGTTTTCACTGATTTTGCACATTATTTTGTAGGTACGTGTGTTGCGAATAAGCAGTTCTTTCTAAATGGCCTTATCTGCACATGCGACAGCAGAGGCCGGTGGACTGACGCTAGCTGCGTGCGAGTGAATCGCCGCCAAAGCTGCCAACCAGGCAAGGTCATATGGCAAGGGTGCAGCCAATGCATTTGCCAAGAGACCGGACAATTTATCTGCAACTTTGTAAGCTGTCCGGATAATACAGCCATGGTTCCTACCACCAAAAAAGAAGGCTTAAGCTCCATCGGAGCCTGGTGTACCCCATTCAGGATTTACTACGTCGACTGTAGCATCTGTGTCTGTCCAGCATCCGGCAGAGTGGCCGAAGCACACTGTGCGAAAGATACTACCTGTTTGGTCACGACGCCCTCGTCTTCCAACGTGTTGGTATCTGTCAATAAGAACCATTGCTTGCCAAACGTCATGTATCTGTTCAACTGCCTTCAATGCCTATGCTCCCAAGACGGATATTTTGTTCTAAATAATTGTGTGGAAACATGCCCGCCGAAAGTGGCGGATACTTGGAAATGTATGCCTCGAACGTATTACAGAAAAAATTGTAACGTATGTTTTTGTTCAGATGATATGATACCTAATGACAAATATTGTACTCAGGACGTTTGTAATGGTACTAATATGTTCAAAGTACTGAATGTGTTGAGAACCAAGCCGAGCAGCTGTGTTCCGCATCAGTTCACCCAGTCTCGGTGCTTGTACTGTGACTGCAGCCCGCAAGAAACCGTCAACGAGCAAGCATGTATAGAACTTTTGTGCTTACAGTTTAATAATTCTAACTACAAAGTTACAAAGAATACCTGCTACCCTGGAGAAATGGTGCCCGTCTGCACCGAATGCTTCTGCCTTCGCAACGGCTCAACGGTAAGCGAGTATTGTACTAAAGGCTGTACTTTTAGAAACAAATTAAATGTTCTAGAGAAAATATTAAAAGGGCGTAACCGTGATCAATTAGTTGACATGCAGGTATTGGGCAACAATTCAATAATACACACATGCAAACCTAATTCAGTATACGTCGAAAATAATTCATACTGCCTTTGTCCCGACGACGGTAGCATAGACAAGAGGTCTTGTATAACTGTCGCTCCAAAGGAATTTAATTTTTCCAACCCAAATTCAGAGTTTGTGTTTAAAGATCACAAAATAACTATAAATTTTAACGCAACATGTGAGCCGAGCACATTCGTAGAATTCGACTGTAACACGTGTTTTTGCTCCAAAAACGCGACTATCGACCCTAAGTGGTGCACCTATGACGACTGTGAAGCCAAAAGAGCAGTTAAAATGGCTCAGAAAATGGAAACGCTTACAAAGGTGGACAACAGCAGCCAATGTAATCCGGGTTCTATAATAAATATTGGGTGCAATTTTTGCATTTGTCCTGCAAACGGCCAAGTGAAGGACAAGGCGTGTACCATGAGCAAGTGCACTGGAGCTCAGCCAGTAGACATCAGCGACAAGTTCAACTGCGAACCGTTGTCTTACTATGAAGTCGACTGCAACATCTGCTTCTGTCCGCGTGACGGCCAGAAAAACGTAGCCAAATGCACTAAGAATCTTTGTGAAAAAGCTTTTCTCCGTACTGATTTGTGCTCTCCAGGGAAACTCTTTAGTCATGAATGCAATGTCTGCGTTTGCCCTCTGAATGGGAACAAAGCGGATAAGGCATGCACAGATCACAACTGTGAACGATCCGTGGCTGCGTGGAAAAGCATCTACAAGCTCTCTAACAGCATCCTAGGCAGTCAGTTATCGGTGGATACTACGAGGAAGTTGGACTTATGTTTTCCAGGCGAGGAGTTCAGGGTAGATTGCCATCTTTGCGTTTGTCCGGAGATGGGGATTAAGACATACGCGGCGTGCACCAACATGTACTGCGATGACGCGAAAAACCTGTCGTATAGGGACGAAAGCAATACTGTGAGTTTATAATCCATTATAGACTGACAAGATTAGGAACCATCGTCCTCATAACAGATGTAAGAGGGAGTTGAGGTAACGGGACACTAGATGGGTGCGCTTCCCTACGTATAGATTATCTCTTCTCCGTTACTCTGCTCTGGACACAATCTTGTCGGACTATAGAGGGCGCCTGCGCAAACGATTTTAAACTTCATGTTTCTCTTTCGATTGAACGTTGCCAATCAGTTAACCAGTCATTAACTGGGTAGTAATGGGGACAGGGGCCGAGACAAAATGCTTAATACTAACGTTAGCGATTTTCCAAAACTAACAATAGGTTACAATATAGGATTTTCGTATGGGTATATATTTTAACAACAGTTAATATACACAATAATCAACGTAGAAACTTGTGTAACAGCAACATTCGTTGTATTTTTTTTTTACTAATTAATTTAGTAAGCAATGTATCACACATTTGCGCTAATTAAATTAAAGCATCTACGTACACGTCATGTCATATAATTCGTTTTTTCCAATTTAAAGTAAAAAAAATAATGTTTAATTAAAAAAAAATCGTTTTGTTTTAAAATCTTAAAATACTAACGAGATAAATATAATAGGTTGAACTGATTTTTGAACACTGTCCTTCCATTTCAGTAGTTACTTTGTTGAAGGCTGTTATAGAATCGTGCTATAGAACTCATGCACAAGCACTTTTTCATATGAATTCATTTGCTAGTACTAAAGATACCAGACCCTGGTTACAATACTCCTAAGAGAAACTTGAAAAAAAATAACTACGCTTTAATAACAAAAGAATGTATGATCGTTACCTTCGTCTGGATAAAATATATGCCCGTACATGAAATTGACTTAGCGTGTAAATGATGCTTTTATATGGTTTATCTAGCAATAAGGTTGTTAGCGTAAGTTCAACAGGAAATTGCAGAAGTCTAAGGAATTCACGTCATTTTTTTGATAAATTTAAAATGGTCATTTTGCGTTCCACCCTCCTTTCTGTTTTCCATGAAACACTACCATAAGCGGTAGGTGATTCTTCCTTTGCACGTCGCATATGGTACTTTAAATCGTGAATCTTATCCCGAGCTGCTTTAGTTAAAATGCAGTGATTTAACCACCTAATACACCAGTGAACCACGTTTGTGAATATGACATGTCTATCAGATTCTATGCCCAATATTTATATATCCACACAATACCATACTTGCTCCTCACAAAAATACAATATCTCTCAAATAACATCGCGTAAAAAAGTATTTTTGAGTACGCATTTAAGTCTCCTAAGAGACAAACCACTTCAACACTAGTATTTACTTCAATAATGGTATAAAAATTCTCCTCCAAACACTTCGAAAATATTGGGCAATTTTCCCTAGAGTTAACTGGTATGTACACACATGTCACTTACTCATGTTACTTTGTAGTCGTATTTTAATAGCAGCAATAAGCTCATGTTCAAATATGACGACCACATGACGACTGTAACCGATCTAAAATCACTTTTCTTTCATAAAATTGCTGCCTCCTTCACAGATATCAACGGCTGATGTACCAGTGAACGCAAAATCACTGTCACTGTTGCTTGTGATATATGACGGTTCATGGCATGTCTTGCTTGGAGCTAGCGCCATCACCCCACTTAGTTTTATATTATAATTAATATTTCTGGCTTCTCTGAAAATCAGCGTGATGAAACGTTTCCCAACGTTTTATCACATTTGCTGAGAGAAGACCATTTTGGTAGGCTTTTGTAATATTAGTTTTAAGTTTTTCTCTTTGATTATAATAATTTAATTATCTAAATGTATACCTACTCTAGTTTAAAATGCTTGCCAAATAAACGTACTTTCTTTCTTTCTTTCTTTCTTTCAAAATATGTTTTACGGTACCGGTAGATCGTGTGCTAGCAACCATGTTTCCTAAAGTGTCAATATATCTAAAGAAGTACGTATCAAGATAATAGATATTAAAACTCGACTGTACAAGACACAAGACTGTTTAATGTCCCTATCTTTTTTATATATCATTCATACTGGATCCCGGAGGCACTTTAAATAAGATGAAACTAGAATCCTCAGACGATGTTGGCGCAGTAGTTTGTCTTCAAACAAAGGTAGGCTAGGCTGGCTTGCACGTGTGCGTGCCTCGAGCCACTACAAGAAAGCCGGTTTAGTCGGGCCACGCTGTCACTGCGTTGGTTGCGTGTGTATTGCGCATTGTTATGAAACTCCTAAAAGGGCCCGAGAAGATTAAATTTTCTATTTATACTATGCTCTTAGGTTTTTGTTCTGCAATCGTTAGGCGTATGATTTGCAGTGGCATCACTATACCTTTTTATGTGTAGGTATTTCCTGCTATTTTCATCAGGTTTTTATTGCTGTCTTTAACAGGACGTTTGGTACAATGTTAACAAAACTTTAAATTTGGATGATCACGAGATTGACCCTAACGCGCGCCGAGCGGAAATCGATAAGAGTAACGGATGCTATGTCAACAACTTTACCGACAGCGCGGAGAGGAAAGAATGCACTCCTGGCTCTATGTATATCATCAGGTACGTATGTTTTTAACCTCGAAGGACCCAATGCCTATTTTAGTAACGTTGTAATTGCAACCTTGTCAAATTAACTATCCTACCTTCCTCAAGCGACAAACCTGCAGATTTGGGAGGCCAGGCAAAAAGGTTTATAGCAAGAAGAAGGCAAGCGAGCACTCAGATGAGGTCTAAAGATATTTGCAATCTTAATTCTGATATTGGGTCTCAGATATTGGGAATCTATAGCCATAATGATACTGTTACTGTGAAAATTATTTTGATTTGTTTGTTTGTTACGCTTTCACCGCTAAACCGCTGAACCGAATTTAATTAGTTATACCTTTGACCCTTTGATACCAAGAAAGGACATAGAGTAATTTCTATCCTAGAAAATTAGACCCGAGTGAAGTTTTCGAGGGAATAGCGATAAACGATTTCTACACGGATGGAGTCGGGGGCAACAGCTAAAAATGGTTCACTAATGTTTCACCAAAAACGTTTCACAAACTGATTTATTTCTCAAACATATCATTTGGCACACTGCATTTTTTTCAGACAGCAAATATTTCAAGATTTTTAAAAAACTAAACTAACCTAACCTATTGGGTTCTACACGATGGTCCTGAAATAAAATCTGAAATATTTACAGTTTCGGAAAAAATGCAGTTTGGCAAATGATATGTTTGTAAAATGAATCAGTATGTGAAACGTTTTTTGGTGAAATGACAGGATACGGCTAAAAATGACAAAACATTTGCTCCAAAAATATTCTACATGTAAACATCATAGGAATCTCTAATAGTAGGCCTTTGAACAGGGTCGGGGCCTCTATTCTACTAGTTTAAAACGATATTGAATTTGACGTGTTCTGGTATTTCATATAATTCAGGCGCCAATACTGCCAAGTAAATAAGAGTTACCAAAACGTTAAGAATACGGAAACACGTCAAAGGCAATTTCGTTTTAGCTCAGTAGAATAGAGGCCCTGGGGGGTTATTATGACATAACTATGCAGTTCTTTTTACGCTCAGAGAAAAGGACTGAGCTATAACAGTTATATAGCTCTGTCCTTTTCTCTGAGCGTAAACAAAATTGCATAGTCATGTAATAATAACCCTGTTCGGATTACTAACACCTACCACCATCATACCCTTGAACTCGCCATACAGTAGGTATGTATTCGCATTGTTATGCAAAATGACTAGCATAGAGGCATTCCATTTCCAAGAGGATTGTAAGGCGACGCTTAAAACCGCGTGGCTCTCAATATTTTTCCGTACTAAATTTATCTTCGGGCGGTAAAGTTTTTCACCCCCCATTTCCACGATTTTTTGAATATGTTGTTTAAGTTTAAGTTTAAAACGGTATAAAAATTGCCTCTGACGTCACTTGACAGTAATGGCGGCCGAGTTAAAAACACTAAAACACGTCAAATTCAATATCGTTTTAACTCAGTAGAATTTAAGCCCAGACCTAGTTTTTCATAATATCCACAACATATTAAAAAATCGTAAAAATCGGACTAGGTTTAAGGGATAGAAACGTTAGCGCATTTTGTATGAAATATTTCAGCATCAAAATCCTACTTACTATTACGTGACTTGCTATGTGATTCTCAAAACACATATTTAACCATTCGTTATTCAATCGTCGGACGATTCATAACCCAGCACATTTAAGTTGCTGTCATAAATATGTATAATAACTTGTTCAGAGCGTGCTTTTTTATTCAGTAGCCGTTTTCGTCGACAAAGCGATTCGTCCTTCGAAATGTTGGTATCCCTATGTATCTATCTACCAGTTACGTGTTTGTATTTCATGACAGGTGCAGGCAATGTATTTGTCCGTACCTGGGCAACATTAATAACTACTGCCGGCCCCTGAGGCGAGACCAGTACTGCGAGCAAGCGTATCCAGGCATCAACTACTTGCCAATGGGAAGACGCGAAGGTAACAGCTCAATTTTTACTAGCATAGAAGCTTCCATCTTACTCCTCAGGATTGGCAACGCATTTGACGACACGTTGGCCTAGTTGTTAGTGACCCTGCCTCCGTAGCCAGCGGTCCTGGGTAAAATCCCGGTAAGGGCAGATGTTTGTGTGATGAGCGCGAATATTTGTTCCTGGGTCTTGGATGTTTTCTATGTATTTAAGTATGTATTTCTCTATATAAGTATGTTTATCGTTGTCTAGTACCCATAGTACAAGCCTAGAGCTTAGTTTGGGACTAGGTCAATTTGTGTGAGATTGTCCCATGATATTTTTGTTTTTATTTATTTGAGGTCTGAGGATTACAGTCTTGAGATTAGCCTTGAGAATTCAAATGTCTATGGGTCTCAGATTCCACTTAGCATCAGGTGGCCCGAGTGCTCGTGTGCCTTCCCATTGCCATAAAAAACTCGGTTTGAAATAAATACCAGGGGAAAATTCCACATAATTGGTGTAGTCACATACTATGGTCTAGGCTGGGACTAACTAGGCAACGATAAATGTACCGCTGTAGAGAAATACATACAGTTCAGGAAATATAATTTGGCCGTCTGTTATCTACTTTGCAATCTTTTATGCTGCATTAACATAACATCCACAATGTGAGTCAAGTATCAAAACCTTCAATCCGCTGTTCTGGTTGTAGAACGAGGGCAGTTTTATTATTGGTTTTTGTTTGATGTTAAGAAGAGGCCGTACACGAAAATTTGCCGATTTCGCTGATTTTCGTGATTTTACAGACGTGATTTTACTGTTGAAATACTTTACTTCTACAAATTTTAATGCGCAACACGAAAGATAATTTCGATTTTCAACGAATGTATGAAATACTTTTTTGTTTTTATAATTTAATTTTGATTAATCGACCTGAAACCGGCGACTGTTTCGTGAGTTTTGCTGTAAGAGGTTTAGAATATCGCATATTCACGAATCGTTTTGACGTCTTAAAGGTATGAAAAAATAGTAATTGATTGCTGTAAAAGTTGTCTAAAAAATGTATGAATTACTTTTTACCACCTTTATATATTTTTTTTGTGTAAAAAAATTATGAACTTGGTAATTTTTTATAGAAAATGGGAAAAAAATAGTTTTAAATTTCGGCTTCTTAAAACACTCGTTCATAAAATTAAAAGAACAGTAATAAACTTCAGTTCAAAATCAATCCATTACCTTAAAAACACATCGAAAAATTAAAAATTAAATAGCCATATATAATGTTTTAAAATAACCTAAATCCCGATTTTAAATTCTCGACAAAGATAAAAAAGTAGCTCATTCATTCGTAACTCATTTAATCGATCATAACTGAAATGATATATCATGATGTGCATTCAAACTTATAGAAAAGCAAATTAAACTGACTGTAAAATCACGAAAATAAGCAAAACTGGCAAAATTTCGTATACGGCCTCTTAACAACAAAATCGTAGTGAATATTACAGACTGCTAACTTGCGTAGACCGTCCAAGAATAGGTACTGGGTACTAACCTAAACTACTATTTATTTTGATATATTTTTGAATATTTTAATGTCTTGTTCATGGTGTCCGTTCAAACTGTCACTGGTGGTCGCACGTGAATCACAAATGGATCCACCGAATACAAGCGTCGTAGCAACAACACTGAGTGGGATCCTTTGGTGTCACAATCCACCAATATCATTATTAGTCACTAGTTTCCGCCCGCGACTTCGTATGCGTATAAATCAGATTCCGAGGGAATAGCGATATGAAAGGTACCCTATGTGTTAATCCAAGGTATAAGCGGTTTGCATTCCAAATTTCACCAAAATCTGTTCAGTAGTTTTTGCGTGAAAGAGTAACAAACATCCATACTTACAAACTTTCGCATTTATTACCTATATTAAGTAAGATATCTTATTTACTTTTATGTTGGTAAAGGTGTGTAATCAATAAAATGTATTCCTTTCTTTCCTTTCTAAACGTGAAGCATGTTTATTCATGCGTGAGTGAGATAAGAATACGTTATTGAATGAACATGCATCAAGTTTAGATAAAATTATTTTTATCACTCTTGCTCGCAAAGGGTATTTAGATTATATTACATGCAGGTTTATAGAGTAGTCGATGCCGATAGCAGATTTACCTCCCGGGGGAGTTATGGATTTTTATAACTTCTTCCGCCTTCTGCGTCGGGTTCTTTTTAGTAATCCCTTTTCTTACTCCCCTTGGTGCACAATGTACTGAAACTCGGTTCAGTTTTGGAGCAGGAAATAGGGGATCATACGACTTTTTTTTTCTCAGTAAGTACACTCGTACCAGTCAGTACTAGTTGGAACTGTCTTCCTTTTTTTGGGCTTAGAATAGAATTTGCGAGGGCGATGCGAGATAGGTTACTATGGTTCATATTGACGACACGTTAGCCTAAGTAGTTGGTTTTGATAGTGACCCTGCCTCCGAAGCTAGCGGTCCTGGGTTCAAATCCCGGTCAGGGCAGATATTTATGTGAGTATTTTAGGTTTTTTTTAGTTCATACAGTGTTCGTCAACTTTGTTTGGTACTCATGTCTACTCGTTGCCACTTTTTACTCGATCACCCAAAGGTTACCTGGAAGAGATCCCTTAAAGGGATAACTTTTTTTTACATTCCTATTATGTGAATATTGTATTTGAATTTCTATGTTTAGTATAATAAAGTGTTTACATACATACATAAATGAGCTCGAATATTTCCGTGCATGGCGTGAATACGTTGATAAGTCGAGATGAAAAGTTAGTGAAATTTGTATTTAGAACAAATTGCATATATATCAAATTACTTCATTCTTTTTCAACGAGTTATCAACGTAATACGCCAGCCACGGATTTGTTCCTGAGTCTTCGATGTTTATCTATGTATTTCTCTTTATAAGTATGTTTATCGTTGTCTAGTACCCATAGTACAAGCCTAGAGCTTAATTTGGAAAGAGGTCAATTATTAGGTCATTATTTAACCTTTAAATTTTACTACTTACTGCAACGATGCTCATTTTTGGGCATATGACGCTCACGTTGACCCAGCATTGACAATTGTTTTGCTTTGCCTTTGTTTGTTAATAGATTGGATTATTACATAGTACCTGGGCGACCGAGCTTTGCTCGGTTATAACTTATAAATCTTATTCACGTAATCAGTTTAGGTAAATGTTAGACATATTTATGAGAAATATATGTATACTATTGTTATCTCAAACATTAACTACATTTTTATAAACTTGTCTAATAACAATAAAGAACAGAAAATATATATACTTAAACTTGAACATATAAAAAGAAACAAAAGTTAGTCACCGGGCGGGATTCGAACCCGTAACACTCGTTTCTTGCCGTCCCGTCCGCGTCTTAACCCGCTGGAGCAGAGGGCAACACGAAATTAGCGGCCATATTCTGCGTGGAAAGAAAAACGCATGAAAACTCGAAAACACGCGTTTTCCCAAACATAAGACTAATCTAGATCGATTGTTTACCCCCAAAAAGCCCCATATACCAAATTTCAGCGAAATCGTTACAGCCGTTTCCGAGATCACAGAAATAAATTTATATACTTACAAGAATTGCTCGTTTAAAGGTTTAGATTAAATGTGCATAAACATTTAATTTCACAGGCATGTCAGAAGAAGGCGCTGACGACACCGAGTCAACCACCTTAGCTGACAAATATAGAATACCCCTAGCCTCTCACCTGCACACGTACTACAAATGCGACAAGCCGGGCCGCGTGGTAGACAACTGCTACAACTGCGAGTGCGAACAGGACTACAAGATAGTCAAGCAACACTGCTTTCTAAGCGAAGCCACAGAGTGTATAGGCAGAGACGCTACTTTTCTAAAGGATATTATTCCAAATGCTTGAGCTGATCTATCAATTCTAGAAATCTGATATTTTATTTGCTATTTACTTTCAGACCACAACATTCATAACAACACCCTAGTCTAGTTGGTAGTGAATCCCAAATCAAATCCCAGCAAGGATAGATATTTGTGTGACGAGCACGAGTATTTGTTCCTGAGTCTTGGATGTTTTCTATGTATTTAAGTATTTATTTATCTATCTAAGTATGTTGATCGTTGTCTAGTACCCATAGTACAAGCCTAGAGCTTAGTTTGGGACTAGGTCAATTTGTGTGACATTGTCTCGTGATATTCCGTGATATTTAATATGACCAAGTTTAATATACCCAGAGAGCAGACACATAGGCGTTATGGTTATCGAGATCGAGGTGAGTTATAATGACGTGGCTAAGCAATTCAGTTTACGGTGACAAAAGAAACATAGCTATATAACTGCTACTGTCTTTTATGCTCATCCTAAACTGAATTACCATGGTGTGGTAACCCCTCTCATTAACACGAATCATTTCCAAGCATGTAATGCTGATAACATCCATAAGCAACATACGTGACATGAGGCCGATCATGGCTGAGTTCTTTAGGGAAAGGCAACGCATACGTATAGTCAAATTATAAATATATATACGTTCCTAAGGCGTCAACTATATCTACACGCCCCTATGCCACTCAAAATAAGGTCTACTCTATGTATACATACACAACGCATTATATTAGTGCTTTTGACTCTACCTGCCTATGTCCAGCAGCGACATGATGATGATTAGTAAAAGACCAAGTTTGGCACTTGTCAAAGTTATTGAACTGTTGCAAATATCGATGAGCTTCAAAACCCTATAAATCTTGTAAAATACCAACCACTCGTTTTTGGCTCAGAAGTGTTTACAGATTTCAAGCAAATGGATATGCAATCTTAACTAGATTTTACTTGGAATTGTAACAATAGGTTTTGAAATTGATTAAAATAGTGTTTGTTTCACCGTACATAAACCATGAAGCGTTTCAATGATTTCTAAGTTTTTAAACAACAGACTTGGCGTTAGTCGATAGGTATGTTTCTCATTATATTCATAGTTAGTGGTGTAATTTTGGGAGTTGCCTCGAAGACACCTTATATTAGTAAGTTGAAACAATAAATATACTATATAAAAGATACCTATAACATATTGTATAAATTATTTAAGGTGTACAGTAAAAGAATTAAATATCAGGCGAAGTTGTATCCACAAACTACACCATTACTCTTGTAACAAGGAGTCTTGTTAATACAATGATATTACGAATATACCAAATCCTTTAAATTTATTTTTGTAAATGGTTTAAGGTAAAAACTCGGGCAATCTACAATTGGAGAGTTGTAACGTTGGAGATATTATCGAAAATGAATGCAACAAATGTACTTGCACTCAAAGACATGTGTACGAGTGCAAATCAAAGGCATGTCCCAAAATCGCAGGTAGGTGGGTGATATTTTAATGTGAACATATTCCTCTTATGAGTTAAAATATATTCTGCCACTATTTATTTGATTAGTATCTTACAAAACTAGTAGATAAATTAATTAAAATATATTTTACAGCAACGCGCGAGAGTTTGAAAAGTTCGAAATGCCAACCATATAGAATCTACAACCAGCTCGCAACCATTTGCATCTGCAAGCCCGACGGGCGATGGCCTCACCAATCTTGCATTGACGTCTTCCGATCTCTACCAGCTAGAAAAGTCATTCAGCAGCGATGTGCTCCCAAACACTACATTCACGTCGACTGCAACATCTGCTGGTGCGACGAGGACGGACAGATAGACGACAACCGGTGCACTAAAAACGAATGCGATACGGAAATCCAAAGAGACCACCGCAGGAACACTTTCACCAGCAATATATTTGGCGATTGTACCTCGAAACAGTGGTATTCCCTAGCCCCCTGCCAGTTCTGCTATTGCCTTCCCAACAACAAACTCATGTGTAACACCGGACACAATAGTAAACAATCACTTCGGTTAGGGCTATACAACTTTACTCAGTGCGGATCCAAGCTTTTAAGAGAAGTCTTGGAACTTGTGCCGGAAGGTAAATCAGCTGCCAATGCACTAGCTCTGAGGAGCGGAGTAAAACCACCCGTGCGACCTGCAACTTCTACTGCCAAAAGTACAGATTGGCAGATCCCTCTTTTGGAAATAGAGGAGGATCGAAGTTTACCAGAAGTTGATCGCGATGAACACGAGACAAGTGACAAGTCTGACAATGAATCTAATGAGGTAGAAACGAAAAAAGTGAATCCTCAAGGTCTGAGGCACAGAGACACTGATGACAGATCTACGAAGCTTCCTTATGACGATGTAGATGGTGCAAGAGAAGTCCCCCGCGGGAGAGATGATGACAGTTCATCAGACTCTGCTGATGAAATCGTAGAACGAGCTACACATAGAACTACATCGACCACTACTGCTACCACCACTACTACACCGGAACCCCCAGGAGTCGCCGGGTCTTTCTTTAGTGCATTAATACCAAGCGTGCTAGGCCAAATGTTTAACATGCGAAAAACAGTAGTTTTAGATTCTAAAACCAAATGTGAGCCTGAGACTCAGTTTACTGTTAAATGCAATCGTTGCTATTGTATGAAAAATGGTAAGTTAATGTGTACAAATAATAAATGCACGTAATTGTCTATTTATTTTCCCGAGTTATTTTAAAATCCCCATTGTGTTAACGGTTACTAGCCGAAAGAATGCGGTCTTTGTCTGACATGTTAAGGTAAATGTGATAGGTTCGGCGCATGTTACTCACGTACACACTACACAAGTGAGCCACGTGGGTATGTATGAAAACAATTTATTGCACAAAACAAAAAACAAATACAATATTTACAAATTTCGATGTACAAAGGCGAAATTATCCCTTTAAGGGATAGATCTTCCAGCTAACCTTTGGGTGATTGAGGAAGATAAAAGTTGTAACCACATTTATACGGGTCTATATTGTCTGACATAATTATTTTAGTCATAATGTGTTTTAAGTCATAATTATCGCAAGTTATAACTTATTTTTTTAAGAAGCGGTTACTTATTAAGGATTTTTATTAATCAAACCTAACCTTTTTTTTTTTTTTTTTTTTTCGATGACGAAGTGGAAATGCATTTACGCATCCCCCCTGGCCTAAGGATGACCGTGCAATGGGGGGTATAACGGACTCTCACCTAAGTGAACTACCGTTTAAAACCACTCCGGCGTAACCCTCCTGGCTGGTTAACGGAGACGCCGCGGGACCGCCAAAGCATTGACCGCTGGGCGCCTCCCAGCCCGCTCCGAAGAGCACACCGCCAAAGGAGGAGACGACTGCGTACGCACACAGCGATCTCCCCAAGCTGGAGGAGCCGTGCAATGTGGGCCCTTCACCCACGTGGCTCCCCATGAAGTTCAGGCGATCAGCAAAAGCTGGGTTCGCCTTCCCTTCACAGCCTGCATGGAGTGTAGGGTGCTTTCCGGCAGGCTATTCCCCCCAGTCGCAGTGACCGGGGTAAGTCCACGTTCCTTCAAGCACCCACACTACACCTGTCCCAGGTCTAAAATGTCCTCTGAAAACAGAGGTCACTAGACCCGAGACTCACGTCTGGGCGAACCAGGGTCGCTTTCCGGGAACGGGATACGGGGTCCCCTACCCGAGCTCCGTCCCTTCAAACTCCCCCTCGTCGCCCCCCTCATGTGCGCTCTTTTGGGGAGTATTTGGTTCCCCAGGCCCGCGCTGGCCCTGGAAAGTGGATATCCCGCCACTGGTTCGTTGGAAAAGGGAGGAAGGATGGGAGCTGGGAAGGAATGGGAAATCGGGAAGGTGGGAATGGGATAGGGACGTGCCGCTCTTAGTCTGGCCCCTCACCCCGAGCCTTTCCGGTATGGGTAGCCCTGTCCGGTATAGCCACGGGGATCATAGAGACACGCAAGCCCCCCCACCACGGCAAGGTGGCAGCATAATCGGGGGGGAATCAAACCTAACCTAGCCTAACCTTCTCTACACGAAGATATTAAGAAATTCTGAAAAAAATATGACTATCAATGATTATGTCAACAATGACATTATGACTAGACCCCGGATCTTTGTGGCAATGACGTCACAATAGGGTAATTTGGGGAGTAAATAGAACTGTGTTAATTAGAACGGCAACATAGTCCATTGGTGTTCTATGGAATTAAAATTTCATTATCAGGCATCCACGATAAAAAATATGTATAAGTCAATTGTCAATTGATTAATTTATCGACGTTGTTCTTTCGTTAACTGACTCACCGTAACTGATTAAAAGTTGCTCTAAATGACTTGCGGCTAGACTGCGTCTTCTAGCAGAATATATCTACTTCAAAAAGGAAAAGCTTCTTTCCACTTCCACAAATGTTATTGGTGCATATTTGAAATGCTTACGGTTATCAAAGCAGGATTTTGTTAAGGTTGCTTGGATTAGTTTGTATTTTTTGACCTGCGTTAAGATCGATAACGTGGCAAACCTGTTTTTTTTTTCAATACTAATCTCAAATTTTAATATATTTTTCGTCTTCTTTCGTGCAGAATGGATGAATGACTTGCGGTAATAATAATATATTATGCCGTGAATGCCCAGTTAGTAAAAAAAATCTGTTATAAAAGTTATTAATTAACAAATTGTATTGTACAAATTAACACCGTTCCATTTACTCCTCAAACTACCCTATTGTGACGTCATTGCCACAAAAATCCGGGGTCTAATTATGACCAAAAAAACATGGGAAACAACGGGTTCCCCATTTATGGTAAGATAAGATAGATAAGTTTATTGATAGACCAAGCACAAGAATAAATACAAGAAATATCCGTTGGACTCTAAACTAGGCTGCGCCAGAACTTGGTAAATATTAAAGGATAGATAGTCCAGAATAATTATAATTTTAACTATTCAATGTGTTAATTAAAGTTTTTTTTTTTTTAATAAAGTTAAGAACGCAATAACGCTACCTCGAGCTACATCTTTGCCTCTCTTGGTTTAACATAATTATAATTCGTAATTCCAAAACTTGACATCCCGGTGGTTTTAATGTAGTATTTAAATCTGAAATATGTACTTCTATTTTAATAACTTACCTATTCTGCGTTAACATTTTCAACGCCATTGACGGATATTTTAGTCATGGTTGTCAGCGCAAAATAAACCTGAGTATCTATGAGGCAAAGTTGATTTTCGCTCTCGTTTTCTATTTGACAGCGTTGAAAAGGTTGAGGCAGGTCTCCGTTAGATACAACGGCGAGCGAAGCGAGTAGAGTTAGGAAGAACTGCGAGTACTGCGACCCTTACTATAAACAAAACTACAAATACTAAAAATCTGAAAAAATTCAATGTACTTAATATAACGCGCATATAACGAATTTAAAAGGAAAACTATTAAACATGTAAGACCAACAAATGACTTTAAATAGAATATTAGTTATTACTTGTGGTATTTTATGTCTGTTTTACTTAACGGCTTCGGAACTCTACACTGAGCACGGTCCGACATGCGTTCGCCCGGTTTTTTTCCTTTCGCATATTTTGGGACTAACATAATGTAATGGTTTGTCTACATTTAAATCGTATTGATTAGGTGCGTCTGACGCTTTGGTGATATACTAAAGACAGTTCGAATACATTAGGGGCCCTAGCCAAGATGCAAGCGCTCCTAACGTTTTTCTTTTCTGTCGCTCAAAATGTATGGGATGACAGTCGACCACGTGGTTTATCGAAAAGCACGAGAATGTCATCCCATACATTTTGAGCGATAGAAAAGAAAACGTTAGGAGCGTTTTCATCTTGGCTAGGGCCCCAGAGGTACCTATCTTATCTAAAACATCCATACATAGGCAAGCGACAAGGGGCCCTAGCCAAGATGCAATCGTTCCTAACGTTTTTCTTTTCTATCGTTCAAAATGTATGGGATGACAGTCGACCACGTGTTTATCGAAACGCACGAGAATGTCATCCCATACATTTTGAGCGATAGAAAAGAAAAACGTTAGGAGCGTTTGCATTTTGGCAAGGGCCCCAGAATCAATAGAACTTAGACATCTTAATCTGCGCAGTTAGGGAGCGACCACACCGACGCGTAAAATACGGTGTCGTTGCGTAAACAAAATAATGGATCATAACGTGGTCGCTTCCTTACTCTTTAAAACCTTTGTTTTTTTTAAAGACTGAGTAAATGTATTTGGCTAAGCAACTACTGTAGAGAAATTGAGCTCAATAACACTAGTAGTTGGAAATGGCAAGAATATATCCTGATCGACAGATCACTTAACAAAATCTCACCTTATGGTAAGTTTAATTGCTACCTTTTACCATGATGAACCCTGGGGTTCTTAATACCACTGAACCTTATAATTCTTGGAACATACGTTCGCGGTGTTAGGGAATGAAAATTGTATATCCCCCTAAGGCCCAAAGAACCTCTGAAGGAAATTTGACAAAAAAAAACGGGATAATCTCACACAAATTGATTGAATTAATTGATTGATTGAGTGACTTTAACTTGACTGACACAAGATTCGTTTTTGAACCATCGATATTTGACAAATACAGTCACCATAAGCTGTTGGACCTCCAGCGGTATGATATCGGATTACAGAAACACAAACATATTGCACAAAGTCAAAACAACAAGGCAATTTTGTTTGCACTGAAAGCAATTTATCACCACAATGTAAATTTTAATTAATTTTTTTTAGTACCTATCGTGAACCATTCAATCTCTGAATCTCAACGTTTGAATGAACAATTATGTGACAATTTCATGCCTGCAATTTGAGTTTCGAGAAGCCACTGCAATGATAAAGAAAGTGCTGCTTCTGTTTTTGCAGTTGAGTTTCGTGACTCCAAATACCCATGAAAAACGTAAGTGGAATAAGTTCCGTTCAAAATAAATTAAAACAAGCTTTTGTTGCCGACTATACTATTTTTCAAAGCCATCATTGAACGAAACTAACGAGCCTTAACTTGATGTTGCCCTTCAACTACATCCACAGATCAGCTTTTATGGGAAAAATAGACTAACAGGTCCGCCAGCTGATTTCTGCCTCGCGGTTGAATATTACAGTTAGCTGTAATATTCTCGGCCTGTTATTCTGGGGTGCCGACGCAACAATATTGCTTAAACGTCCACATACACTATTATCATAGCAAATGTTCACAAATGTATCACAATAGTCCGAAACCTGGCCGGATAGAAGCAATTTGTTGATGAAGTAGACCCAAACCAAAAATATATTTATGTGTAAAATGTATGGCCTACCACATTTTTAAATGATTTATGGAATCGTTCTTTTGGCCTACAAAACTTGGAACAAACGTTGGAATTCGATATTTGAATAAAATATCCGATTCGTTTCCTGAAGACAATTGATTATGATTTTTAACAGATAAGTTTGATCTAGCAAACAACAGTCCCTTTCTAACTACGCGTCTGTACTTTCCATTTAGTGTAATACATAAAAAAAACAGATTTTTTTAAGTAGAAATTACAACTGTTGGCCTGCCACGCGGGATGTTGGCGGGTTCCGCTTGCAGACCAAGGTTAGGAGATAGTCACTCATAACGTTACTGAAGGAAACTCCCTTCTTATAGGTCAAAGCAAACTCTTTAGGTACCTATATTTTATCTGCTAGCATGCAGCAAGCGCAGGATTCAAGAATTAAATTACGAGCGTAGCAAGAGATTCTAGGTTAGAATACTAAGTGCAGCGAGGGATTAAACATCAACACTCGCTCCTAAAACCAACTTTGGTTTCGTGTACATACAACTTTTCATCTCAGCAGCGAGAACAAAATACAACATCATGGGGAAAGTAAAATAAACGACACGTATATTGTCCTGTCCCCAGCTGATTCTAACCAAGAATCTCTTGCTACGCTCGTGATTCAATTCTACCATCCCTCCCTTGCTCGGGATTCAAAATCAACACTCGCAGCAAAAACCAACTTTGCTCTCTTGTTGCACAAATAACTATAGATGACCTTTTCGAAACATGCAGTCGGTTTTCGTTAAACTTGTTTTTTGTTGTTTTACGATTGCTTTGATGTTGTAGCTGTCGCGACGACGGTGTGGAGTGAGCATTGCAAGCAGAAGACGTTCGCGATGAACGACTGCAACATGTGCCGCTGCGGAAGCAACATGCAGTACTTGTGTGACGCACGCGTGTGCAGCTCTGTTGACCTCTTTGGACACTTTCAAGGTAGGAGTCAGTTACGTTATGATACTTACGATGCATCCGGATCGCTACCATCATTTTTACCCTAAATTTTGTCCCGGTCAAAAATAAATCACTTCAACATTTAATACTTCTTTGTCTTACAAATGAAAATCAGTAGAAAAATAAATGTTTTTTGTTAGAAGAATAATGTAAACGCATTGAAAACAGAATTACTCACTTCTACGCTTAGGTATTGCATGAAAGTTATTTATCTATGATAGGAATAGGAACAGGATCAGGGGCTGAAATAACCTTTTCTAAAAAAAAAACTCAATTTTAACTTGTTAACAGTTGGCGAAGACATCGCGTTAAATCAAGTAATAAATATGAAAACTGTTTATTTTTTCAATCATAGAATACTTTGCTTTTTATGAATTTACATTAGCATTTTTTTTCCATAGATACGATTAAAGACATCGACGTAGGTATGGAAGGTCACGGCGTCTGGAGGTCGATGGAGTCAGCCTGCGAGCCCGGCGTGCACTACCACCGAGAAGGCTTGCTCTGCGTCTGCGGCGAGGACGGTACCTGGCCAAACCCCGTCTGCCGTGACATCTTCCGCATCCTCCACGCCGTAGAAATCCCCCCCAGCGCCAAAGATTCTAAGTGCTCCCCTATGAAGCTCTACCTCATCGGATGCAACGTCTGCTTCTGCCCCTCCGACGGCCGCTTCAACGAGTCCCTCTGCACCAAGAACCACTGTGATAACGACGACCCTGTCTTAGATCTTGACAGTGAAAAAAACGCAAACAAAACCGAACTTAACATTCAAGAACTCTACGCCGAATGCAAAGTAGAGATCAAATATCATCTCGGCTGTCGGATTTGTTCTTGTCTCAGAAACAATAGACTCCTATGCGCTGATTGCCCAACAACTGCGGTATTAAAAAAGAATCACTGTGCAGACTTCGATCCTTTGAAGGTGTTTAATGTTGACTGCAACTTGTGTTACTGCAGTGGGAAAGGTAACATGATCTGCTCTTCCAAACGCTGCCTAGGGGAAAGCAAGAAGTCTACAAGAAGATTGATGGATATTGACCATCGATACCTACAGCAGGTCGATCCCCCGCTCGACGACCTCTACTGTAGGATAGGAACCAAATATAAAAAGGGATGTAATTTATGCGTTTGTTTAGAAAATGAAGTAGGCGCGCCGATGTACGCTTGTACTGTAAAAAACTGTGTTGAAAATGCCTCACTGGCTGATAAAGCGACTAAGGACTGCGTGCTTCAAACGGCCTATGAGCTGAACTGTTTGAAATGTATGTGTGTGTTGGCTAATGGTGAGAAGTGGGAGTGGTGCGAGACAGATTCTCGGTGTTCAAATGACGAGGACAGCAGTCGCGGTTTGGACACGATGCACGGGTACTGTGAGCCACTACACGAGTACAAGAAGAATTGTAACAAGTGTACTTGTTTGTCGGACGGGAAGACGCTCGTGTGCTCGGATGATCTCTGCAAGGAGCCTTCAAACCCAGTTTCTCTAGAGATCGTCCCGATAATCCAGAGTGGGAACTGTCCGACCGGACATTCTTATAAAATTGATTGTAACCTCTGCGTTTGTCTCAGTAACGGCAACGCCCTGTGCTCAACGGATGATTGTGACCAACCTCTGATATCAAAATAATTGATTTTTTATCATAAGTCATAAATGATAACTTATGAGTGCCGGTGCCTGTACTTAACATTAATGTTTAATCTACTGCATATTTGGGTCGATATTTTCAACATTTTCCATTTTACAATCTGAGTAACAGTCAGACACATCATCGTCAGATTCGTCAGTGCTTTCATTTACATTACTTAATTACAATCCTATCAACGTGATAATCCATTGAGTGTTCCTGTGACCGATATTCATTTTCACATTTGATGGCATGATTACAAACTTTCTTCCATTCATCCGGACCAATCATATTTATTTTTCTTCAATCAAATTAATTTACTGCACGCATATTCGCACTGCTAGATCAAAACAGTATGAACTCAAAAAAAACTGTTAGATTTGTTTCAAGTCCAAACACATTGGTATTAAAGTTGATTTAAAAATACAGTTTTATTTTGAGTTCATGCTATCTAGCAGTGCGAATAATATATAATGTTCCTGTTTGATACGTAACCTTTTATCTGTGACCATACATATGTGAGGTGGCCAACAATGAACCACAAAAAGTTTGAAGTTCCATAATTTATTCCTTTGCGAAAGTATCAAATATTTTTTTTTGCTTTGCGTTTCATTATTTATTTGACTTTAATTTTGCATTCAAGTCTTAGAAAAAAATCGAATAAAAGTTGAGATATTTTAACTTTTTAAAACATGAGAAATGGTTCATTGTGTCCAACAATAAGCACACAATGATCCGGGGGTAGGCATACAATGAACCTACCGAGTACACAGTGAACCATTGCATAGATTAAACTTAAATTAGCGGACTCTATGTGAACTGATTTCGGAAAATATTAAGCTGATTAATAAAACGATATATTTATTTTGGAAAAGGTTATATTTATATAAATTAATGGTCGCAAACCAACGTAACGTGATATAAAAATCTGAATATTTGTCTTGGACCACAAAATTATGCCTTCAATTGTAGCAAGATAGTTCTAATTTAGTATCATAACATCACAATCTTTAACTTTATAATCATATATCTAATTCTTCAACATATAACAGTAAAACTTAAGCTTTTTAACACTTGGGTAATTACCATAGACTAACAGACTAACATTCAAATTCGTTTCAGTCTTTCTTAATTAGAAATCAGGCGTAGGACTGATATTATTAAAACTAAAAAATAAACTTCTAACCATTCAAAATGAAATTATAATATCACAATTGTTGAGTTATCTATCATTTAATAACAAAATATTTTACGTACTTGTCAATTAGCCTAACAAACACAAAAGATTATAAACTTAACATTTTGGCTTTCAGAGATCCATCATATAATTATAATCTTAGTTTAAAATCGTTAACAGTCTTATTTGTCAATTAGCATAGAAAACTTAGTAAAATTAAAACGGAAAATATAAAAGAGATAAGTTCACCGGAAACTGATATGTTGCTTGTCGACGACTGCTACCATCCACTTTGGGCTTAGGTAGTATATATTTTATATCAATTTTCGCAATTCCCGCAAGATCTGGTTCGATAGGCTCAGCAAATTTGTAAAACACTTTACTTTTTAACTTTAAATATGAGACGAAATAATCATAACCACTGTCATTAGACTTTTCTAAAATTTTGGCCACGTAATAGTATTTCTTCTTCTTTTGGGTTTCAATTAAAATGACAACATAATCTCCCACTTTCGGGTCTCGAGGTAGAGATGAAAAATCTTCATCTAGTATTATTTCATCCTCTTCACTTTCACTTTCAAACTGCTCTCCTCCAGAAGATTCGCCACTTGCCTGAAACACTTCTTCGTCACTAGTGTCATTGGCGGAAGCATTTTGTGCTGTGTGTTTTTTCTGGGTTTTAAACAAATTTGCTTTCCTTACCTTTTTAATGCCTTTATTCTTCTTAATCTTCCTTTTCGCGATTTCTTCCTTTTCGGGGGTATCAGTCGCTATCATACTTTTCCCCAAAGCTCGGCGTTTTCTAATGTTTTTACGCGGACCGGCTTTTAGTGGAGGTCTTAACATGTGCGGTGTGATAAAAGCTTTTTCTCCTTTAGAAGGCCCTGCTTGATGTGGACTGATTTCTGTAGACAATGTTGTAATCGATAAATTAGGTTGTTGTGGAGGTGTGTTTATAACCGATTGATCAGGAACTAGTTTAGATGATTGCACTAGAGATATTGCGTCTATCACTCGGGAAGATGCGTTTTTGCCATCAATTTGCTGTGGATTAGCGTCAGTTATTGGAAGATCTTCACTTACTTGCGATGGTTGCTCCTCAGGTGAAATTGAAGGCAAAGCGTTGGGCAAATCTGATGTTTCTACATGAGTTTCCATCGTTGGATTTGGTCTGTCTGTAACAGAACTCGGTAAGAAATCTTCATCTGTAAAAATAGATGCATCGAATGGATGAATGCCGCATTTTTTAAAAGCATTGGTTATGTTGACGGGCGTCATTGCCTTTAAATATGCCTGTCCCACACATTCGGCAACATGGTAGATAGTAACTGCTTGGCCTGGATGACGCAGTAGCCACGAGTCAACAGCCGAGTTATAAAACGTTTTGAAAGGTCCGTTTAAACCGACATCCAATGGTTGAAGTTTTGCAGTGGTGTGGGGAGGTAGTGTGAGTATAGTTACCCCAGAAGATTTTGCCAGGTTCAGGGCGTCTAATGATAGATGACTCTCATGATTATCCAAGATTAAAAGAGCAGGATTGTCTTTAGAGGCGGAAGTGTGCCTAATAAAATGCTTCATCACGTCTACAAATATTTCGGCATTCATCCAGCCCGTAGGCGTAGCTAATCCCAGTGTTGCAGGAGGAGCACCGTTTAACATGTGGCTTTTAAAATTTTTCCTGGGAAAAACCATTGCAGGAGGTATTGCTTGCCCAGTTGCGGAAACAATACAACATGTTGTAACTAAAACACCTCTTTCACCACTTGTGATTTTACAAACGTTACTCCCTTTTGGTGCTAACACTTTTGATGGCCGATGAACGGTGGTGGTGGATGTTTCATCTAAGTTATAAATCCGAGTGCCATCGCCAAATGTACTATGTCTCTGCATAGCTTCCTTTAAATTCTTAAAAAACGTTTCCACGTTCACCTTATTAAAAGCTGTAGCACGGGCTAAACTGCAAGGTTCTGGTTTCTTTAAGCTTATATGTCCGTGGCGTTTTTTGAAAGATCGCAACCAATCTTTCCCGGCGATTTCGTTTTTGGCCCAAGACTGAGGAAATTTTATCTTATTGGCAACCGCCATCTGGTATGCCAATTGTCTAGTTTCTTTCGCAGTCAGACCATAAAACATCAGTGCACATTCCTCAATATAATTTATTAGAATATTTTCTTGATCCGGGGAAAATACCGCGTTTATCTCATAATTTGGGACTAAGCTAGAGTTTTCATTATTTTTAGTTTTTATGACATACCTTCTTAGTGTAGGGTAAGACAATTTACAGTCTTTGGCAGCTTTTCGGATGCTCACACCATGTTTTACCAGTGCGAGAGCCATTTGCATCGCTTCTTTGGTGTGCCCTCCTTTTTTTCTTTTCTCCACCTTCGTTCGCCCCATTCTACAGTTGAAAAAGTAGTTAATTACTGTATGATGTCTAATAAACTACACATTCTAAATTTTTAGCATATAATACATATCAATAGAACAAACAAGATAAGAGAAAAAAGCTGGTAGTACACAGTGAACCTGTTTAGGTATTAAGAAACTGGTTCATTGTGTACCAATAGCTGGAACACATTCCGCTGGGTCAATGTGTACCCTATCCTCGTGATACACTGTGTACAATCTACACCTTTCGTTGTTTTAGGTTAGTTTAAAAAATACGAAACAAGATGGAGACGTCATAGTATTTCTAAACGATAGCCAAGTAGTTACTCTACACAAGTAAAAAACTTAATGTTATAAAATTGACAACATATAAGTAAAATAAAACGTCAAAACACTTACTGTTTTTCTTGTTTTTGTGCCGAAAATCACAAAACACCTCGTCACACGTACGGTTTTGACACAGGCTGGACGCCGACTGGGGGGCGAGGGACGCGACAAAATTCAAGTACATTTTTACTAGTGGCACGGTTTGGCAACGTCGCGTGTTTAAAATAAAGCGTTGGTTCGTTGTGTACTACTGGTTCATTGTTTACTACCTGACCTCGTAGTTGAAGTCGTGATGGTATGGCGGTAACCTTAACACTTCACTTGCAAGGACTGGTTCTTCAGTTAATTATTCTAGTTATGACTGTTGACCTCAAAAGAAATCTTATTGTAGGTTTAGATATGCCTGTTGCGTTCGAAATTTCTGATATGAAGTATAGTTATATAAATTAAATATATTTCCTTAGACTATATTTTTTACCGCTTTCGAGGTTTCGGCATGGTAATAAAACCTTTTTATAAGTAAACTGTAAATATAATTAAAACTATAGCAAATATTTGAATTGCATTTTAGCCACTCTATGTACATACTCGTATATATATTTTTTTTTATCAGGAAGTTTAATATAAAAAAAATAAACATAACAACACAAACAATATATTTTGATGATTTTGATTACGCAGTGAAACGACGAGTGGTTTATAACTTTCATCTGATTTATAAACAAGTCTGGTCTATCTATATTGGTCTGCTGATGCGACTTACCCCTACAGCTGTAAGATGGGTACTGAAGCTAATTGAGAGAGTACGATAAATACGAACTTTTCCGATAAAGTACGAACGAAAATCATTTTGTACTACATCTGTAGTACAACTTTCGTTCTTTATTGTTTTGGATGTTTGTGTTTGAGTTAAACGTAAACGGCTAAAATAATTCAGTTACAATTTAAATCGAAGAATTAATGTACGATTGTCTGATTAGTCTTGAAGTAAATTATCAAATACCAGTAATTTTTGTTTGGAAAAAATTGGTAATTTCTGCGGGAACAACAATAAATAACGGGCTCCAAGTCTTAGGAAGGTTTGGACAAACAAAGGTTTTAATAGAAAATCTTAATTATCACTACTATCTTAACTTTCTCAATTTTGGGTTTCAATTTAAAGTTTAGTGTTTGCTATTTTATTCTTTATTGCTAGGCCATGGGGAATTAACGAATAAAAGTGTTTGTATTAAAACTATTTATTTATTATAACAGCTAAGTATATTTGAGGAAGCAGATTTAGAATCAGGCCACACTAAGCAAATAGTATTTATAAACGAATTTCTATAAATAATAATATACTCAATATTGATTCGCTCAGTGTGACCCAACTCAAACAGTCCAATCATTTAAAAATTAAAAAATAAGTTTAAACAGATTTTAAAACTTAAATTATCTTAAAATATAATTCGAGCTTGTACTCGACATCTTTGTAAGTAGTAATTTTGTGCTTCTTTGTAGCTTATACCGGCAAAAACAATGATTACTTTCGTATTTCCTTTCCTGCGTAAGTACATAGGTATTTTTTACAAAATCAACCTTACTGCACTTAAACTTCAAATGTTGATAAACCATAAAGGCATTTATCGGACGGCCAAGAAGTTGTTCTTTCACTTTCGCCGCAACTTCCTAGCAAGTTTTTGGTTTCGACGTGCAAACATTGCTAGACCATTAAGTAGGTAATGTCGTATTCAATTTTACAGTAAGAGACTTCTTAAAATTTGTTTTATTACGTTATTTTGTCATGGTTCTCAGTGGCCTGGTTTTCAAAATGGCTGACTTTACAGTACGTCTTTCTTATTTTCAGTTATCGGTTATCTTCAAGTTTCTAAAAGACACGAGTGTAAAATGCAAGAGCGATAGAAAGCCGGTCTCGAACAGTCAGTAACCAAAGGCCAATGACGCGATGATGATAGTTCTATGGAAACCTGGAAACTTGGAACGCAGTTGCTTTCCGCTGTACCATAGATATATTAAATCTTTTAATCAAAATGAAAACCCAATATACACAGTATAATAGCTTTTGGAATACATTTAAGAATATGAAATTTCAGATTTACTAGCGTTCTGTCAGAAATAAATCTTAAATCACTCATACACTCACTTTATTACTAGAATATATTAAATATCTAGTAGGAAAAGAGCTTTAAAGAGGTAATTTAGTTAAAATGTTAATATTCAATCCTCTTAAGGCTAATGACACACTGCCGAAATTACGCTCCCGAAGTTCCAAGGCTTTAAAGAGACGTCATGTTCCGCATTTGTGTTGCTAGTAATTAAGAAAGCACAGCGTGCGTAACATCGCCAAACTTTGGAATATAATTGTGATATAGTGTGTTATTAGCCTAGCCACGAGAGTTCATGTGTCGTTTATAGTCCGAAAAGTTCGCGCGCGACCGTCCCGCGGGGTCACAGACGTCGGGGGCGCGGCGGCTGCTCCCCGCCACGCCGTGCCCCCGCTGTCGCCGAGATACTTCTTCCCCGCAAAACATCTGTTACTTATTGCTATACATGAAGGGGCATGTATCCTGCTTAGATATAATAGTCCCGTTATAAAATGAAACTTTAACGACACCTGCGCTCTTGATTTAATTAGAGGATATTATTAAAACAACCAGAACTAACTATGCATATAGGTGCAGTAAGGCTAGGGATAAATCTAGCAGAAAATTAGTTTTACCCAACCGTTCACATAACCCACTAGATTTTTTTGTCTTTTATGCATTTAATACATTCTTAAGCATAACATGTGTACTCTTTGTACAACATTCCGTTGTATAAAGACGCAATAGTGTACAAGATGTACATCTCACTGAACTCGATTAAAACATATATCGCCATTTTATTTTCTGTTCCCTTCACAAGTTTGGTAAAATTCGCTAGATATTTATCTAATATATAAAAGCAAGTGCACTTTATTTGTTCCTAGGCTATTTCTATTTAGCTTGATAATGATTATTAGGTAAATTTGGATTTAATATTAAGAGTAGATTTCTTGGGCTATAATTTATTTTAAAATATTTTATTAAGCTTTTTTTTTATTTTTATATATTATTATATTATTTATCTGATTTGCTATTTAAACGAACTGTAAATCCAGTTTACTGATGCCCCGCAGTTCTACCCTCTTAAGCCAATAACAGTATGTTAGTTTCAATTGCCAAAGTAGATTTAGTCCTCTTCTCTTAATAATAAGGTTGTGATTGCTACAGGAGTTTTATTTTAGATCCTGCTATTTGGCTTAGCAGGAGAGAGTTGGGCAAATTCCCAACAACAAATTGTGAGTCTTGTATTACCTCCAATGTAACATAAATTCATTTAGATCATCCTATATTTGATATACATTAATCGGATTAGGTATAGTAAATATACCTAAACTGAACGCATATGCGTTCAGTTTCATTGATGTTACTATTCCTGTTTCGTTCACACTAGAATGAACTTGCGTCAGTTTTACGAAGGAACCTTTTTGACTCGACTTTTTCACTGTTGATTGATATATTATAAGATTTGTTCTTTGTCGAGTATTTAAAGATTGTGGATAATTCTACCCAAGTAAATACTGAGTTATTTTATTAACACGTTAACTATGCCAAATCTACAAGTTGGTACGAGATAATATTATAATTATTAAGAATGATATTTAGTCCTATGCCTTATTTTGACAAAGATAAAATGAAGTGAAATATGAATTCAACACTTTCAAAAGGCTTAAGTATCAACTTGTAAGTTCGAGAAAGTGCTAATATAAGATAAAAGTAGATTTTGTTCAAGGGCGAACCAGTTTGACAACGCAACTTCTTTATTCCACTGTTTTCATGTCATTGCCATTAAAGAACAGTGCAGACAGCACTCAATATCGAGAGTAAAGAAGATAGAAATTCAGCTACTGTTTATTATCTCAATTAAAACTTAAAAACAACGTTTGGACTTAAAAGCCATGTAACTTCGAATAGGCTTTGCCGCAAAATAAAACATTCATACAAATTAAACAGAGTCTGTTGTTCTGTTTTTAACTGAACGTGGGAGTGTAGACATGGGTATATGGTGTCAACATCTCAATCCCAAGTTTCACATAGACCTTTTCGCTGCCTGGAACTGGGCAGGTTTGAAATTCGAAAAGGGTTTGGATATACATGGATGAAGTTAGCACATAAAGCCAAGGCAGCTTTAAAGTTGTCTAAGTTAGGAGAACAGGGGGGTTATCATGACATAACAATGCAGGGCCTCTATTCAACTGCGTTATAACGATATCGTTTTTGACCTGTTTCCGTATTGTCAACGTTTTGATAACTCTTATGTCATTTACAATAATGGCGACTGTGACATAAACGATTCTTAAACGAGTCATACACGATATCGTCTTAACGCACCTGAATAGAGGCCCAGTTCTGTTTACGTTCAGAGAAAAGGACAGAGCTATATAACTGTCATAGCTCTGTCCTTTTCTCTGAGCGTAAACAGAACTGCATTGTTATGTCATGATAACCCCCCAGTCCATTTACAGTAAAACGACGATCACCGCTAGAATTTAAAATACACTCGTGTCATTATATTCTAGCGGCAGAATCTTTGCTTCTGTTGGGTTATATGTATAGACTCGATTTTGAGTCACTCTCCGTAAGAAAGAAACTTTCTTGTCGTACAGTCGAGTTCTCAGTTATGTATACTTTATTCAACTAATTTTGGACTATGTCAAAGTGACGTTGTAAACCAAATCAGAAGTCTCTTTAGTTTTGATTGACGTCAGTTTAACATAGTCCTTAGTGGCCTAGGAATCAAATTGGCTGCCTGTACAAAAGCGTATACATATTTAAGATCTCGACTGTACCTCCAAGCAGTAGCAGCAGTTATGAAAAGGTTTAATTGACCAGCTAACTGCAGCGGTTGATTACTCTCTGCGTAAGAGTTCTTGAATTTTAAAAGTCAAACCCATGTTGATCAGAATGAAGAAAATAATCGGTTTTGGATGGTTAGAAAATAACAAACATTACCCTCGTATCTTCTGTTATGAAGAATTTTAAAAACAGCACAACAAACTCGACTCAATTCTCAAAGTACTAGGGTCCCAGGAGTTATGAGAAGGTGTCATTGGCCTGCCGACTGCAGCGGATGAAGGTGGCTCTCCGCGGCAGCTCTCGGATCTTGGCGGCTCCGACGTAGGTGCAGGCGGACCGGAGGCCACCGAGGATATCTTTTACAGTAGCGCCCACGTCTCCTCTGTATTCAACCTCCACTGTTTTACCTGGGGAAAGATAAATTGGTGAGGATTTTGCTTTTTGCTGAGGACTAATATGACGTCTCTGTATTAGCAATTCCACTGGCTTTCTAATTCTAACACAACGACTGCCTGCTTCGGTAAGTTAGCTCGTAAGATGGTGGTAGAGATCTGGTTGGGCCCTGTAAACACCTTACCAACCGTGCCTTAACATTGTTTTGTAGATCAGCTATAGCAATCGAAAATAAACTTTTACCCCCTTACTTATAAACGTGGCATAAGCTTGAAATAGTTTAAGCCATGGTTTGTCCTTATCTGTAATTGTGACATTAGCATCTGACAGAAAGTGACAAAGCATGGCATAAACTATTCCAAGCTTATTCCACGTTTATAAGTAAGAGGGCTAGAGGAGCGTTATACGGCATCACCACCAAAATGACAGCACTCGTATCTTAAGAAATCTTGTAGATAAGTAAAAGTATTAAATAGCAAGGAACAGATTCGCAACATTAGAACACCTTTTTAAAAAAAAAGGAACTTTGAGAGGAACTGTACTCCGCAACACCTCCAGGTTCACCACCATGACATGCCGGAGCAATTCGGTGAAGGATGAGCGTAGGGGACAGTGCTATAGCAGTTATAAAACTCTGTCCCTTTCTCTTACCGTTCATGTCATGGTAACCCCCCTGATCGCTTCTCCATGGCTTCTTAAAGAAACCCTTTTACCTCTAAGCCGTTTAAAACTAGTAACATCTTACCTTCCGAGGACCGGTATTCGGCTACGCCTCCAGAATGCTTCTCCATGGCGGTGGCCGAAGACATCCCGTAGAACAGCTTGACCTTCTTCCCGCAGGGCTTGGTGAGCAGCTCGCCGCCGCACTGGTCGTGGCCCGCGAACATGCCGCCGGCCATCACGAAGTCCGCGCCCGCGCCGAACGCCTTGGCCACGTCGCCGGGGCACACGCAGCCGCCATCCTGGGGAAAACCAGAAATTGTTTCAGTTGATTGGTGACACGTCTTACACAAATGTAGGTAGTCCCAAACTTAGCTATAAATATGCATACATTTTCCCTTAAGTAGCTTGCAATACATAAATATTGTTGTTAAAGTGTTTTTAGTACAAATCGATTTAGTATCCTAGAATGTTTAGGTTTTTTACCCGACTGCTGACGGATAATATTTTCGACCTGTATGTAAGTATGTATGGTTCTTTGTTCCCGCGTAGAGGCTTTATGGATGGGCCGATTTCATCAAGCGAGGTTTCGTTAATTTGTCTTAACGTCAAAAAACGATGCGGCGGAATAAAAATATATAAATTATAGCTAATTAACATGTACATATATACATAGACGACATAATAAAAAATGCAGTCGGGTTATTGTTAGTATTAGTTATTAATGAACCATATTTAAATACCTAATACGTCTAAAAGTTACTACAGATTAAATCAGTGATTGTTCTTCCTTCGAGGATTATCTAAGATTATCATAGAGCGTGGCTGCCCACGCCCAGTGTGGACAGACACCTGCAAAGCCTCAGCACTCACCGATATGATGTGGCCCTTCAGCCCGTGCGCAGCGTCCGCGCACTCTATCACAGCGGAGAGCTGCGGGTAGCCCACGCCTGTCTTGATGCGGGTTGTACACACCGACCCCGGGCCGATCCCCACCTGAATAAAATCAATGATTATAGAGCAACTCGGAAAGGTTTGATTCCAGCCCAATGAAATGGGTGCTTCTCAAAAAGCATGTGAGAATATAAATGGGGTTGTTCAATGTGAAACGGGCATTATAATCAATTTAAACCCAATAATTATTGATTTGGTACAGTAAGTTGTTTGCCGCTGTGATGCATCGTTGCATAAATCCTCGTAATCAAAATCATTTGTTCATAATAACGAACTTAATGAACGCTGCAAGATCGTCTAGGTAAGTAAAAGCTTCTGATTTAATCTAATGATCACTAAAAAGTAAAAGATAAAATAATTATTTTAAACAACAAAAATCCGCCTTCAATAACGCAAGAAATAACTTCTTTTAAAATTGTAGGCACCTACCTAATAGTTTAGTGGAACTGAAGTCGGCGACCACGATATTTTCACCAAAAAAGCTGACTTCAGTGGGACTAACCTATTAGGTAGGGGTAGGGGTATTTATTTTATTTTATACTCTCTATTGATCATAATACGCTGTTCCGTAGTCCCACTTACTAGTTGATATGAAACTTTAAGTTTCAAGCGCGCCGCAAGCAACGCTGCCCGAAAGTCATAGTCAACAAGTATATATTCTTCGTTGTAGTCGCTCAACTATCTTAATCGAGATATCTGATCGCCACCCTTGAAATAGGTACCGTTGAGGAGTTCCGATGGCTATCTGTGGTCTTCATCATCAGTTCCACTTCCCCAAATGATACTTTCTGAATGCAAATGCTAGATTTGTTACTATAATCACTATTATGTTTGCCTACAATATTTTTGGAGTTCCCTCAATTCCTCACTGATCCCCTCATCAGATTCAGATTTGGTGACAATGGGACCACCTCGGAAGTATACTCTATAAAACAAAAAAAAAAAAATCGGTCCTCAATTAACGGAGTAATCGGTGAACACACATAAAAAAAAACACATACTATAGAACGTATAACCTGCTCCTTTTTTTGAAGTCGGTTAAAAATTAAGAGTCGCACCTTTATAATATCAGCCCCAGATAGGATGAGTTCTTCCACCATTTCACCAGTCACCACGTTACCGGCCTAGAAAAAAAAGCAGTAAGCAATTAATGTTAAAATATCGTTACCGAACTGACCCATCTCAATCTATACCTGACCAACTAAATACTTAAAATGTACAATACGAGTTCAGTCTAGTCGATCGATTAATAATGCTGCAGAAAAGCCGGTCAACTGCGAGTTGGACTCGCGCACCGAGGCGTCCGTATTTTATTATGAACTTGATTTTGTACGCAGTGAGGTCCATTTTGGACTAGCCATCTAGATAGTAATATTTTTTTTGGAAAATAATTATCTTTAGGCAAGGATTTAGATTCTTAGGTCCATTAACTTCGGAGATAAAGGGGAGAGTTTTTGTAAGTTATTGGCCATAAATCAAAAAGTAGGTACGTCAAGGAATTAAAAAAAAAAATTTATGAGATGTCCAAATTGAGCCCTTGACGACATCTCTTTTACTATAATATATGATCCGATCGCTTTAATTTTTCAACGCCCCATTGTCAAATATTTAGTAAATTAATTTCATATCTTTATTAGAAACAAATGCGGATTTAAGCAGGTTATACAACTATGCCAAAATTAAAGTTGACACCTTCTATTATTTCAGAGAATAACGAATGTGACAAGCATCAGCCTAAAAGAAGTTCCCTCTCAACCACGATGGTCAACTTACGATGATGGTGTGCTTGGGGAACCCGGCGCGAACCCTGCGCAGGTACTCGACGAAGTGTTGCGAGTAGCCGTTGGCGACGTCGAGGCACACGAACTTGAGCTCCTTCACGTTGTTCAGGATCTCGCTCAGCCGGTCGAAGTCAACCTCGGCCGTGCCCGAGCTTGCCGCTAAAAGTATCAAATAACCAATTTAAAAAATCCGTCAAAATCATAATTTTCGGGATAGAACATTTTGACCGTCTTATAAATCGATGAACGCCGGCTGTACGCTGTACGCATGAAAAAGCATGACTCATTGTCACGTTCCGCCTGAGCCGAGCGTGCAAGCGAAAGCGCGGAACAAGCGATAGAGTGGTACGAACGGCCTACGCGTGATGTTATCACGTAGAATTATCGTCCGTAAACCGACTTTACGGAGAACAGTTTTTTTGGCAAAGTCATTAACTGCTTATCAAGACCAACCTAATGAGTTGGGTTTACTTTAAGTATAATGGAGATCCTGTCACCACCTTCCGACTCCATCATCAGACCAGCTCGATGATGCCATATTATTGTGTTGGAAATATATGGGACCAAATATCAGCGCAATCCCCGGGAAGTGGTACAAATTTTCTTTGTATAATTGATCCGAACAGTACATTCAAAGTCATATATTCACGTTCTCAAGACGATAAAAATATCGAGAAGCATCTTGCTAGTCACAATAAGGTCTATGTATACGTATATACTAGAGGACACACGCGACTTCGTTCGCGTAGAATTAGTTTCTCGCTACTTCTCTATTTGAATCCCTTAGGAGATGAATTTCCAAAAATCCCTTCTAAGTGCACCCCTAGGATATCAAAGGAATATTATCTCCAATTTCAAAGTCTCTAGGTCCAGCGGATTCGGCTGCGTGTTGATATCACTTGATATATTAACGCAAAGACGGCTTTCCACCGTAGTTACATGATACAATGCTGCCCTAATCAAATTTACTACTAATGGTGTGGGTATTTCTTAAAGACTGGCAGCAATGAACTGTAACGCTTAGTCTTTGTCACGAGTTTCATCGTTACAAATACATCTTTGAGCTGATCTTGAGGTAGATGCTATCTTGAAATTACAAATATCTCTAGGCTTTTTAGAGCCACGACGTGACTTGCGGCTGGCGAGCACGTTATCTTTAACATGAAATAAAAAATATTCATTATTTTTTTGTATAATTTCCCTAGTTATCTTAAACATCAATTGTGTTACATTACAATTTTTCACACGTCTATAAAATCAAAAACAATGCTATATAAGTATAATCGTTAAAAAGTTAATGTAATATTTTAACAGCATTGGTGGATACAAGCCATAAACATAATCTATCTGATAATGTAAATTACTTAAATATGATATGTAATGGAATGAATTGCCACACACTTGTTACAAATTAAAGGAAAAAAAAAATGTAAAAAGAAACACATTTTTTTTAATGCGCGTGTTGCGTGCGTCAGGCCGCAGACAACGCTGGTTTTCAGCAGGCCCTTTTTCACTCTTTACGATTTCAAAGTTTTTTTTTGCTGCCATTGGTGGGCTTTTTCACCGCACACCGCTCCGCTATCTGGAACAGCTCTGGTGGAAACGCAGCCTAAAGTACCCGTACCCCGCAACTTCTTTCACCACAAAAAGATATAACAACTTATATTTGGAACGTTGCAAAAGGAACCAAAGAGAAAATGAGAAAGTATTACATACCACATCACCAACCATCATCACCAACTCCAGACAATAAGTTTATTTTTTACGTGTGAATTCTCATCCAGCAACTACTTGCTTCCCGTCCTCTACAATAATGTACCATGACGACTACCATGACCCCAAATTGCAGTACCTTTTCTGACCTTTGGAAACACTTACCCATATGTTCTAAGCATTCAGGGTGCTCCTCGGAAAATTTCTTCCATTCGTCTATGGAGTAATATTTGTGGATACATGTAAAGAGTCCGTGCTGAAAATAGAAAACAATCATTGTTAATTATTTCTAGCAAATCGTTTTAGTATTTTCAATCTACTACTGCACGCCTAAATAGTTCCACTATCAGCCAATGGAACCCCGACTCCCCATAAAACTGTGTCACATTGACGTTATGATTCAAGTCGTAAATTTCAAATAAATTGTTTCATAATGTTACTGTGACACCGTCCTATGGTGGGTAAGGGTGCTGGGCTGATAGTACAAATGATGAAGTACCTAGTGGAGCGGGACGTCGTGGGTTGTGACTACTATTTTCTCAAACATGCTTGTAACTGTTCCGCGTTCCAGTTTGAATTTACCAACTGCAGCAGCGAAAATGTATGAAAATTATGATAAGGTACCTAAACCCATTGACCTCCCGGTTACCTTGGACAACTCCCTGGCCATCTCGAAGGTGCCGACGGTGTCCATGTTGCTGGCCATGACCGGCACGCCGCGGTACGTCTGCCCCGAGTTGCGGAACGTGATCTCGCGGTGGAGGTCCACCTGCAAACCAATTAGCGGAAATTTAAAATAAATAGTAGTAATAAACATTAAAGGGCAATCTCTCACAAATCGACATAGTCCCAAACTAAGCTTTAGATTTGTACTATGGGTACTAGACAATGATAAACATACTGAGGTATATTAGTCTATAGTTCTTTTAACTGACATCGAAGTGCCCATCAAATGTGCAGGTTCTCGATACGAGTATTTTTCTTTAATCGTAAGAGCATTTAAGTTAGAAAATCCGGTAAAGTGCGAGTCGGACTCGCGCACCGAGGGCTCCGTATAAACTTATTAGAACGTAAAATTGTATCGATTGTTTTACCATATGCAAATAAATTTGCGATCGCAAAAAAATAAATGTGATAGAAGAACAAATTAACGATTTTCCGGTTTTATCCTTTACTTGTGCTGCCCCTTCCTTTTTGCCAAATTTCAGGATTCTAGGTCTATGAGAAGTGCCCTATAAATTTTGATTCCCTTGAAATTATCGAAAAAAAAGTTTATGGCAGCATAAACGACCGTACCTTTTTTTACGTTAACTTAGAAGTTTGATTTTTGGTTTTTACCTCAACTCGATACCTCCACGCGTTTCCGAGATAAAGCGTCTTGATAGACATACCGACGAATGGACGGACGAACAAAGTGATCCTGTAAGGGTTCCGTGTTTTCCTTTTGAGGTACGGAACCCAAAAACTCATTGGTGCACGGTGACCGCGGGTAGGGAAGATAAGATTCCCTAACCGAGAATCGTATGATTATACTATAGAGCATCGCCTATCTCGTAGGTGCCGGGTGACCCCGACAGTCTGGCTCCGCTATCTGAGAGTGACGTCACCTCGTCTGGCACGCCGACGTCGCCAAGATAAAATGATATTACGGCACTTAACCGCCAAACATTTCCTTATTGGCAATAAAACTAGATTGACGTTGTGAAGAAAAGGTCAAAGTCAAAATCATCTTTTCAGATGAAAATTGGCTTGATTAGATGTTTTATTAAACGCTCGACGCAGCTTATGTCAATCCTATACATTTTCCATAACGATAAAGTTCTCGCAATGACGACGCGTTGGCCGAGTTGGTAGTGACCCTACGAAACCACCCCGGGTTCGATTCCCGCATAGGCAACTAATTATGTGATAAGCGCCAGTATTTGTTTCCGAGTCATATTTTCTATAGTAGAGCTTACTTTGGGAGTAGGTCCAATTCTGTGTGACTGCCCCCTAATTTTTTTTAATGCATCTTGTCTAGGGACACTAGTACCCAACTTAGCTTTAGGCTAGTAGGTACTATATGTACTAGACCACGAAAAAAAAGACGCGTGGCACTCGGGGACTGCCGCGGTAAAGCTATTGCATAGCATTTTGTATCAACTTATGCAATTATAATTTTATTTATTTATTTTATTCATGCAGTATTTCTTTTTCTTTGATATTAATTCAAGTTACACTTTTTGAGCGTGGTGACCGATAAGAAAACAATTTTTCTATTATTAAATAAATAAAAAAAGTTAATATTGTTTAAAATATTTTTATTATTTTACAATACATGTGGGTTTTATTATCTTACAGTAGCTGTTGGTTATTCAGGAATATTTATCATTGAAACTATAGGTTTATGATAACTGAAATAAGAAACATAAGTTTGCGACTTAATATCATCTAAATATCTAGAAAATACCGCGTCAATGGTGGTCCCATATTTTGTTGTGGACTCTTGTGGATCATTATTCATTTTCAAATTCAATGTTTTTGATAGAAAAGTTGTCAACTCGTCCGATTTCGGAGCAGCTCGTCTCGATTCGTGCGAGTTTCGTAGAGTCGTACAATACGTCTAATCGCACACAACGGCGTGTCGAAGACTGCCGAACTGAAACGACGTTAGACGATGCACGGCCTTCAAGCCACACCTCCTTGCCCGTCGGAGTGGGGAGCGTGAGGTTTTTTCGTTACGGAATTTCTGGATTCGGTCCCCGCGCTCAAGGCCCGCGATAGAAGCTATGCAATAGCTTAACACTGATATAGAGACATACGGTTGACCATGATCATGAAATCGTTTTGGTTTTAAGGATGTACAAAATTTCTATCTTGCAAATAAGGATAAGTATTTTCAAAAAAAACCTTAAAAAACAGTTATAGAAAGATATACTCGACTTGTGACGATTATGAATCGGACTAGCAATTTTTCAGTGAGCCAATATGGACTCTTTACATACATACATACATACATAACATCACGCCTTCATTCCTAGAGTGGGGTAGGCAGAGCTACAGAAATACCAACAACTTAAAAATACTTGGTTATAATTCTGTAACGATATTTTGCACATCAGGCCAATCGCCTAATAGTACCGTACCGTAGCATCGTCTTACTGAACAATTATTCGCGCTCTCCACAGAAATATATCTTACTGGGAATCAATCCCGGGACTGCTAGCTTGTAGAGAGGGCCACTGCGAACTACGCTAATCGCGTAGTATAGTAGTCATCTTAATTAGTAGTCGTTATACCCCTTAAAATCTTAGGACAGGTATTCCGTGCAGTGACATGTCAGCATGTCACCCGGTTGGCAGGCCGCCGGCGCGCGCGCAGGAAACAAGCTCGGATAAATAAAGACATCTAATTATACCCCAATTACTTTTCCTCACGCAACCATATTGTTACGAAATTATCACACCCTCCCAGTAATTTATAGTTAACATTCCAAGAATACGCAATAAAATAGCAATGTTTCGTTACAGGGTTGCGTAAATTTATTTTATTCGTCGCGTACTAACAACAATCTCTATTTCGAAAATATTGATATGTTCAACAAGAAATAAAGATCAAGGAATAAAAAAAACTCAACAATAAGTATAATAATTTAGTCAAATAAATTTGCATACCATAAAAATTAAACAACTAATTTTTATTGTCTTCTTTGAATACTTTGTAAATGTTTCACAGTATAGTTTTTATGAGTCAGCATTCTGTAAATACCTGATTGTGTTTTTAAATAAAGAAAATTAAAATATGGGTCTTTGTGTATTAAAACTTTATACTTACATTTTAAAGAATAAATAAATACTTAAATAAAAACTATCACGGGACAATAACACACAAATTGACCTAGTCCCAAACTAAGCTCTAGGATTGTGCTATGGGTACTCGGCAACGATATACTTACTTATATAGAGAAATATATGTATACTTAAATACATATAACATCCAAGATTCAGGAATAAATACACGTGCTCATCACACAAATATCTGTCCTTACTGGGATTTGAACCCGGAACCGCTAGCTTCGAAGATCACTACCATCTACAATTTGTTGTTGTTGTTGCCAACATCTATTCGTTCCGCTTCCCTCGGGTTTAAACGAAACGCAACTTTAGCGAAAAATACACTTTCCGAGTTAAATATTTCCTAAACGATCCCCCAAATCTAAAAATGAATCATATTCAATTCAAATTCAAATTTAATCATTTATTCAGCAAAATGGTTTCTTCTTCCGTGGATTGAATGGTTTCTTTCGAGAACAATTAATGTCTTTCCTCCTTGCTCAGAGACAATTTAGAGGCGATTAACTCGTACCTTTTAAAAGCTTGTGTTTGAAAAATCGTCGCTAAGGAACGACCTAATCGTCGCTAGCCGACTCTGGATTCTGCCCTGTGGTGGCCGTATAACCATAGAATAAGAACTAAAGGCGTAAAGGAGCCATGAAACGAAAGCGTTATATCTATACCTGTCTCGAAAATTTCAACAGGAACGTCCAACAAGTTATAAAAGGAAAGAGTACAGAGTACAGTTCTTGCTAAAACTATACTAGTTGGTGTGTAACTAGCCGTACACACCAAGATGCTGTCAACTCGTTAAACTGGTCACTAACGACACCAACTGGACATCATGGTGATAAATTATGCAATATGCAACAGAGTGCGACAGCAACAGTGTACGACCATGATATTTTAGCTAATAGAATTGTCTCTTTATGGCACACTGAATCCCAATAAGACTGTGTATATCAGCTATCTGGGCGTTTTCCAAAAAAAGTGTACATCGTTAAGGACAAAATTAAGGAAATTTAACTTTTTCCATTTCGTCACGAAAATTAGTCATACATTTAGATACTTACATTAACTTTCGTGACGAAATGGAAAAGTTAAATTTCCTTAATTTTTTTGGAAAACGCCCATCTATATGTTGCCTTTTATTTTATCGCTCCTTCTATACCTTTAGTTCTTATTCTATGACCTTAATATTGTTATAGTTAAATAGATTTATAATAAGAGAGAGCGCTTGATAGCCAGATGATATGGACGAGTGTGTAGCGATTATAATCGATCGGCATCACGTGTCTCCCACGCACTACACTATATTATTAAAGTCACTGAAGTCTTTACCAGTTGCATCTTGGACGTTGTAGTTCTAATTATAATTTTAATTAATGACCGTCAATCTAATTAAAGTAATTCGAAAATGGTAAGTTATTTATAGACACTCCTGCGGACATATTAGAGTAATAATCCCATGCATATCACACGCGAGGACAAAATTGTTCGGTAAAGAGTATATTCTCTTGTGGACTAAACAGAAGCACATGGGGTTAGCTCCACGAGGTTCTGCCAAGACGATAACGATGTTAAGTATCGTGCGTTCGTCCATGTCAGTTTCAGGGACCCGCCCACCCATTTACCTATAAAAGCCTTTGAAAGACTAACCTCTCAATAGAATATGCCACTATAAGAATAACCTCTTGGAAATAAATATATGACTAAGTTATTTGTTAAACTAACCATTCACTATAAGGGAAACCTTAACAGCTAAAGCACAGATAACCCTTATAAATAGCGCTTTAAAAATCATATCGAACGGATTTTCTAAGTAAAACCCTTACAAAACCCATTCGAAACCTCTTGAATGGGATACCGCGTTTTTAAAAGCAAATCGAACGGCTTTTAAGGGATGCGGCTTTTCTAAGAAAAACCCTTATAAAAACCCACTCGAAACCCCTTGAATGGGATAGCGGGCCGGTCCCTGGTCAGTTTCATACTAAGTCCATCCATCCATCCATCCATGTTCCAGGTAACCTATTAACTAAAAGCGTTGTATCCTGTTGGTGATCCTTTATAAATAAATAAGAGGCGCGGTCGTTTGGTAGCCCAGGCACCTATTAAAAATTACCCTGTACATTAACAATGTAGGTACTTCGACGCTAGTGAATCAAGGGTCGATAGTGCCGTTTGTCGTCAGATAATAATGAACGCGTTTAGAGCGATTAGCATCGATCGGCAGGCGGGCTAGCACAACGCACAACACAAGTGGTCCGTGACTTGTTTGTCGCGCGGATCTCCCTTCCTAACTAGTCAACGATAGAGACGCACTGAGCGACTAACGATAAAACACAACTTGTGCTACGCGTGCAGGTGTTTGCCTCCCACACACACTTATTAATACTATACAATACAATACACCATTTGCCGTCCAAAAGAGAAATGCAGTGTACGTTATTTCTGCATACGCAGTGAAAAGATTTGAACGCAAACGATATTCTTTATATTTGCCGTGGTACACAGATCAAAACGATCACTAATTAACTTTTTTTTAGTAAGTACCAACTACCCCTCTTTGGGAATGTAGGTGAATTTTACACACAGGCTACTCTCAAGTTAAAAGTAACGGATTATGGGTTTTCTTCTCGTGATAATCAGTAAAAGTATTTTACCAAGTTACGAGTAATACTACCTACTTCTATTCATAAACGCAAAATAATTAATGTATTTAATATATGGTTTTTCCTTATCTTTAATTTTGTCGTTTGAATGACACATAACGTGACAATGCTTGTAGTAAAGTAGGTTTATTGTAGGATAATGAATAAGAGGGTATTTCTTTTAATTTACGATTTATTTCCTGGCAATCTGGAAAGTATTTTTATTAGCTCTTCACGAAAGTGCCATAATGACACTACGTCCTAACTATAGCAAAATTTACACTTTTCGAGTCCACGTATTGCCCCAAATCTAAAAACGTATACGGCCTTTAGACATATAGAGTAGAAGCGGTTTTGGCCATCTTAGTACCTTCTTTGACCATTGTAAATATAAGTCAATAAATAAAAAGTCTTCATGTTTAAATAATATTTTTATAGAACTTTGAAACTTTAACACTTATATAAATCTAATTTATAATTTAATTTAATTTATGAAACGATTCAAACAACAATTTGGACATAAAGTGGCCAAAAAGGTACAGTGACCACAAAAGGTACACCTGCCCTACATAATTATTTTTATATTACACTATGTTAGTAAGTGCATAATTACTACCCTATAATAGGCGAGCGAGCCGTTCATTAGCCATCTCAAAAATAGTAATATTGAATGGAATTTAATAACTGCCCTGTTATCAGGGCAGTAATGTCGTATGAAAATCCATTATTACACCGTTTTGTTTTTTTTAATTCTAGATGACGTTGTCAATCAACCCACTTTGACACGCACGCAAGCTGGACCCTGCAAATCGAAGCGTATTCACCTTCTTTAACGTCTTTTGGCACAGAAACTGTACGGAGCGTTATAATTCACATGACATGGGGATTTAAATGTACTGTTCTGTGTTTTGTTTTTATTTTTTATTTTTTGGTGTCCAATAAAGAGTATTTGTATTGTATTGTATTGATAGGCAAGTCTGACTCAGGCAGTCTGACTACTCCTTGAACTAGACCGGTGTTTTATTATGAGCTGTCGACTTACATTGTTTTACACCAGAGCGACAATACAACGTTGTTGAATAAACAGTTGGTTCGTTGTTTATATAACCTACGACTGCTGATAAATGGTGATTCCCAGTAAGGAAGTTTGCACTTTTTTTATTAGGTTAGTGCTGTAAACAGTGGACGGCTTTCCGCTGACATAATGGAAAAAATTTAAAATTGTACACTATAATTAATAATAAAATACCCGCTGGCGATTACTATGACGACCCCTACCATTTTAACTAGCGACCCGCCCCCGCTTCGCTCCGGTTTATACACAATTCATTAGCTTTCTATTATTGGAAGATTTTTTGAAATCGGTTTTGTCTGCATGATATTGTTGTCTATCTTATATGTGAAATTCTGGCGGTGTTTTTGCCAAACTCTTCTGAAACGGCTGATTTTAATATTTTTTTGTGTGCATATCGGTTAGGTCTGAGAAACGGCCAACATCTATTTTTCATACCACTAAGTGATATGAAAGATAAAAAAATAGCAGCGGGCGAAGCCGCTGGCGGGTCGCTGTTATACTCATACAACGTGTTACAAAATAATCCGTAAAAAAGAAATTACGTTAACGTTATTTAATAAGGGTTGACACTACTTTAGTAATTTCTTTTTTACGAATTATTTTGTAACACGTTGTATTATTTATCGCCATTTTTGTATTAAAACGCAACACATGATAAAGTCAGAAGTGTTCCACGATCGGGATTTTAATAACCATAACGCCTATGTATCTGGGGTGCGGTTTTTGAATCTCACCAACGAACAATTACTAGCTTTAACCCTCTGCAACTGAGGTGACTTTAATAGAAACATTCTACTGAGGTGGAGTCTGTAAAATGTAAGTAACTTGAATAAGGTAAAAAAAAACAGGAATTTTTAACATAGGTTAACTTATAATGCCTCGAGTCTTTAGAAGAATTTACTGAGCGATACAGAGCTATTTCACGCTATACTTAAGACAATTTATTTTTTTGGCGGATAGACGTCACGTCAGTCGCAGAGGGATAAAATCAATTTGTGCAGCGATTTTAGCGACGATCGAACCCTTCTTTTGGATTTGATGTGATAAGGCGTTATGATATGAAATTCAAAACGTGGGCCGCTCGCCGACAAAATCGCTGCACATATTGATTTTACAGTTCGTCATTTTTCGTCGGTGAGATTCAAAAATCGCACCCCAGTTCTTTAAATAAAAGAAACAATATCCTCGTTAGTTTTATATTTCAAACATGACACCTTCTTCGCATATTTTAGGTGGAATCTTCAAAACCCTGTGATGTTTAACGATGATATTATTATTCGAGTTCTTAATCCTGGTAAACCATTTTTAACCGACGAAAAAAAACGGAGGAGGATCTCAAGTCGACGCGTGTTTTATTTTTAAATGTATGACCACCGATTACTCCGTCAATTGTGTACCGATTTTTTTTTTGTGATATAGAGTATACTTCCGCGGTGGTCACATTGTCACCAAATCTGAATCTGATGAGGGGATCAGTGAGCAATTGAGGGACTCCTCAAATATTGTAGGCATACATATAGCTTTAGTATTTTTAGTAACAAGTGTAGCGTTTTCATTTAGAAAGTATAATTTGGTGCTGTGGAACTGATGATGAAGACCTCTGATGGCCACCGGAACTCCTCAACGGTACCTATTTCAAGGGTATATCTAGGGGATATCTCGACTCTCTCTTCGTTGTAGTCGCTCAACTAAGATAGTTGAGCGACTACAACGAAGGATATTGACTTGTTGAAATATGACTATGACTTTCCCGCGGCGTTGCTTGCGACGCGCTTGAAATAACTTAAATTTTCATATCAACTAAGAAGTGGAACTACATAACAGCGTATTATGATCACTAAAACGTATTAAGTAAAATAAATGTTTTATAAAACAAAAAAAACGTATGAAATAACTTCTTTTAAAATTGTAGGCACCTAATAGGTTAGTCCAATTGAAGTCGGCGAGACGGCGACCACAATATTTTCAGCAAAAAAGCCGACTTCAGTTGGACTTCAGACTTCAGTAATAAATTTGACCGACTCATTTTCGAGTCGATAGAAAACAGAAACGTTAGAGCGTTTGTGTCTTGGCGTTCATTCGATAACAGTAAGGTATTACAAGCGTCAGGTTCGTCACTTTATCGATGCTACAACGTAACGAGTAGTACGATACGTTTACTGCACAGTTTACATGACCTTTATACCCGTGGCACTCCGTACCTACCGTTTCGCTTACCGGTTCAATCCAGTACGGCACGAGTTCGCGTGACGTTTAGATATGATAATGTCAGTGAGTACATTAGCCTTTGGTTTGTTTGACAAAGTTTAAAGTAGATAGGGACGAATGTATTTTTGGAGAAAACCTTAAGAGGTCGCCGAGCGTCCAGAGGTAAAGTATTATCCTTAATCAGAGAGCGCTTTACTGTTGTACAATTGAATACACAATTTATAGAGAATAAATGACATAACTTAACAACAGTTGATCTATGAGTGAGCAACGTAACGGAATAAGGTGGCCACCTTTTTCCGTTAAGTTGACTAAACGAAGGTTAAAGATTAAACTGTCATGTAAGTAGGTACGCTATATATTGCGTATTAATTTGTACAACAGTAAAGCGCTCTTAGATTTTAAGATAGGTAGATACTTAAGTTAATTAGAAAACACAATAAAGGTGAGGGTGTTACTGGACGCTCGGCGCCCTCTCAAAGAAAGCATCGCCTGCCACACTTCTGTTAATGATTTTTAAAGGACAATGCTTTTTTTATTTATTTTTTTGAGGGACCTACGTAGTTAGCCTCTGATGGCTTTGACTACTGTGTGTAAAGTGGGTTTTTACACTAGCATGCCTAAGGGCGCCCCTATTGGGCCGACCTCGGACTTAGGACGCTATGGGAGAATTTGAATCGAATTGGAAAGGACAATGCGCATTTTGGTACGCACTTTATAGTAATTGTGGCGATGTTGAATAGGCAATACAAATAGGAACAGCAAATGGAGATAAGGGCCCCTCTTCATAACACTACCTTTCCATTGATGTGCAAATTGTTTATTGGGGCGGATATCACGTTCTATATATTTTTGCACATTGACATTATTTAAAGGTTGTCTAAAACAGTTCGCTTGTTAGCGATACGACTAAAAAAGATGAGAGTTGTTTTGGAGAAAAACCTAAATCGGAAGAAATATTTTAGCTTGATGTTGAGGAAATTGAAAATCGAATCTAACAGGGTTATTTTGACGTGTTTCCGGCCGCAAAGATGATATGGTATTTCCGAATTGAATAGAGGCCCACATATCCAAGGTAATAAATAATATAAAGAAAAAATATTGGATTTTTTGTTTGTAATGTCTAAACTCCGAACTCCAAAAATCATTCTTTCACTAGTAGAATGCTTTATATTACTGAGTAACATAGTCTCTGTTTTATTTTCTACGCGAACAGAGTCGCATGCAACCGCTTGTAGTGAATAAACAAACGAGATAGTATTTTGTGGGTTTAAATCCGACGAACTCCGCTGCATTTGATTGTTCACTACATCGTACTTTACACCACAGAATAGATAATGGCACAAGTTCCATACGCTTTCATCTACGTAATGAGTTATTTACCGCTATATTATGAAGCAGTTGTGGTTATTAGTTTATATAATAATGAGTCATATAATTATCAACTAGTAGCACGTGCAGTAAGCAAGGATGAGAAGCAAGGATGGGGCAAATGTTTTCCATATGAACTTTATATTTATGAAGTCTTGGTAGTTTTGGTTGAAAACGAAACAAAAATATGGTGATGGTATCAGTGTTGGGTACTTTAAGCTGACAGGCACTAGTAACAGACACAAGATACGGTCATAAATTAATTGCAGAACCACAAATAACACTTGTCTTCTCTAAAATAAGAATTAACTGTCCATTATTGGTCCTTGTGCATTGGTTTCATTTCATTTCTTCAACTATTTTTTTATTGCAACTCTTAATAGAAAATAAACTCGAGTTGATACGCCTTTTATGAGCGATATATTGTTATCTGTATTAAACCAGGCTTAAGAGGACTGTGACGCAAATAATTTTCATACAAATTGCGATAACGTTTTTCTCCGCTTAAGCGTTGTCCGATTTTTACATGTTTTGAATATGTTGTAGATATTATGAAAAACTAGGTTTGTTCGTTTTCCTTTCAAAGATAATATTAATTGAAAAAAAAAAGAAAAACACGAGAGCGAAAACGTACAGACTTAGTTTTTCATAATATCTACAACATTATTTCTAAGCTCGTGGAAATCGGATTTGATCTAGGGGGTGAGAAAGGATATCGCCCGGAGCTAAATTTGTATGGGTTATTTTTGACAGCTACACGATTTAAGCATCGGTTCACAATCCTCTTAAAATGATTGTACGAAAAACGTTGCTTGCCTTAGGCACGTAAAATATAACTAGTAATGACTAGTAATGTAATAACGCAATCAACGACTGAATCATTCTGTGAAGGCACGCGCTGCTCGTCGGATCCAACGTGTTTACTACGTGACATAGTCCATAACCTATTGGTTACAAGATAAGCCCATTCATTCGTACGATTATTTATTTATTGGAGCACGACTTTATTTATGTCATAAGGAAGACAATCAGTACTCTACCAACTAATTGTACATGGGATCTAAGACCATAGGCATTTGCATCACTACATAGTATAAAACAAAGTCGGTTTTTCTGTCCCTATATCCCTATGTATGCTTAAATCTTTAAAACTACGCAACGGATTTTGATGCGGTTTTTTTTTAATAGATAGAGTGATTGAAGGAGAAGGTTTATATGTGTATAATACTTTAATCCGGAGCAAAGCGAGGGCGGGTCTCTAGTTCTTATATAAAATACGCAAATTCGTATTAAAAACACATTTAAGTATAATATCTCGGATGCCAGTTAAAAACGACCGCTCTCCATAAAATACTCAGCTCTTTTATAAATGACACTTATCCTGTGACAATCAATGCAATTTATTTTAAACTATATTTTAATCACTTCATTTTTATTTGTTTCAAAATTGAAAATGTAATTTAAGAGCAAAGGTAGCTGAATTTTTTTGGGCTTTAAATGCTATATTTCTCTAGTTACAAGAGTCTTGAACTCTGGACATCGCGAGTAAACGAAAGCCAAGGAGACGGCCGCTGAAAAACCGGTTATTTTCGGTTCTCTTCCGGCTCAGTTCCAAGGCGAACTGGGAAAATCGGAACTGTTTTTTGGCACGTCACTAGCTATTTGGGGTTGGCCTTTGGTTTGTTTTTAAATCGTAGTCGGTGATTAAGGCTAAGGTAATAATCGTAAAGGTAAACGTCATAATAATAAAATACTCGTAATAGAGTAAAAATATATTGAAATAGTTTTCCCGCCTCGCAATTTCCTCGAGAACTGTGTCAAGAATATTATCTATTAGCTGTTTCCCCTGACCCTATCCGTGCAGAAACAATTTATCGGTATTCCCTCAGGGACTGACCAATTTTCCTGTTGCTGCGAATAAGTTTAAAAAAAAGAAGTTTATAGATGATATATGAAGATGAAGTTTACCTAGATAATTTAAAATATGTATTATTGATAAATTATTTTTTGGAATATAGCTTGCATAAAGTGCACCTACTGTATGAGACTTAATTAACTTTTCTCTTTTAAGTTTGTGCGGAAGAGATCACTGGTCGTTGGCACTAGTGTTAGACACATCAAGCTTACAGGCACCAATAATGGACACTTAACTATTAATTCAAAGATCATACGGTCCTATATTGATTGTTGCAAAACAAATGAATAGAGTCCTTATCTTCTGTAAAATATGAATTAAGTGTCCATTGTGTCCTTTTCTAGTCAGAGGATTCCTTTAAACTACCTGTATTTTATTTTTCCCATTAATTAATATAAAATTTGGTACACATACCATAATGTTCACTTTTTTATGTTAAGGAGAAGGCACATGATGGTAAGTGAACAAAACTCTCTACAGAAGTTAGAGGGTTTAGTCACTTTTCAGTACTTTGGACATACTTTGGAAGTCAATTTCTCACAATAGGTTGAGTTTGGGCAGCTAAAAAAAATACATGTCCGTTATTTTAGACTCTCTAACATATATAAAAATCAAACAAATCGGAGCCGGACAGTTAGGGTCTCCCCAAACCTACACTTTATGCCGTCGCCGGCCGACGTCAGCCGAGCCGATTCGACTGATCAGCTAACGCCGATTCCGCGTCGATAGGTTTGGGGAGACCCTTAGTACAGCTTGAAACAAGTTTTTTTTTAAATCTAAATATATGACACGTGAGTCTTGTTCAGGACAGTTCTCCAGTTATGAACGATCCCATAAACAAAAGCTCCCGAGATTGAAATGCTTCATGCGTTACAATTAGGTTAGACTAAAATTGTTCAGGTCTAGCGGCCCGCCAGCGGCTTCGCCCCGCTGCTGCAAATTTCCAACTTTGCCGGTAGATTTTTCAGTTTTTTTCATTCATAAGAACCTTCTCCTGACAGTAACAAACACAATAAAAAAATAATTAGCGAAATCGGTTCAGCTGCTCTCGAGATTTGCGCTTACCAACACATTCAGCCATTCATTTTTATTATATAGATTATCACTATTAGAATGAAATGGGTATTGCCAAGTTTTCAATACTAAAAATGATAATATTCATCACTGGAGCTTTGAATTCCGTTCTTTATTTGCTTTGTTGTGCCTTTAACTTGGTAGCCTGTTCAAATCCCAGTTAGGGCAGATATTTTTTGTTTAGCGCTAGTATTTGTTTCCGAATCTTGGATGTTGTCTATATGTATTTAAGTATGTATAGGTATTATAGAACTAGCTTAGTTTGGGACTAGGTCAATTTGTATGAGATTTTTTTCCCTGATATTTATTATTAATTAATGGTTATTGAATGTTAAACAGAATATGACAGTAATGATAAAAAATACCTTACGCGATGACCAAAACTACGTGATTATCGAGTGATAATAGTAAATTGGTCCGTTTGGTTTCGTTTACGTCAATTGTCATTTCTATCAGCCCCGAATGTATCTAAAAAAATTAACCCCTATTTCCCTTGGTCACGGCATCACGCGTGAACGGCTGGACCGATTTCGCCGATTATATTTTTATTATGGTTGATATTGTCAGTAGAAGGTTCTTATGGAAGAAAAATGCACGGAAAATTAGAAAAAAATACATATAAACTGAACGACCGTTTTAACTTTTCTAATGTAACCTTAGCGCATTTGACAATATAAATTTTTCTAATGTACTATTCATATACGCGCCAGAAAATAAAACTAAGAATTTTGTCTATCATTTTTGTGACTTGAATTCATCATAATGTAGTTAATTCACAGAACAACTTCGTCGGGTCAGCTAGTTTAAAAATTAAAACCCCCAATATAATGGCCAGACTGATTTTAATTAAACCAGAACCACCCTGTAATAACTTATTTACTTTAAAAACCGGGCAAGAGCATGCCGGACCATTTTCAGTGCAGGGTTTCGATGGATTAACTCTCGGTGTGTCCACAGGAAAGACGGTAACCTAAATCTGTGTGTGACCCAGCATCGGCATTATACCTTAGATGGAATGACTAGCCATGTTGGTCAGTTTTTTTGTCAAACAAAAGTATCAGATCACTAAAACTTCAATTACTTTCACTTATTAAGTTGGTATTTAATCAGCAACCGAAGTCACAGCTTTCTGTGGATCTCATTAAAATATTAGCGCTCTAAGGCGCTCTTACCTTTTATAATATCTAACACAAATTAGCGTCTTAAATTATTTCGTCCGTCATAATAACAACGACCATAAGATAATACTATTTTAATTTAAATGTAGAATTAATAAATAACGATAACATACATATCCTGTTCCATCCAACTCTATCCAAATTTTAATTGGGTACTTTTCAAAATAATCGTAATCGTAAAGGACTAAAAAAAATGAAGACACGGTAACATTTAAATGTAAGTAACAAAAATTAGTCACACATTTATTTGGTTAATTTTCGTGACTCGCATGTAAAAGTAACCGTTTCTTAATTTTAGTCCAATATTAATATTAATTATTTTGAAAGCTACCCAATTACCAACTCTGCTTCAACCTTGTATCTACCTTGTTTAGTGCATTGAAATTCTGTTAAACCAATTATTAAATTAAATACATAATTGCGACGCCGCTGCTGATAACTAACCTAATCTAGTAACAAACCCAGTAAAACTGGCTTTCTATTAAAAATTAACCGCGTCAAAATCGTTGCTTTCGTTTTGGAACTTCGACAGACAGACACGCACATAGACAAAAAACATCTATTTCAAATCTTGAATTCATGAAAAATGAAATACTTTTAATTTAAATAATATTATAAAATAACTATTTCTGATCAAAAAGGGAAAACAATAACAGGCCACAAATAAACCTTCAAAATGACCAAGCGAAGATTCATTTGAAATTCGAATTTCAAATTGGTCTCGGAGCGAATCCCATTTTCGAACGCGAAAAAGTTACATCACAAGACTGAAAACTGTGCAACCTTGATCCTACAGTCTACAGTAGAGCCGCAATTTAGAAAAAAAGAAAATTAGAGTAGGTAAATTTTCTTACGTCATTTCTGCTGCGAAGCGTGCTCCTCTTCGGTCTTAGGAGTACATCCTTAAAGTCTAACTTAACTTCGTTTATAATATTAGGCATTTTTAACTGTTTAACTCAATTTTTGTGCGGTTAATGTTTTGATTGACGAGAGACACGCGCGCGCCTCCTCCCTCGCGCAATATCGACTGTCTGATGCGCTGTGTGTTGCCAGGGTTTGAAGGAAATTTCGGAGAAAAAAGTAAGAAGGTGCGGTAATAAAGTTTTATTTGTTTAATTATTTTATTTAGTGATGACGTACAAACCCGGCCGTTTTCAGTAAATGTTCCTGGTTTTTTTTCAATTTTCTTAAAAATACCATTAAGTACCTAAGTAACTAAAGTGTCTTACCGAAAAGAACCAAAAAAAAAACTGCAAAATTGGTTTCATTATCGCACTAATTATTTTGCTAGGAAACAATATAAACACTTGATAACTTAAATAATTTATCGATTGAGAAAAGAAATTAAACAATTAAATTACGTGAAATTGTTGTATGTTGATTGGAAATAAAACCATTACTGTAATCAAGTCATATTTGTGTATGTAATAACGCATTTATCTTCTCGTATGCGTATTGCGTAGGTTCTCTAAAATACGATTAGATGTGTATTCATTTCCAACATAATATGAAGTGTGGGAATTTCCCAATTTCATTATTACTTTGCAACACTGCAAGCGCGCGCTCCTACGTCACAATACAAGGGCGCAGCTACGCCGACGTTACAGAAATACCGCTTTCAGCCGCTAGGTGAAGGTTAAATCGGTTACACAAAAAACCAATCTCGCTTTCATACTCTGTTTTTCATAATTGCAAATACTTTTTTTATTTCTTGAGTCTTAAGGCAGGGCTTACAAATTGATTTATGCCGCGGCAAACAGCGCCTCGAGATGGATTCATGTGCATCAGTAACATAAGAAAATTAGTTCTGAATTTTCCCGCGCGTTCGGATAAGTTGGTCGGGTTGGTCGCCATATTGACATAACATAACAGTCAGCTGTTTAGCTCATACATAGTGCGCAGGCGTTAAGTGAGTCGCTAAATTGTGTCCTATTTCTGTGCAGATAACGATCCTTACTAATATTGTGAAATCGTGGATGTTTATTACTCTTTCACGCAAAAACTACTTGACGAATCATCATGAAACTTTGTACACATATTCTGGGAGGTACTAGAAGTAGGTAACATAGGATACTTTTTATTGATTGTAAAATATTTTTCAAAATCGCCTGCGTATTCGAAACTCGTTATTTTGTACTGCATAGCATGAGCATTTTGAACCTTGAATATTTTTTATGAAAGTGGAATAGGATAAGATATAATTTAACGACCAGTCTACGTTTGTATCTTCTGTCGTGCGATCAGCCTGTGATGCGGGCATGGTGCATTTTGCGAACGTTACGACAGAAAAATCAAACAAAATGTACTTAAAGTATCTAGACACACAGCACTGTAGTGTGTCAGCCAAGTTCGCAAAGAAAATAGGCCACGTGCTACTAGTTTATTCTTTTTCCTCTACTTCGATCAGGGATTCGATTTTTTAATTTGACCAATCAGAACGACATAACGCCTTTATGATATCAAATCCAAAACGGGGCGCGCTCGTAGAGAAAATCGCCGCATAAATTGTTTTTAAAGTTAGTCATCTGTCGTCAGTGAGTTTAAAAATCGATCCCCTGAACATAAAGTTAATCACTTCCTTAACTAATCCATACCTTAAAAACTATGCCTTAACTTCGAAACACTTATACGAGTATTTGACTAGATTTTCGCCAATGAGACATATTGTACTTAAACTCAAAGATTAAAGTTGTTGGGTAAATAATTTGTCTGTCTTCCTAAGTCTTCTAAGTAGAGATACTTATAAATCTTATAATATAAAGCGAATGTATGTATGTTGATTTGCTCTTTTACACAGCGTAACGACGTGAAAGAGTTATACACATGCGTTACCCAAACTAAAAGTAACAAAAAAAAAACTTTTTTTTTACTAATATGATGCGTTTCTTTTGACCGACATTTTATTCCTTACCAAAAATAAAAATATCGCAAAGAGAAAAACATAGGCGAAATTGTATAAAATAAATACCAAAGTATGTTATGTGTTTTGCTATAAAAGGGGCAAACAATTTATTTGTGTTGCATTAATATAAATCAATGTTAGGTACCAAAATACGCCATATAAAAAAGAATAAAAAAAAGGGCGCATTAAGTTTCTTTTAGTTCTAGGTAAGAAAATATTGTATCTGTGTGTATGTAAATTCTTTATTGCATCATAAAGCATAAAAAAAATAGTTACATCGATACAGTCAATATAAATAGACGAATAATGTCTTTGAATTCACTGACTTTTCTTTTTTACTTTGCGCAGTGCAGTAACTCTTTCTGGCATAAATTTTTTAACCCATTTTTTTGCCGACTTAATAATATTACAGATCAGTATAGCATCAAATATCGTCTTTTTACTATCTGAACCTCATATCGTATCTAATTGATTAGTAGGAAAAGCACTCATGTTCTAAAAAGAATAAAGACTACTTTTCTATCTAACTATTCGATTAGATAAGAGCTTGAGAAAGTAAAGGGACGAGAGTATTATACAATATGAAAACAAAGTTTTTTGTACGATCACAGATGACTAGAGGCACCTGTCAGACCCTTGTCAAAGTAAACCGATTAATTTTGACGAGATCTTTTTATTCATAGGATGTGATGCTGTCATAGTAAAAGGGTCCTGTGGTGGTACGAGAAATTACCGAGATTGCTTGCCGCTTTATTTGACAACTTCGTACGCATTACATTTTTTTTTAGGGTTCCTTAACAAAAAATATTTTTATTCTTAGGGTTTTACGGCTTTGAAGATGTACCGAGCATGGCCCGACAATCCTACACGCACTTGGCCAGTTTAACTGTCGTGTATCTGTTAGTGTCACGCAGGGGATCCTATCATTTCATAACCAACGTTTCACAAATGATTCATTTCACAAACATATCATTTAGAAATTAAACACACAACAAGTAGAAATTAAAAATAATGATGGGTCTACTCAATTATCCAATGTAAGTAGTGTCACTCGGGGGGTTCCTCAGGGTTCAATCCTAGGGCCCTTACTTTTTATATTATATTCATCCAAAATATTATTAACTGCATTAAACACTGTAACTACCACCTTTACGCGGATGATCTTCAGTTATTTGTTCCTTTCAATAGAGAAATTGTTTCTATAGACTCAAAGTGCTTTATAATATCCGTCAATTACTCTCCGTAGATCTACGAATTAAACTCTGTGAATCCCTTATTCTCTCTAAATTGAATTATTGTGATACTGTATTTGGGCCTTGTCTTTACAATAAAACTCAAAAAATCATTCAAAGAGTTCAGAACGCCCGTGCTCGTTTTTGTTTTTCCATTCCTCCAAAAACATCAGTGACACCGTTCCTTAATAATGCTAAACTTTTGAAAATGAAATCCCGCCAATATCTTCACCTTACTTGTCTCTTGTTCGGAATTATCAAATCGGGAAAGCCTGAGTATTTGTTAAATAGATTGACGTGGCGACAACAGCATCGGGCAGACCGTTTAAGGGCAGTAGCCAAACCGCTCTGTGTCCCGCAACACACATCCGCCGCTTTCCGTGGCAGTTTTCGGTTCCAGGCCACAAAGTGTTGGAATGATTTACCTCCCCCGATAAGGAATTGCTGCTCAAAATTTTCCTTCAAACTCAATTTAAAAAAATATCTACTTCAAATCCAAACTGGAACCTGAGGATTGCCCTGCTTTGTCCAACTAATTTATTTTATTTAAATATTTTTCTATAACACATATTTCTATTGCGGTATTGTGATTTGTGTTTAAACATTATACAGTATTATTTTCTTGCTGAAGGCCTTTCTAACTTGTATGTATTTTTAATTGAATATTTTCCTCCGATATTCGTTTATACAATATTTATTAATTTCATTATTAACCGTTATAACAATTATTTACCAAAACTCAAATGTTCTAACGCACTCGCAGATTCCTAGGTTCTGACAGAATAACAGCGTTGTGATTGCTCCGCAGTCGCAGCACAAGCTGAGTCAGACCCTTTTCATCCACACATTGCTGGCTCCTTTTACCTACAAATCCACTATAAATTGGTGAAATAACTATTTTAGTACTAGTTTTTTTTTATGTTTATTTTTTGCTATGTGTGTGCTGAATAAATATGTTTCTTTCTTCTTTCTTTCTTTCATTTGACAACCCGCGTTTTTTTCCGAAACTGTAAATAATTCTGGATTTATTTCAGGACCATCGTGTAGAACCCTATAGGTTAGGTTACTTAGGTTAGTTTTATTAAAATCCTGAAAAAATTATAGTTACAGAAAAAAACCGGGCAACAGCATGTCGGACCATGCTCAGTGTAGGGTTCCGAAGCCTACAAATTTTCTATTTAAAGTCAATTGGTGCCGTCGTAGATGATTTTAGTAGGTAAAAACACTTTATTCGCCTGTATCTCAAGAACCAATGATGTTTACTTAGCCGTGATAGTTTTCCTTTAAAATTGGTTGTATGCTCTTTCATTTAAGATTTTTTTCTGATTTTTAGTATTTGTAGTTTTGGCTGTAGGGGGGGGACACTTGATCTAACAAAAATTAGCGCTTTGAAGCTAAATATTTCATAGACGGATTACCTAATTAAAACACTCTTTTCACAAACCCATAATATTTTTAAAAGACCTATCCAACGGTACCCCACACTATAGGGTAGACGAGGAAAAAAAAATACATCCCCACGTTACGTGTAGAGGAAGAACGCTAAAAAAATTTTTTTTAGTGTACCACTTTGTTGGCGTGACTAATATGCATATTCATGCCAAATTGCAGCTTTCTAGTACTAATAGTCTTTGCACTAGGCTGCGGACGGACAGACGGACGGACATGGCGAAACTATAATGGTTCCTAGTTTGACTACGGAACCCTAAAAAAGCGGGTTGGCAAATGAATAGGTTGCGAAACGATGCATTTAATGTACGAGGATTAATCTGGTGAGGATTCTCCTGTCGCTGACAGCAACTATATTGTCACTCCATCGAACGGCCATAGTTGCGGCGTCATTTAAACACCTCACTACTTCGATATATTGCCAGTAAGTACTTCCAGCCAACTTGGCTTTGCTGCAAGGACTTCAAAACAGACCAGGTCTCGACTGAATTAAAAGCTTTCTCACAGTCCACAAAAGTTGGACAGATAGAATTATTATAAAAATCAAGATAGGTAATAAATAAAAAAAAAAATTTCAACATCGCAACATAGGTACATATATTCAAATGTAATTTGATGAGATTGTTTTAACATTGGAAACTCTTAACCCCTCGTCTGTCTTTTCACAGATCTGTGCCCAATATTTGGATAGCTTTTTGTTTTTTTTTTTGGTTACTTATTTTTTCGGACTTTATCATAATCCGAAGAGACTAGAACTTGGTATTATTTTCACCTCTGACAGACGAGGGGTTAACCAGTTAGCGGCCGATCCCAATACTCAATGTACAGATTATGTTACCAGGTAGTGTTTGCTAGGTATAGGTAGAGTAGCTATTTTGTCGTAGGTATCCTTCCATGCGTCTGTCTGAGGTACCTATTATTTTAGCGAAACACCTTTCAACAAACGTACCATTAAGCATTATTTTCATTTCACCGCAAGGCATTGCTTAAGTTTTTTTTTTTGGCTGTCATAAATCTAACATAACCTGCATAGTTAATGTTTAAGATACGAATTTGGTGAACCATCATGATCTCAGCAGAAAATTGCGAAATTATACAATCGATGAAGTGAAATACCAATTCTAACCAGATGTAACCGTATTTATCCGCGTTCTTGAGCAAGTATATTTTTTTAAAGTAAAACATGCAACCTCGTTTATCTTTAGTAGAGAAAAATAAGACAGACTATCTACCAAAAATAAAAAAATAAACATGGAGAATACCTGCAAGTCCTCAGTGTTTTTGTTTTTACACGATTACGGGCTTCTATTGGAATAGTGCCGCTGATTTTACTTATGTTGATTCGAAGTACAAACAGAAAGGAAAGATGTGAACACTGGCACCAGATCCTATTAAGAAACATATAATAAATGTTTATTGTAATTAAATCAGGGATCAATACCGGTATTAACTACAATTGAAATATCTTCCTGAATTTGCATTATTTCCTTGATATTTTCGACTGTAAATTAGATACCACTATTCTATTATATAAATTATTTGAAGAGCAAAAATATTTAACAATAAGCGAGATACCGAAATTGAATACCGGTATTTTTGTATGAAAATAATATCGGTATACGATCCCTGAATTAAATATCGGGACCGGCCGTCCATAAAATAATTGTAACGCATACCAAGGGAAATGATGAGTACTTCATTACCTCGTTAAAATACTTAAATGACATACACAATCATTATTACAAGACTAAACATCAGCGGTTTTTACCAAGATTCGAATTCTTTGCGAAGTTTGCATTAAATGATGTTTGATAAAATTGTGTTGAAATATTTCAAGAATGTAGAGAGTTTTGTACCAAATATTAAAAACGGAATAATAAATATCAGGGAACAATGACAAATTGACTAAGTCCCAAACTAAAGTCTAGGCTTGGGTACTAGACAACGATAAACTAAATTATAGCGAAATACATATTTAAATACATAAAAAAACATCTAAGACACTTAGGTACTCACACAAGTCACGCACAACTATTTCACATTAAAAAACACCTCCATATTATGGGAATTTTTTATTTAACGATTCTAGTAAAAAGTAAAATACAGTGGAAAAATAAACAGCGATAAGGTTTATCATTATAGGACCTCTTTGCCAGGAATCACTGAAAACAAAAACAAAAAATGGTTACAGTATTTATCGCAACTGAGAAATCTACTATATAAAAAAACCGGGTAAGGGCATATCGGTCCATGCTCAGTGTAGGGTTCCAACGTCGTCCCTACCACCATAAAAAAAATATCTCGAAAAACATCAAGTAGGTACGAGTATGAACAAATTCTTTATTGAAGAGGGCGCCGAGCGTCCAGAGGCACCCTCATTACTTTTATTGTGTTTTCTAATAAACCAAAGTATTATCTTAAAATCAAAGAGCGCTTTACTGTTGTACAAATCAATACACAATATTATAGAGAATACTAGCGACCCGCCGCTGCAATTTTTTTTTCATGTCAATTTTTTTCTTATATTTGAAAAAAATATTTTTTTATATAAAAAGTGTCCAATGTTACTTCTAGTACCTCCCAGAATATGTGCACAAAGTTTCATGATGATACGTCAAGTAGTTTTTGCGTGAAAGCGTAACAAACATCCACGCTTCCACATTTATAATATTAGTAAGGATGAGACCGGGGGACTGGTGGGATTGTTACTATGAGTTAACTGAAAAAAGTGGCTACCTTTTTCCGTTAAGTTTACTACTACACGAAGGTTAAAGGTTATTAAACTGTGTCATGTGTGCTATATATTGCGTATTCATTTGTACAACAGTAAAGCACTCTTTGATTTAAAAATAATACTTTATTTTATTAGAAAACACAATAAAAGTATTGAGGGCGCCACTGGACTCTCGGGATACTGCCCTCCTAAGCTAAAACACAGTATGTCAGATTCAATTGCCAAAGTAGATTCAATCTTCTCTTGTTAGTAATAAGGTTTTGATTGCTACAGGAGACTTATTTGACATACTGCTATTTGGCTTAGCAGGGCAGGATAGTTTTCCTTTTATCTAAATTATTTGCTTTAATTTAAATGTACATGCTTACCGTTCGTGCGTTCGACATGAGGAGTGAAGAGCGCCGACCTGTAGTTACCGTAGCCGTCGCAGTCCACCTCCGAATTGTTGCGGCATTTCTCGCGCGCACAATCTATTTGCAAGAAAAATTGTAATTATAATTGCGAAGATTGCAGGAAGCTGATAGATGCACAAAAACCACCGTCTCGTGGAGATCCTATGTCCAGCAGTGGACGACCTTTGGCTGATATGACGGTAATGATGATCCGACCAGTCCCACGGGGTAACAGCGGTTAGCGGGGACGAGATATCTACGAGTGTTTGCAAGTGCAGGTGTGGAGCGGGGAACGGAAGCGCACGCGCTCCTCACCTCCCCCAACGTCTGTCACACTGTGGGACGATCGCGCGCGAACTTGTCGGTCTATAGTTAATTTTTCACGACGTGGGTGGTATGGTAGGAGCACACCATTGCAATTGCAAGATATGTAGTAAAATTAAATGCGTTACCAACCCTAAGGGACTAAGATGAAGCCAACATACAAATTTTCGTACTTTCCAAATCGGTCAAAATTACGGGTTACGTTGTAGATAGTTACCACAGTTCATGTTGGAGACTTCGACGCGCGGCACCTTGATACCTTCAATGAAGGATCCGTCTTCCAGCGCGCAATAGCACACAAAGCGACGGCACTGCAACAGAATAAATATCAGCAGACAATCCTCATAAATCTACTGGTCCAAAAGCTTATAACTTATTTCCTAGATTCTAGACTACAATGTAAATATGTATGTTATATATAGGTATAACTCCCCCTTTTTGGGATCCTGCCAATTATTGTAACTTTATTTTAAGTAAATGAAGGCTGTAAATTAACTAAGCGCCAATAACTGGATGGATTATGGATGCCTATAATTTGGTATCAGTTAAACCTGACTTGTAAAAATATTACTCAGAGATACTTCCAGGGATTAAACTTGGGATGCTAGTTTCGTAGGCAGAGCCATTACCAATTGCAGGTTATGTTTAGCGTCGAACAAAAAAGCTGCATTAAAATCCGTTCTTCGATTCTGGCCTTCGGCGGTGACATACCGAATGAGCACACAGGTAGACGCATAGGCTCTAAAGTCTAAACACATAATTGTTCTTAGCTTAGGGGTTTTAATATAACAAAAAAAAACGTCCTTGCCACGACTTTAAGATTTAACCCTTTCATACGTGAAGCGGCAGGCTAAAAAAAACACCCAATGCCGCTCAAAGTCATGATCAAGCTGATAAGATACCTGGACAGGAGCGAACAGCCAGAGCGGTGTGCACTGCGGCGCCTCGTAGTGCAGATGCCCGAACTCCCCATAATTCTTCTTAAATTTCTTTAGCTCTTTCTTACAAGGCTCTAAATAAAAAGGTTTCGTAAAATTAAGACCGCTCTCCAACTTGGCAGTATGCATGCAGTAAAACACGCGTTCGGCATGGACGCTGATCTTTGATTGGTGCCTAGCAACCCCTACCGATTATGTAATGGCCAATTCAGGGGACGGCCTGTAGGGGGCTTTTCCCAGGAGTGTTGTTCTCTTAAATACCTCGTATTTCTTAAATTTTCAACTAACATTACGGCTAGTTGACTTGTTAGTATGTTTTTAGCGTCGACATCGCATTATTTAGACGGGACATACATATAATATAAATAATTGGTGCCAAACACAATGGAATAAACTATTTCTTTTAAATATTGCAGTGTTAATGTGTTTTTGTAGGTTTCGTAGACATCAGTGATCTGAATTGTATTACTTTAGGCTGGAAAAGTCAGTGTTCGAAAAATTTAAAACAACCTTTCACCGGTACTAATTTCTCATGCATGATAAACCGCCCCTTAGGAAGGTAGGCACTCAATGGCAGAAACTGTCTGCTAAAGGTGATATGTGATTTGGTCGAGTTGTCTGATTACGAATTTTACCGACCCAAAATATAGCCGGTGTAACAGTAAACACGCATACCGATGAATCGGTTTGCATTCCCTACCATCTAAGGCTGCAGTTCCATTAAGCAAACAGTTTGCGGCTTGCTGTCTATCCTCCCATATTGTACAGGATGCCAATTTGCTATTGTACAGTGTGGCAAACTGTAGGTACAATATAGGAGGGCAAACAGGATGCCGCAAACTGTTTGTCTAACGGCATCGCAGCCCTACTCTCAAGCAGATTGACACGCAAACCCAAGCCACAAAACACTTCTTTTTAGCTGGCCAACTTACCGTAAGGAATTTCATTGCCCCCGTGCCTCTTGGATCTGCTGAGCAGGGTGGGGCGCACCGAGTGGATGTCCTGGCAGACCCCTTGCCTGCAGACCAGCGCATCGTCACATCCTGGCTCGAGGAACTCTTCTTCTACCTACGTCAACACATGTTTGAGTCGCTATGAGAGGCGCCGACATATTCAAAGATATTCGATTTAAGTGGGTGCTGCCATAAATCATCATCATCTTCATTTCAGCCGCAACCGACCACGACTTTCCCAAAAATTCTCCGCCTGCGGCGTTCCTGTGCTATTTGCACCCAGGAGGTTATCATGACATGGCTAAACAATTCAGATTAAGATGAGTGTAAAGGACCGAGCTATAGTAGTTACACAGCTCTGTCTCTTTCTCTCACGGTAAACTGAAGTGCTTAGCCATGTCAAGGTAACCCCCAGCTCTCTGCCGCGGCCTCCATCAGATCGATTCGCCTTGTGGGAGGCCTGCCAACCGTCGGTTTATTTATTCATATAGCTTACAGAACTCATATGACATCTTTCTACTATGTTAAGTTAAACAGTTGTAGATGTATAAATCGATGGCCGATGGTGGTAAGCCATCTCTCCGCCGGAGATTTTTAGCACGGTCGCTTCTGTAGCTAGAAATAACTGGACTGCCGAGCTTGTGCTAAAGTAAATGTGAAAGTTTGGATGGATGGATGTTTGTTACTCAATCACGCCAGAAAGGCTGAATGGATCTAGATGAATTTATTTAAGCCATTATTTCAAAAAAAATTACAGTTCCTGAGAAAACAGAGATAGAAGTCTTCTACGTGGACGGGGTCACGGGAATCCAGTACTTTCATTATAAACGCGAAAGCATTTATGTTTGTTTGTTGCATCTCTACCAATATATGTATGAATGTAAACTCTATTGCACATAAACAATTACAAGACATATTTGCATCAATATAGGTAATGTACATAGGTTTATGCTGTCGTATAACTAGATATGGTTTTAGGGTACTTTTTAGCCATGCAAAATAAGCAGTTCCGTACACCGACACCGTCATCGGAAAATCCTTATTATAATCAATTCACTGGAGTGTTTACTTACTTCCATTTCCTTGCTTCCATTCATTTGGTGGAAAGTCTTCTTGTAATTAGCACACTTTTGGCCCAACTCTAGAAATGACAAGAAAAAACAACACAATAAACCAAAGGGCACCGTGTCGGTATCCAGGTGTAATCAAGTACCAGGGTACCAGGGAGTACCAAGATGCAAACGCTATTAACGATTTTCTTTTCTGTCATTCAAAAGCTAAGGGATGACATTCTCGTCCGTTTCGATAAACCACGTAGTCAACCGTCATTCCCTATATTTTGAGCGATAGAAAAGAAAAACGTTAAGAGCGTTTGCACCTTGGCTAAAGCCTCAGGACTACCACGGGGAAAAGATCAAAGGCATATTCGGTAGCAGTCAGCAATTAATGAATTTCACGATTCTTGTAATTAATATAATTATTTGTAAATGGCGTGTACCTATGGAGTTGTAAATAAATTACAGATTTGTATCGCATTGATGTATGAAATCATGAAGCACATACTAATATGTCATGCAGCGCCACGCTCAGCGATTAAGCGATCAACGCGCTGAAACGACTTTTAATGAGCACATACTACCTGTCAAGTTTCACGTAGGGAAGAAACAGGGTTATACTGCCCTTCTAAGCCAATAAGCAGTATCTCAAATTCAATAGCCAAAGCAGATTCAATCCTATCATGCTGGAAATAAGGTTGCATTTGCTACAGGAGTTTTGTCATTTGTTAGCAGGGCAGTATAGCAGTCACGTAGCTCTCTCTTTTGCTTATGGAAATCGGTAAGGACCAAAAAGTTGGCCACGCTAACTCACGCAATTACATGTTCTATGAAACTTTTCCGTTGTGCGACGAAAATTCTGTGGCCCTAGTGAAAAAGGATAGGTATAAGTCTTCCAAGGTTTAGGTGAAAAACGGCATAAGTCTAGTATACTCTGAGGGGCTATTGTCTAACGCACTCGCAATCGCAACCGGCTTCAAAGTGGAGCAATTGTTTTCATATTGTATGCAGACGAGCGTTCGATTTTCAAAATGAAAACGATCGTGATTGCGAGTGCGTTAGACAATAAGCCCTCTGTATACTAGACTTATAGTACGTTTGCCCTATCTTATTAAGAGCTAAGTCGACTTGTATCCGTTTTCACTAGAGCCACAGAATTAGCCATACAATTGTAAGGATACTTTTCGCCACACAACAGAATTTTTGCCGTCTTCGTTGTTTATATGGTTTCCAACTCCTAACAACTTTTTGATCCTCACCCAAATGAATGGGCTGTAAGGAACTGACGGTAGTAGGTGCTGCATTCTCCGCAGCAGTTGCACAGATCCCGGTTGGGCAAGTAGGCACCGACGGGGCAGTTCTGCTCGTGCAGCAGGCCCGCGGGGCACTCGTAGCCGCGGCACGACGAGGGGCAGTCCGGATCCGTCGGGGCCATGAACCGGAACGAACGGCGGCTGGCAAATATGTAGTAATTAGATCTGCCTTGCTAAGCCAATTGTCTCAAATGAAACTGCTGTTGCAATCAGAACCTCATTTCTACTTTGACAATCTGAGACACGTTTATTGGCTTAGGAGGGCATAGATGGGTCAGAGGGAGTTGCAAAGGCCGGGAGGCAAGCAGTTGTGGAACTGGCATGAATTAGGCCGCACTACTAGTCCAGTAACCGCCATTCCAGTCTCACGGGATTTTCGGGAATCGTATTTTAGCAGGCCGAGCCTTCACCTCGTCAGGGTAACTCTTATTTTCTGGGGCTCTCTCTTTACTGTGGTACAGTCGACCACCAAGAGATGTATCCACTTTTGAGCCTTATTATAATCTTGAGGTGCCACAGTATATAATTGACGTAAGCTCGCGTACCTACGGTCGCGTCAGAGACGTCAAATTAAGACATGACAAGCCGTGGGGCCCTAGCCAAGATGCAAACGCTCCTAACGTTTTTCTTTTCTATCGCTCAAAATCAATGGGATGACATTCTCGTGCGTTTCGATAAATCACGTGGTCGACTGTCATCCCATACATTTTGAGCGATAGAAAAGAAAAACGTTAGGAGCGTTTGCATCTTGGCTAGGGCCCCAAAGGCCTCTTGCCATTTTAATTCGAATATTTAGGATAGCCGCTGAGGCACAGACTTCTGTGCTTCGCAAGTTAAATTATTTTGGGGGGGGGTTTGGTCATAAATACTTACATAGTCAAGGACTCTCTGGGTATGGGTGGCACTGTCACCGGAACACCTTGGAAAAAAACTCACATTATCCTGTTGGTTTATACCCAAGAAAGTAACAAGTAAGTTTTGCTTATAAAAACAGTTTTATAATACGCATAAGTATGCAAGCACTTTATCATTCAAAAGAAAAACATTAAATTGGATATTTAAAAAAAAATGTACGAAGGCAAACTTATCCCTTTATCTCTGGATTGGATCTCTTCCCGCTAACACTTGAGAGATTGAGAAAAGTGAAAGGTTGTGCATCGGGTAGGCAAGAGTACACATTTATTTAGATAAAGAGCACGAAAATTTTACTAACCAATAAAACTTAAAAAATAAACACAAAATGAATTGTTGCCGATTGTACTTATATGATGGTAGTTAATAGTTAATTTTCATGTAAATGCAAGCAGGTTTAAACTTTATGTCGAGGTACCATCGCCCACACTCTTAACTGTCCATCGGTAGACCTTATGCCTTTTGTAATAAGGTCCACCGATGTACAGTTTAGAGTGTTGCTGTTTGTACTAAGACAGATATTTTAACCAACCGTATGAGGTCGCTAAACGCCTCTGCCTTGATAAGGGTTAAGCTTGTGAAGACCACACGAGTCCAAACTCGGCTAACCTACTATGAGCCTTTGAGGAGTTCCCACGGCCACCCTCCGTTTTCATCATCATACCAGCTCGATGGTACTATACCTGTTATTGTTTTGTCATCCAAATTCCATAAGCATGGCAAATTTCAAGTCTACCCGATGACTATAAGCAAGTTAAAATAGACTCTATGGACTTGATTACAGTGCTTGTTACTAACAAGTAAAGCTAATATAGGTGTGCCCTCGTGAGACCCACTGTGTCACTGTGAGGTACACAATCAAGGAAATTTAATTTAAACTGTATACAATAACTTTAAAGGTCACTTTAATTTTTTTAGCTCTGAAATCATTTTTAGACCAGTTTAACATCAAATGTAACTGAACTTTATTTCCAAACTGAAAGATTCTAATTTCCACTTACAAAAATCTCCCCCTTGGAGTGTAGTAAGCCTCGCGAGGTCAAAAAAAAGTGCCGAAAATGAAGTCCTTTGAAAACCTTTGAAAAGAATATTGACCCCTACCAACGTCAGGTAGACCTGCCCTCTATTTTACATCGTGACAATGTGACAGGTATCTTCGTTTAATTCGGTACACATTGCAAAGCTAACGCGATGATACATCGTTAGGTTTCACATAAGCTGCGCAATGTACACTGAAATGTCAACTGTCACCTGTCATTGTCAACTTAGGATAGTGAATTAAGGGCTGGCTTTTTAAAGTTTGCAGGAGTTGGAACTTGAATCAAAGTGGAAAAGTCTGCTACGGTTCTGATTACTAATTTTGAGGAATAAACTCATGTATTGAATTGAATTTTAATTTTAAGGACAGTTCATCATAAGAAACTGTTCTTACATCTCCGTAGAGCCTTGTCACAGCGTAGCGCCATAGCCTCTTGATCAGGGTGGCCCCAGTAGGGATTACATCCGGCTCTGAAATCTGCGGACAAGAGGCCAGATTAAGTTTGTAAGAAGTTGTTTTTTTTTTAATGCTTGGGAAAAAAATACTTAACCTAATATATTTTATACAGTACTAGCGACCCGCCAGCGGCTTCGCCACGCTGTATTTTTTTTTACTTTCCCAGTGGTTTTTTTTTTCATAAGAACTTTCTCCTGATAATAACAAACAACAAAAAAGAATTAGCGAAATCGGTCCGGCAGTTCACTCGTGATGCCGTGACCAAGTGAAATAGGAATTCATTTTTATATATATAAATATCTAGTTAGATAGTACAAAAGCTCTTTTAATTGTATGCTAATGTAATCGTCGAAGGGAATATGCTTAGGTTGAATATAGGAACAGCCGTAATTAAACATACAGGCAACAACAACAACTTGATTGAATACTGTGCTGGCCCCATTAATTAATTAACTACGTAAATATTATTATGTCAAACAACCTTATAATTTTCATGTCCAATTTGCTACATAATTGGTAGGGTTAGTTTTGGTGGCGAATCGTGGTGCAAGAATCCATGGAGTCGCTATTTCTTAATTATTATAACCTACTTTTATTTTATCCTTTAGTTTTATGATAATTCAACATTAATGAACTATTTAAGCCGCTGAACCACTTGGTGTGGAGGATATCTCCCGACTTCACAAAACCTCAAGCACACATACATAACTATTTCCCGGTCATCTCCGAAAACATCGCAATACGATTTTTTTTCGGTGAGTTTGTTTAAGGCAGCGAGGATGCGGGGCAGCGGAGAGTTAGCTCGAGCCACCTTTAGACTCTGAGCCACTAAGAAAAACCTGTGACTACGATTGCGAAGGTAATTCTTTGGGGTAAACAAGCGGAGGAAGTCGTCATGCAAGTCAGGAACATCGATAGTGGCACGAAATATTTTGCAAACCGCTGTCAGCTGATCGCAGGCTCTCATTGACGTTGACCTTCCTATTACCATCGAGCAGTATCGAGTACTAAAAGTGAAGTAGGTGTGTAAGTATAATTTTAATTATGTATGGAAACGTGAATCTGTTTTAGGGATTCGTGCTACGGATAGATTCTGTAAAAGTATAGTGCACGTTTTTGTTGATTATAGTAGAGGTAAATAGGTCATACACACTCTTAAAAATAAAAGTTGTTTCCCGAGGTCAATAGTTAAAAGCTTGTGAGCATTAAGTTATGTTTTTATACGATAGGTTTAAAGCAATCCTGACGCCGTTTATGCGGGAATGGGCTTAGCCAGAAAAGAAGGCCTTAAAAACGATAGTTTCCGGTGAGTCGACAGAAAAGACGACCACCTAAATCTGTATATGACCCAAATGCGAATTGTAAAATGTTTCAGCTCGAACAGATAAAAAACCCCAGACAAGGAAATTTATTCGCATACTCGTACCATTGCAGAACCCATTTCATCGAATGTGTCGTTTCACAGAATTCATTACATAAACAGCAAATTTCTGCAGAAACCTTATTTTCTTCGGGTTATCTCAAGCATTGGTTATATAGGTTAGGTTAGGTTAAAGTTGTGACCACCAAAAAATTCTCTTGCACGTGGAAATACATGTCGATGAAATAAAAATTTGGTGATGTAAAACATTCTATGAAATGAGCGTCATTGATTCAAACAAGGGTAAACCGTCGCAGTAACAAGCTAAACTTAATAACGTAGCATTTAAACTATCACTACATCATTTCGATAGGGTATTATGGTAGATCGCGAATAAGGAGTATTCGCGATCATGGTTGTACATGGGTTCTTACCGTTAGTGGTTACGGGCAGAAACTCCTCGGCATCGAAGTCGTACTCGTCATGCATGCACGATTGATCCAGCTCTGCGGAACACAAAACCGCTCATGAAACATAAAAAAGAATAGTCTTTTTATCACGGGTCATTATTTTTCATTTCAAACACAGAACCAAAGTCTAAAAAAATAGAAAGCTATTAAACATTCTGCCGTACCAGGACTATAGAGTAGTAATTTTTTTTTTGTAGATAAGTCTTTGTTTTGATCTTCAACTAAAGTTGCGCCCGTTCGGTCTTTAAAGGGAGCGCTCGGTCAATCGGTCAAAAGAGCTAGTTCGATCTTTTAGTTCCCTTAGTTCCTTTAGCACCGGATCAAATTTGGATTTCCGGGAACGAGTAACCGTTCCGATCAATAAAGTACGCGGAGCTAACCCTTGTAACAATGCATAGTTATGCGTCCCACTCGCACTTAAGCAGGACAATATTATTTAGTCTCCTTACATCTAGACCAATCCAGCGAAACTTCGCCCTTTAAAATCCGTCTAGACGTTTAGCCTATAGACAAAATTACAATAGAAAACCTCTTTTTCACGCAACGAGGTCTGACCTTACAGACTAACATATAAGTACTTACTTAGCCAAGTAAAACCTAAAAGCTAACGCAAACACATTTGCGATGCCAGCTAGCCGGCGGTTACAAAATCACCGAAACATGACGACCGACACCCCTCAGCTAAAATTCCTTCCTTAAATAGGTTGACAGATAGGTAGGCAGCACCTGGCAGCCGGTTGGATATGATGACATATGCACAAACATAGATTCATATGTGAATACAACAAAAATACACCCGAAAATATACTCGGCAACATTAGTGGGTAATCCGGTAAAATATTTTTTGCAAGAATCAAAGTTAAGTCGTCATATTTCTTAATTTACAAGAGGAACCTAAATCCTCCAAGCCTAGCAAACAAGTCAGACCACGTTTCTATTCCTTAAGTTGAGCCTGGGTGTAAAGCCGATTCACCTGTGCCGTCTCGCTCTCATGTGCTCATTCTACGGACGGTTAACCTGGACATTCACGGTCAGTCCATTTGACAGGAAATAGACCTAGACAATAGTAATACACTGTTACAAAAGGTTTACAGATTCTGTTATAGTTGATCCATCGTGGGCTGCTCAACGCACCTACGATCAAATAAGTGACGACAAATGGTAGGACGGAAAAGGCCGAGGGCATCAGTCTGAAATTCGAATTCACGATTAAATTCAACCTTAAAACTCAACCAACTGACGGGGTGGTATGACCGCGGATGTCCAGCTTATCTTACAGATTCACTTTGACCCCTTTAGGATCTTTTGTGCAATTACCGTCACACTTACCTGTTCGGATGCGCAGGTTTCTTAAGCACCTTAGTAAAACTTATACTCAAACTGATACATGGTGACCAAGGGAGTTCCAAATTGGCACCTTAGTATCACGAGCCGACCACCTAGGCCATGGACGCTCTAAATGTCCAGCTTAATACACATTGTACAGTGTTTGGGTACCTCTATAATGCACGCACTCGTCACAGCATCGGCACTGCGTGTGGTCGGCTGGTATGAAAATAGTGCGCCATTTGCCGTATTTGTTGTCGCAGTAAGTGTCGTACTCCGATGGTAGCACCCTTCGCTCGCTGGACAAAAAAGGTGAGTCACTGCGAAACACTAAACTTTAGTAGTAACAAGTTCACGCGCGACCGTCCCGCGGGGTGACAGACGTGCGGGTCGGGGGAGGCGAGGCAACTGATACTGATAGCAAGCGGATCGTAGTAATGGCGATGTTACGGTTCACCCTTAAAAGGCAGAAATGAACCGTGTAATACCGTCATCCCTATTCAATGGCCTGCTCCCACTGTCACCTTGAAACTGGGCAAATGCATGTCAAGCCACGCTGAGTGTAGGGTTTTGTCGAAGTTACTGCATCTCCAAAAAAAACTCGTGAAAACTACAACTACTTTATTGGTGTAAGAGCTGGCTGGTTGCAATTTTTATAGAGCGGTGAAACCAGGATACCAAACAATCACTAATATCACTATTCATTGATTTGGGAGCCTGGCAGCTGTTCGTGGATGGGGGTGGGGGTGGTAATAATAAAAAGCGGAAAACCTCTAATAATAACATTTTCAACATTGCTTTCATGACTTCGGATATGAAGGTTAGTATTACGAATTATTTGCATTTAGCCATTCCCCCTGCAAAAGCCCAAACTTTCGTTTGGAAACTATTTGTTTTTTTTAAGAAAACGAATCCAAGAAATGTAATGACGCAACATAATTTTATTTTATCAACACCTCATAAAGTGTTTGTAGTTTTGGCTGTAGAGGGTGAGAAGTGTCAGTACCTGCAAGAATCCTGGAAGAGTTCACATTCCGAGACGTTGGTGAAGTGGGCACACTGCGGGCATATCTGGAAATCTAAGAGATTCATAAATAAATAAATATCAAGATAACAATGTCACACAAATTGATCAAGGCCCAAACTAAGCTCTAGGCTTGTACTATGGGTATTAGGCATCGATACAAAAACAATATAGGTAGAAAACATCCAAGACTCAGAAGCATTACTCGCGCTCAGCACAAAGTAAAATGCTGGTAAACCTCAAACGGCCAAACCACACGCACACAAACATACACACACGCACGCAAAGCTGTCAACCAAAGCAACAAAAGGCCCAATGTCGGCCGGATATCTTTTATACTTTTGGACGGCTGTACGTACAGTTAGATTGTCTTACCAATCCTATTTCTACAGATAGGACGTAAGGTCCGAAAGCTCGGGATCCGCACGACCGGCTGCTCAACAGAGTCGCCAGCGCACCGCGCCTGCTCGATGCGGTCCTCGAACTTCTTCACCAGCGACAGGATCTCCGTCTCGCGCCAGTACTCGCTTGTGTCGCTCTCATTGCTCACCAGCATTATGAAGGGGAGGAACTGAAAGGTTTTATGTTTTGGAAAGGAAAATGAACACAGGCTACCCGATGGTAAGTGATATCTGAGACAGCTATGCATGATTTTAAACGGTTGACTGAAATGTTCAATATTTTTTACTTTACTGATATAGATTTTGTTTTTATTAAACAAAACATATTTTTGTGTTTAATATGTTGTAACACTGCATATCAGTGCACCGTTAATATTATAGTTATTCTGTACGGAACCGCAATTATTACTGTAATCGGATAAGGTTTTCTTATTCGTTTTTTGGTATTAGCGCTGCGGCGCGGACTCCTATACGCTGAGAACTCGTATGATCCCGAAGATGCCCGAGTGTCTATCGGCTCGCGTTCGGTTTTCTCTAGCGTCACACCACTTTGAGCTATCGACTTGGACCTACGTCGCTTTCCGTTTTGATACGAGTATTAGCCGTTAAGGTTTAAATATCGCTGCTTTGTAAAATCATTAAAATATTAGTGAAGTGTTGATCCCGCTGGGGTGAGTTCTCATCGCTTTTTTAGCTTTTAATTAAAGTAGGTTATGTGCTTAATGTTTTAGTAGAATAGTTATTTGTTATTAGTTGAGCACTTTTCGCACTTATTGCAAAGCAGATCGCTTGGCTTTGACCGAGGGCCGTAAGGAAGCTATACTGCACCGCTAATGCCTACTCCTGGGCTTCCAGGATCAGTCTACCCTTTACACCGGCCTTGAGAAGGGAAGGCCGCTGTGCACACTGGCCGCTACTGAAGACGAGCTGCGAAGTTAATCCAGCCCAAGACCTACTTACTCTACTGCAGCCAGTCCCCCTGTCAGGCCAGTGATCTCCTTATCAGTGCGCGTACTACCTGGTGTTATTTGGAACAGACATTATAGTAATTTTATTATAACCTATGGTTTCATTGACCTACGACCCTACTTCTGCAGCTGATGTTATATTAAACATCCCCTAACGCCGCAGTGGCGCCCTTTCCGTGGTTGTCTTGTTCCAATAGCACGGGGTTTACGTATTTAGCTTATAGTGCTCAACTTGGTCACTCGATTCCGGACAATTGTGAACGAGGAGGTGTCTACGGCAGCAAACTGGTACGTCTCACCTTTTATTGTACATTGTATATCTACCTTCTTGTTGTTTACTGTTGCGGGAAAAAAATATACTATTCTATTATAAGATTTTTTAAATTTTATTTTATACTTGAGAACGTACTCTCATTCTAAGTAATAATTGTAAGTGAGATAACTACGTAACAGTTTGCAATAAAATTCATTTGATTGATTTTTAAAAACTCATACATTAATCATTAAAATCATTGTATATTTTCACATCCGTAGTAATTGTAACCGAATCGTAAATATTAGGTTATCATTATACTTATAGCTAGCCACATAATAACTAGCACAACATCCACCCATCCATCCAAACCAAAAAAAAAAAAACCAAACCATCTCATTTTAATCGTTCACTATTCACTGTAGGTAATTCACTAATTTAAACGATTAATTTCAGATTATTCATTATATACTTACACGCTTTGCTGATTTTGCTTGCCTAGCGACTAGCGTTGCAATCATTAATATTGTACCTTTGGAGGTGGTGTTGTAAATCAAATTGGAATAAATAATTATTACATAATGGGAACTCACCCTGTAAAATATATAATGCTAAATAAGAACGAGTTAACCTATGAGGTACTTATCAGGGGAGAAGAACCTGCGTCTACTGTGTTAGGGCTACGCAAACAAATAACTAAACTTGCTCTTTTAATTCCTACTGATGAAATTCTTGATTCCGGTGTTGATTCTAAAGAAGACTGCATAGGTGTACGTAGTTCCATAAATGAGCTGTCTACAAAGGTCAGTGCCTTACAAGGGAAATACGATTATAACTTATTTCAACGTACAAATGCATTGCATAATCATATCTACCACCGATTGAACAGAATCGATACTACAGATTCGTCAACAACTACGACTGTTAAAACTCTAAAAAACGAATTCAGTTCTCTTTCAAAACAATTTAACACTATAAGTAAAGACAACTGTGCTCAAAATGCCGCATCCGAGCACACGGACTATGCGCAATCGTCTTCAACACTCGACGGCCAGGCTATTGTGTCGGTGCACTGCGACCACACACAATCTAACGACATAAAAATAAAATTTGACGGCAACAGCTGCGTCCACGCGTTCGTACAGAGAATTAAGGAGTACCAAACCGCTAGGAATCTACCCTCAAATAAATTATTAATGTATGCTTCGGAAATATTTACGGGTAACGCACTGCATTGGTACCGGGGTGTGCGCGGTGCAGCTAAAGACTGGGATGACTTGATTACGCAACTGGTTTTAGACTTTAGCCCTTTTGATTACGACTACAAACTAAAGTCAGAGATCCGTAATAGAACGCAGGGAGAACAGGAAAACATTACAATTTATCTATCAATTATGTCCGAATTATTCGCAAGGTTGACAGAACCATTTTCCGAAAGAGATAAACTAGAAATTCTGTTACACAATATACGCCCATGCTATTCGACGGTTTTGGCATCTTGTATTTCAGATATCGATACTATTGCGACACTTCGTAAACTCTGCTTAAATTATGAAAAAATTCAATGTCTTTCTTCACAGTTTCGGGAACCGCCTAGGCCAACTTATAGCACCTTAGCTCCAGACTTAGCATATGTAAGATCGGAACCAAAACCAAATTTTTATAAAAACAATTACCGGCCTAACTTCCGTAAGAATTATTACAATTCATTTAATCGCGATTCTACACTGAGCACGAGTAACGCGAACGCACCCGTGGCCGCAGTTTCCGACGTGGCAGGTATAGAACAAGGACCAAATGACTCGACTAGGAAAGCCGCATTTTGTCCGCGCTGCCGTAGTAGTGATCACTCGTTACGTCAGTGTACACAAGACCGCTATCCGATATGTTTTAAATGTGGTCTAAAGGACTTTACCTTTCTTAATTGCCCTACGTGCCATTCTGTCAAGGAACAAAAAAACTAGTTACAGAAGGTTGTTGCACTAGATCAAAAAATAATAATAGCAGTAATTTCAACCAAAACGAGTGGCAAAGTTGGTTAAATACTATTAAAGTGTACTTTTCTACGTACTCTATTGCAACAATCTTCGATAAAAAACCGACTGGGGATCTACGGCCCTATGTAACTGTCAACGTGGGAAGTCTTTCTATGAGCGGATTATTGGACTCCGGATCAGCTGTAACGATACTCGGAAATAATGCGCATCATAACCTGGTAGCATCCACTGGTCTAAAGCTTTGCGACGGTGACTATTCTAAGTCATTTATAACTGCAGGCGGCCACAAGATGGCAAGTCTTGGCTATATAAACCTACCTGTGACCTTTCAAGAGCAATTTCATATCCTAAAAGCCTATATTATACCTACTGTGACTTCACCTCTGATCTTAGGAGTAGACTTTTGGCAGAAATTTAACCTTTTTCCTAAATATTGCGATACCATTTCATTATCAACTACTGACAATCAGATCTCAACTGTAGATGAAGAATCAGTTATGCTTCATTCCTTCGACGAGCTTAGCGATACTGAACAGGCTACCGCCAAGGACATTATTAAAGAGTTCGAATCTATTTCCACTGGGGTGGCAGGTTTAGGCCGTACTCATTTGGCTGAGCACAATATCGATACAGGAGACTCCCCGCCTATACGACAGCGGTACTACAGATTGCCACCTGAAAAGTTGCGGATTATATGCAAGGAACTTGATGAAATGGTTCAACTGGGCGTGGTTGAACCGTGTGAGAGCCCTTGGTCGTCACCTATCCTACTGACTCCTAAGAGAGATGGGAAGCTGCGGTTCTGCCTCGATAGTCGTAAACTTAACTCAATCACTCGCAAAGATGCATATAAACTACCATATGTATCTGAAATCCTCGACAACCTCAAGAACGCAAAATATTTAAGTAGTATAGACTTGTCTAAAGCTTTTTGGCAAATACCGATTGCTGAACTGGACCGTGACAAAACTGCATTTTATGTTCCTACCCGCGGTACATTTCGGTTTGTCACTATGCCTTTTGGGCTTACGAATGCACCGGCGACACAACAGAGGTTGGTGGATCAACTATTTTACGGACCAGAATTTGAAAACTCAGTGTTTGTATTTTTAGACGACATTATTCTAGTGTCATCAGATTTCCAAAGTCATATTGCCTTGCTTCACAAGGTTCATTGCAAACTTCGATCAGCAAAATTGACTATTAATTTGGAAAAATCATCATTTTTTCGGAACGAGCTTAAATACCTGGGTTACGTTGTTAACTCTAAAGGCCTACACGTAGACCCTGGTAAAGTTGAGGCTATACTTAATTTTCCTACCCCAACAAATAAAAAAGAAGTCAAGAGGTTTCTAGGTACCGCTTCGTGGTACCGGAGATTCATTCCTAAATTCAGTTCAGTAGCTGGTCCACTCAACAAATTAACGTCTACTAGTAAAAAAAGCATACCCTTTGTTTGGTCAAAGGAAGCGGAAGACGCTTTTAACACATTAAAGGAATGCCTCATATCTGCTCCTATTCTATCTTGCCCAGATTATGACAAACCGTTCGAGGTCCACACTGATGCTAGTGATTACGGCGTCGGAGCCTTACTTACTCAAACTTTCGATGGTGTGGAGTGTCCTATAGCCTACATGAGCAAGGCCCTTTCTAGTGCTGAAAAAAATTATAGTATTACGGAACGAGAGGCCCTAGCCGTTCTCGTGGCTATTGAGCATTGGAGGTGTTACCTTGACAATGGCATGAAGTTCACAGTATATACTGATCATTCTGCATTAAAATGGTTTCTGAATTTAAGTAACCCAACTGGACGTCTTGCTCGCTGGGGTGTACGCCTGTCTGTGTTTAACTTTGAAGTTAAGCATCGCCGTGGCTCCGATAATATTATTCCTGACGCATTGTCTCGCATATGCCCTGTGTCTGCCATTGACGATACCATCGACTCAAGCCAGTCTAATGACCAGTGGTATCTCAATATATTTAATGGTTGCCAGACTTCTCCTACATCATTCCCTAACTATATTATTAAAAACCAAAAACTTTATAGATTAATGAAAAGTAGATGCACCTTGCGTGAAGAGTTTGACTGGAAAGAGGTGATACCTACTGAAAGTAGACACTCGGTAATCGAGGAAAACCATTCGGAACCGACTGCTGGACATTTAGGCGTATTTAAAACATATAAGCGACTGGCACTCCGTTACTATTGGCCGGGAATGCATTCAGATGTTGTGAGATTTATTGCCTCCTGCGATGCTTGTATCGCGCATAAACATATCAACCATGCTCCTCTAGGAGAAATGGGTCGCCCTAAAGTATGTTCGAGGCCATTTCAGACAATAAGTATCGATCTCGTAGGACCACTACCAGTGTCTAGGAAACAAAACTCCTTCTTATTTGTCGTCACTTGCTGTTTCAGCAAATACTGCTTGCTATTTCCAATTAGACGAGCTACTGCTGATATTGTAACTAAATTACTAGAAGATAATGTATTCCTGATCCATGGTGTTCCTTCTACTATAATTCTAGATAACGGGAAACAATTCATAAGCGTCAAACTAAAAAAAATGCTTGCTAAATATAAGGTTCCAAATGTGCACTATACTCCAAAATATTCCCCACACATTAATACAGTCGAACGTTATAATAAAACAATTATGACTGCAGTGTCTACATTTATTGAGCATGATCATCGAACATGGGATCAGTCGATAACACAGATTCAATTTGCGATCAACAGCTCGGTAAACGAGGTAACCGGATATACCCCTTCATTTCTCGTGTATGGCCGTGAATTGGTTGTGTGTGGTTCGCATTATGTCGACACTGAGTGTGAGGACGAAATTCATCAACCCCGCGATGGTTATGCAGAAAACCTTGGTGCGCTGTCTACAATATTTAATAAAGTGCAGGTAGCATTGTTGCAGGCACACTCTAGAAATTCACAACATTATAATCTACGTCGTAAACCTGCCGAGTTTAAAGTCGGAGACGTGGTCTGGAAGAGGACTTTCTACCAAAGTGATAAAGATAAACGATTTTCCAAAAAGTTAGCACCTAAGTTTATAAAGTGCAGAATTATTGGTAAAAAATCAGCTCTTGTATACGAACTGTCTGACGATTCTGGTCATTCTTTAGGTAGTTGGCATATAAAAGACTTTAAACATATTAATTACAAAGAATAGTAGACGGATTTTCGTTTAGGACGCTAAATCCTTCTATTTGAAGCGGGGTACTGTAACACTGCATATCAGTGCACCGTTAATATTATAGTTATTCTGTACGGAACCGCAATTATTACTGTAATCGGATAAGGTTTTCTTATTCGTTTTTTGGTATTAGCGCTGCGGCGCGGACTCCTATACGCTGAGAACTCGTATGATCCCGAAGATGCCCGAGTGTCTATCGGCTCGCGTTCGGTTTTCTCTAGCGTCACACCACTTTGAGCTATCGACTTGGACCTACGTCGCTTTCCGTTTTGATACGAGTATTAGCCGTTAAGGTTTAAATATCGCTGCTTTGTAAAATCATTAAAATATTAGTGAAGTGTTGATCCCGCTGGGGTGAGTTCTCATCGCTTTTTTAGCTTTTAATTAAAGTAGGTTATGTGCTTAATGTTTTAGTAGAATAGTTATTTGTTATTAGTTGAGCACTTTTCGCACTTATTGCAAAGCAGATCGCTTGGCTTTGACCGAGGGCCGTAAGGAAGCTATACTGCACCGCTAATGCCTACTCCTGGGCTTCCAGGATCAGTCTACCCTTTACACCGGCCTTGAGAAGGGAAGGCCGCTGTGCACACTGGCCGCTACTGAAGACGAGCTGCGAAGTTAATCCAGCCCAAGACCTACTTACTCTACTGCAGCCAGTCCCCCTGTCAGGCCAGTGATCTCCTTATCAGTGCGCGTACTACCTGGTGTTATTTGGAACAGACATTATAGTAATTTTATTATAACCTATGGTTTCATTGACCTACGACCCTACTTCTGCAGCTGATGTTATATTAAACATCCCCTAACGCCGCAATGTGTGCAAAATTTATTTCATTATTCATTACTTATTTTAGTTTCTAGCCACATAAACAGTATTCCATCTTACTTGTCTTATTTAGAAAACAATTTTATAACCTATAAATGCATATTTTTTGGCTAAACGACCGTTTTTTGGTAAATAAAGCAAGTAGAGACCATATTTTGCTCATATTTTTTCCGATTGTACATCATGGATTGTTTTTTTTACAAGAAAATAGCAAAATAGGAGTATTTTATAATAAGAGTGTTCTAAATTAAGATGGAATAGACTATACTCAATTTTTGCTCAATAACTTTGTTTTTATAGGTTTAATCTTCAAATTAACTTGAGAGCCTTTTCGTCATGTACTCCAGAACCTTTAATATGTTACACCTGTGTTGACCTTTAATATGTTAAAAGTTATCTAAGGGCACCTCAAATAAGTGTTTTCAGGAGATTCACCTTCCACTACTTACCTTCAATTTGGTAGTTGTGTTTACAGCATATGGGGGCTCCTGACCATCGTGCTGCGAGAGCGCAGGGATCTTGCCTGCTGCGCGGCCGATGAACTCCGCAAACAGGACGACAAGTAGGAACAGAATTGATTTTATTTCCATTATGCTATTTTTAAAGTTTATTTTGTAAAATTATACCAAATCCGGTGACAGAGGAATGTCATTTTGACTATTCTTCTTCTTCTTCTTCTTCTTTTTTAATTAATGGCGGTCCACACAGTGATTCCGCCAATGTCAAGTGAATAGAGTAAATCAGTAAACAGAAATCAAAAGGAATTCCGGTAACCTTCGGGGAGGGAAGATGGCCGATTGAAAAATGCCCGGCTTTTACTTTTGATTTATTCTGTTTACTGATTTACTCTATTCACTTGACATTGGCGAAATCACTGTGTGGACCGCCATTTAATAAAAAAGAAGAAGTAAAATGGTGATTGATTGATTAATGATTATGATGAAATCATAATCGTAAATAAAACGCAACGCCAATGGGTCGATACCTTAAATAAAGGATGATTTCCACAAAACGGTTCGCATATGAGGCAGGGGGCGCTCTAACCTGCTATCTGTCCGGTAGTAGGTAACTGAGTTCACGGGCATGCGATCCCGCCTTCCCTGAGCTACTATAGACCACAATCCTCTTTCCCGTGGCTATAGGTATCCCGTCCCTCCTTCTCCAATGTTCCTTCACCATCCATTTTACCTATCCCTACATGCGGCTCCCTCCCGCTTACCATACAAAGTCTGTCCTGGCGAGGAAGGCAATACAACGCAGATATGCAACGTGATTTGGTGGACTCGGCGGCCAGCAAGGCAAGGTGGATGGCCTAGGGCGGCGGTGGAGGGCGTATAGTCACCGTCGGCCAGACACAGCATCCGACCTCTCCTTCAGTCGTAGCGGTTTTCCGTTCCACTGATCCAGGGAGGGGAAGGACGAGTGTGTGCGCCTGCGTTTGCGCGAACGCTTGCGCACCTTAAAATATCCTGCGCATTTGACCGCTCCCGTTAATGGACTCCGGAAACTCAAAAGTCCTGTGGCGATGGGTAGAAGTAGAGAGGTCTAGTTTGATGTAAGCTAGACTTTGTCTGATACCTGCACACGGGCGGTCCCGGGGGTGTGAGTACACGCCGTGGTCGTTTCTGCGCTGCACATTTGGGGCGACAGCGCGGGTTCGGCAGCACCCGGGATGACAGAGCAGCCCTGTTTAGGGAGGCACTGCTTTCCCCGCTCAGCCGGTGGAGGGGGCTAGAAAAGGTGCCCTAAAAAAATGCTCGTCCCAACTTAGCAGGTGGTAGTAACCGCGGCTGCCATCGCATCACTCAAATCGTGGTCGACGCTTCAGAAAAAACGCAATGAGAATATCTTTTATGACTTTCGGCGCGTGGAACGTGAGAACGCTTCTTGATCGTGATGGCAATGCCTGCCCTGAGCGCAAGACCGCCATAGTAGCTCGGGAACTTCATCGCTACGATGTGGATATGGCTGCTCTTAGCGAAACCCATCTTGCTGATGAAGGGGAGCTGGTGGAAGTAGGTGGTGGCTACACTTTCTTCTGGAAAGGTACCGCTGCGTCAGAACCTCGGCGTTCAGGTGTAGGCTTTGCCATCAAGAATAACCTAGTAAAGCGACTTGAGGAGTACCCTGTACATATCTCGGACCGCGTGACCACACTGCGCCTTCACTTGGACAAGGACAACTACCTTAATGTCATCAGTGTCTATGCTCCTACGCTAGACAAAGCTGATGACATCAAGGACAAATTTTATGAGGAACTGTCTCTTTGCCTTACAAGCATAAACGCCAACGAGCAGGTTTTATTGCTAGGCGATTTCAATGCCAGAGTTGGTCGGGACTATGAGGCTTGGCCTGGAGTTCTGGGTAGACATGGAGTTGGCAGCATGAACAGCAATGGTCAGCTGCTGCTCAGTTTTTGTGCTCAATTCGGTCTGGCAATTACGAACTCTATGTTTCGACTCGCCGCCAAGTACAAGATGACATGGATGCATCCGAGATCCAAACACTGGCATCTGATCGACTATGCTATTGTACGGCAAAGTGACTTCAGACAAGTGCAAATCACCCGCGTTATGCGTGGTGCGCACTGCTGGACTGACCACCGACTCATTGTTACGAAGCTGCGACTGCGTCTCCGTCGTCCTCGTAGATCTTCAATAAGAAAGCTTGCGTCTTTGGACTTGCGGAGGCTTGAAGATCCTGAGGTGAGGAAGAAATACGCTGAAGTATTGTCTGGGAAGCTGTCGCCAGTTAATGGGGTGGGTGATGTTGATGCTGCCTGGGGAACTTTGTCAGCTCATATCATGGACTCCGCTTCAACTGCACTGGGTAAAATTAGCCGTCGCAGTGAAGATTGGTTTGATGGGAATGATGAAGTGTTGCGGGCGGCACTCAACAATCACCGAGATCTCCTGCGACAGCACAGAAGGCGAAGAGGAAGCGTTGCGGCGGTCAAAGCTAGTGACCTCGAATTGCGCAAGCTGTCTCGACAAATGAAAGATAGGTGGTGGCAGGACAAAGCTAGCTACATGCAGTGGCTCGCTGACACAAACCAGCTCGGGGACTTCTACAGCGAGGTGCGTAAGCTGATTGGTTCATCCTACCATGCAAAGGTACCTTTAAGGTCGTCAGACGGCAGGCACCTGTTGACGAGCAAGGAGGATGTACTAAAGCGCTGGGCGGAGCACTTTGACACTCTGCTGAATGTGGATCGATCAGCTGATCTACAAAGCATCGGCTTAATACCTCAACTCCCTCTTGCATTTGAGCTGGATGAGCCACTATTGCGTGAGGAGGTTGTTACTGCCATCAGACAGCAACAAAACAAACGGGCGGCTGGCATCGACCTTATACCGGGAGAGCTGGTCAAGTACGGCGGAGAGGAGTTGCACACGTCGATATGGGAACTGTTTGTTTTTATGTGGGAGGAGGAGCGCGTTCCGGATATCTTTAAAGTATCGCGCATAAGTGCTCTCTACAAAAACAAGGGTGACCGGTCTGACTGCAACTCCTACCGCGGTATTTCGCTCCTATCAACCCCTGGAAAGGTCTTTGCTAGAGTTCTTCTGAACCGCCTAAAGGGTTTATCTGAAAAGATACTGCCTGAAACCCAGTTTGGCTTCCGACCGGACCGAGGCACATGCGAAGCGATCTTCTCTGTGCGTCAACTGCAAGAAAAGAGTAGAGAACAGGGGCGTCAGCTGTACCTCTGCTTTGTTGACCTAGAGAAGGCTTTCGACAGTGTGCCTCGTGGAGCCCTATGGTTGGTGTTAGGAAAGCTCGGATGCACGGAGAAGTTTGTGAGACTCCTTAGACTCCTGCATGACGACATGCAATGCTGCGTCGCCGTAGACGGTGAACAGACGGACTTCTTCCCCGTTTCCTGTGGTGTGAAGCAAGGATGTGTCTTAGCACCTACTCTGTTCGCTTTGTACTTTGCGGTGGTAGTTAGAGAGGTCTTACAAACTGTTTCCCAAGGAGTCCGCATCCGCTTCCGCACGGATGGTAGCCTTTTCAACCTGGCTCGACTTAAGGCTCGCACCAAGGTCTCGTATGCACTAATTACTGAGATCATGTATGCTGATGACTTGTGTTTTGTAGCAGAATCCCCTGTCGGCCTGCAACAGCTAATGTCCGTTTTTCACCAAGCTTGCCGTAAATTCGGCCTAAAGATCAGCGTCAATAAGACAGAGGTGATGTCTCTGGACTGAAGCAGGTGGATAAATTTCGTTACTTGGGGAGCACTGTAATATCCAAGTGTGACCTTGATGTCGAGATCAGTAACAGGGTCGGTGCTGCAGCTGCGGCATTCGGCAAGCTGTGTTCCAAGGTTTTCTGCTCACATGACCTTAAGTTGGCCACTAAAATTTCAGTGTACATGGCGATTGTGCTGCCAAACCTCCTATACTCCTCTGGGACGTGGTGTGTGTACCGCCACCACATACGCACTCTGGATCGTTTCCACCTCAAATGCCTGCGATCCATCATGAAGATCAGATGGTCCGACAGAGTGCGAAACACCGAAGTCCTGCGACGAGCCCATGTTGGTGGCATTGAGGCCTATCTAATGCGTCGGCAGCTTCGGTGGTGCGGTCACGTGTCTCGTATGGCGGAGGTGAGAGTGGCAAAGCGCATCTTCTACTCTGAAATGGAGGAGGGCAAGCGAAAGCAAGGCGGACAACTCCTCCGGTACAAGGATGTCCAAAAGCGACATATGAAGAGTTGCAACATTAAGCCCTCTCAATGGGAGCGTTTGGCGGCACAGCGGACAGAATGGCGCAGGATGGTGAACATCCAAGTTAGCGAGTTCGAGGATCAGCGCAAAGTTGGCCTCAATAATAAACGCGACCAGTTCAAGGCCCGCCCACCTGCTGCCATAGCTTTCAACTACCAGAACGGCGTACTTACGTGCCCGCAATGTACACGGATTTTCACCGCAAGGATAGGCTACATAAGTCATCTTCGAGCGCACGAGCGCCAAAATGCTGGATAGGAGTCGAAATGGTCGCCATGGCCGAAAACGGTCGGATAGATCATCATCACCTTAAATAAAGGATGATTTCCACAAAACGGTTCGCATCGCGTCGGATCAGTTCGGATTTTACAATCTTAAAACGATATTAAATAATATACTCAGTACTTAAACTCGATATAAGTACAGGACCTTGACCGTGGGCGTCTTCTGCGACACGCGATCGTAGCGGAAAGTATGCTGCGACGCGCGATCGATTCCGTAATAGATATACAATAATAATTTTAAAAGACGCGATCGGCTGTCGCCGCATCCTATCGTATCCGTTCTGATCCGATGCGATGTGAGCTGTTTGGTGATAATCAAATCATCCTTTTAACTGCGTAACACTGACACATATGGAACTTTGTCAAAATTCGCTCATGTTCGCAATGTCATCCCGAGCGCTCCCTCAATACTCAATTCTTTATTGCTTTTCCTCATTTGTTCCAGCTTTATTTTGCCACTCTACATAATATATAGATATCGCCTCATCGCCGTCCATAGCGAAGCTCCGTCGTCGACTCAGTTACGTTGTGCTAAAATGTCCAGGTGGACCACGGGCAATGACCGAGTCGGACCACGGTTAGTGACAAATTAAACATACCAATGCCATCTTAGTTGGCTTTTAGACCTCACTTTGTTCGGTTGACTAGTTCTCTCCAACAGAGATCTCACAATTTCTCCCTAAGTCTGTAACCCGCTGACTGCTCCTGCTCATAAGTTCTCTCTCCGTATTCGAACTTGAAAATTGTATCTAACCTAACAAACCTTTAGCTAGACGCACACCTTCGTCTCCTTTTTTAGATTGAGCTTTTGTTTTAGCTTAGTTTTACTATTATTTTAAATTTTTTATCACTCAGGCCACCTGATGGTAAGTGGAATCCGAGACCCATAGACATTTGAATTCTCAAGACTATAATCCTAAGACCTCAAATGCGTTGCCAACCCTAAGATGAGGACAAAGATGGAATGACTCTATTCTAGCGGTATAGTAGAAGTATCCTGTCCCGTCTCGATATTGAAGATAATAAATTAGACACTTTTTAAGAAATGAAGATGTTTAATATGATCAAAAAATTTAAAAATACAGAAAAATAAGCAGGAGGGCACCGTCACGAGATCTCGTGTCTGGTGCCTATCGAAATTATTTGCGAACTGACTAATGGATCGAAAATTACAAAAAAAAACAATAATTTTGAATTTGGAAAGATTTAGATGGTAAAGAAAAAGTGGCCAGGAACGTAAAAAAGGAGGTTTGTAACAACCTCGTTACACTATGCTAGTAATTTCACCGGTTGTCTAATCCCCACACCGGAACACAACAATGCGAACACTGTTGCTTGGCGGGTGGTTAATGGATAAGTTGGTGGTAGCGATCTGGACGGACACTGCACAGGGTCCTACCATCACTAACAACCACTTTTAATCTTCATTCGTAAGGTTTTTAGATATTGTCTTACTTAAACTAACTGTTTTTGTTTATCTTATTTGTTAACTTAATTTAAACTATGGACATATTATTAAAATAAAACTCGCATCGAATTCCCATCATTTATTGGAGGTGTAAAATACATACAAAAGACCACCTGACTGAAATATTACAAAAACAGTTATACCGGTATGGATATGATCAACATCACAACACATATATCCGTTAACTACTACCGTCTATGACGGACACGTCATGACGGTATCGGAAAACATCGTCGTTCGTGTAAATGTCGTTTTATCTAAACTGAACCAGTATAAAGATGTATATTAGGCAAAGTATACTACATCGTTAAGTGTATAGAGCTCTAAAATGATACCCAATGCAATGACACTGCCCTATAGTTTTCCTATAGCGCTCTTGGGAAGAAAGGCAATCTTAGGTGTTAAACATTTACATTTTCATTATAAATGTTACCTTATTTTCGCCAAAACATTTTGAAAATTTTTTCAAGGTTTAATGACGGATACAGCGTCGCTGTTGGTAGTGTGTGAAGTATTTTAGAGGGTAATATGGTCTTATCTCGCGGAATTATAAATAAAGAAAATCTTATGAAATGTTACAAAGCCGTTTTATTCTATTCTCATACCGTAAGAACGCACATACGCGTTGCGTAAGTCAGGCGAACGCCTATATGCGTTACCAGCAGTTAATGGGTGGAATTACACATGCTGCTGTGATTAATTTCTTGAATTAGTAACAAAAGGTCATAAGTTAAGTTAAATATACTCTAATGCAATGCAAGTTCAGTAAATTATAGGCATTTTATAATTGTGATTATAAATATACTCATATAAAGTAGAGATTAATTACAAAGATGTGCCTACATCGTAACTTCTTAAAATACTTATAGCCGGCTTTTTACTAACTAAGACCAAAAATCTTTTCGATCCACAAACTCCCACTTAGTTATTTATTATCAATCGCGCAGCATATTGGCAAAGAAGATAATGGAAAAATGATGGCGTTTCAGAGTGAGACTTGCAACATGATCTAATTTAGAATATTGTAGCCACTTGAGAATATTAAAGTTCCCCGTGTCACCACGTTTTTTTTACCATGCTGTAAACGTGGCGAGGTGTGTTTTGAAAACGTAATAACTAAATAAATACAACTTTCAACCTACGAAACGTTTGCCCGAATTTCGATTGGTCGAAAACTTTTCGACAAAAGGTTTGCCTTTCGTTTAATATCCTAAAGATCACTTGGAGCTATTATTTGTTTGACTGTTTTGTTCATTTGATATATTACTGGTTTGCCTATAATAAAAAAAAACCGTTGTAATGATTTGTTTTATTAGCTATCAACCTATTTTTTATTTGTCATTTTTGTATTGTTTCATATTTTAATGGTTTGTCAAAAAATCGGTTTGATTTTATTCTTAATGACCTATTTTTAATTGGCCTTTCAACCAACCCTTCCATCAACCTCAACCTCTTCCTTCCTTTCTTCTGCCTTCATTCAACTTAGCACTATGCATGCCTGATTGAATACCAATAGTGGAACATTTGAAACGAATGAAGTCGGTTTTGGTCACAGCAGTCACAGTAAACCTTTTCAACGCAATGTCAAAAACAAAACCACAGTGAATGTCAACTTTGCCTCATAGAGATACTAAGGTCTATTTTGTGCTGTCAACCATAACGGTAATATCCGTCAATGACGTTGAAAAGGTTAAAACTTCGCAACGGATTTTGATGCGGTTTTTTTAGAATAGATATAGTGGTTCAAGAGGAAGGTTTATAGGTATGTATAATACTTTAACTGGGAGCGAAGCGAGGGCGGGTCGCTTTATCTGACAAAAACCAAATTTTAAACGACTCGATAAGTTTTAGGACAAGTGAAATTCGGACAAAACTTTTAATGGTTGCAACCTTTTTAACCGTTTAAAGACATTTGGTCTAATTATTATAAAGCCTACTTGAGGTATTGTTGGCAGTGACAGTATATTATTTTTAAGACTTATTTAAAAAGTTACTCCTCTAAGACACCAGAGCCCACCAGTGGGAATTCTTGGCGCTGATTAATTTTATACAAAAGGTACATTATCGTAGACTTTTACAAGGTGTTGTAGTACGTTATGGCCTAGAGCGAAGATTATTTATATAATAAAGACCATGAAGAGAATCTCCGATTCTAGGCTTGTTTCCAAAGTAGAAGAAACTTACTTGACCTACAGTATTTCGTGATAGATTTAGCCGTACCCATTTTAAAGGTAGTCGCGAACATTCGCCTGTATTCGGCCGTACTTCAGATTCGAGCATCTCATAAGTGAGGAGAATAGAGCATTAAACGCATTAGTTAGTGACATAATGCTCTAAATCGCTTGAACACATTCCAGGCGAAACAATTATATTGTATACATAGGGTTCTACACAATGGTACTAAAATAAATTCTAAAAAATTGATATAACACTGGTTTGGCAAATGAAAAATTTGGGGAACGATACATTTGACCAAAAATATTTTGGCCCAACGGCAGGCTCCCGTATTTTTTTTATAAGTATTTTTTGTAGTTGATGATAAAGTAGGCTACACAGCACAAGAATAGTAATCCTGAAATACACTGAGGAAAAACACGATGACGAGTGAAGTTTCATTAAATTTCATACTTTTAATAAAATCATATTTTTACAAATAAAACTTGTATGTATGAGATGTCTACATGGGAGATTTTGAGACGACTGTATTTTTTAGCATCTTTATCCGCTTATCGAAACAAAAGTAACAAGTTCTAACTCGGTGGGTCTACATTATGTACAACGGGCATCCTGTCACTCTCTGGCTACATCATTATTTTATTATTATTATTATTACTTATACCACAATTTTGATCATTCCAATAACGGGATTTGGTCCATAAATCTCTTGCAAGATTTGAACTAAACAAAAATACTGGCAAACAAAATAAATGAGTAGTTAAATAAAAGGTTACATCACTGCATCGAATTTGTCATCGAACGCTATATCCTGCTGAAACCATGTTTTCCGGGTATCTTAAACATTAACAACGTAAGTCAGGTTAGGTTAGATATTTAAGATACCCTGGAAACATGATGGTTTCAGCAGAAAATAACGATTGATTAAATGAAATTCGATAAAATTATTCAATCGATGAAATTATAGACAGCCATTTTTATGGAAACGTAGGTACTCAGGGCTATGACAGAGATAAGAAATATCCGTCATAGGTGTCAAAAAGGTTAAACCTTTTCAACGCTATGTCAAATACAAAAGACGTTACTCACCTGATGACGGCTTAAAACAAGGGTCTTATTCTACTGGGTTTAAACCATATTGAGTTTGGCGTGTTTATGTATTTTTTTAACTATCAAAATGTTGCCAATACGGAAACACGTCGAACGCAATATCGATTTTACCATGTGAATATCAGCCCAGTGAATTGGCCCAGTGGCGTCATAGACACTCAGGTCTTTTACACTGGCAGCAATTATGGAAATATCCGCAATTGGCGTTGAACCAGTGGTCCGGATATATCCGTCAATGGCGTTGAAAAGGTTAAAGAAGCGATTTTTTAACTCTTACTTATATTTCTCCATGAGCCACATACGCACCATTGTAAGGGGTATGACGTAGCAAAACAACTGTCGCAATGGTTCGTTTTTTTATCAATGTCGTTTTTTTTACAAATAAAAGGAATTTAAAACTTATACAATATTCTACGGTAACTAGATTTCTTTACATCATGCTGTCGACTGAGGTTAAGCATTATTATGCACGGAACACACTAACGAATTTATAGTAAAACACAAAAGAAACTACGGATAATGACGAGATAGTAATATTTTTTTTTACTTCTATTGCAAATAGATAACACTTCACGTGCTATATGAAGGTTCTTATAATATGTATTTTTTAATAACCCACGACAAATATAAAGTAATAAAGTGTTTACATTCATATATTTATATAATACTAGCGACCCGCCAGCGGCTTCGCCAGCTGCATTTTTTTTTAAATCACTTAGGGGTATGAAAAATAGATGTTGGCAGATTCTCAGACCTACCCGATATACACACAAATTTTTATTAAAATCGGTCCAGCCGTTTCGGAGGAGTTCAATAACGTACACCGTGACACGAGAATTTTATATATTAGATATTAAACACTTATCATTCGATAATACTAGCTTCTGCTCGCAACTTTCGTCCACGTACAATTGCTTAGATATTCGGCCATCTTATGTTGCAGGGGATTTGGATTATACTATTGGGAACTTAAAAAAAAATCGGGATAAAAGTAACCTATGTGTTTATCCAGGGAAAAAGATATCTCCATTTCAAATTCCATTTTAATTCGTCCAACCGTTCTAGCGTGAATGAGTCACAAACTCACACACACAAACTTTCAGTGTAATTTAAAGATTTCAGAATTATCGATATCGATAAAAAAATATTCGGTAACTGTAACGATTGCGACAGTTTTATGCCCGTGACGTCGTCCGAGTTGACCATCTCCTGGGATTTTTATGGAATGTCATTTAGCCTCTATGGCAATGCGGGATATAAAGCTATCTTCATTCCAAAATTATATCCAAATCCATCTTGCCATTTTAGCGTAAAGGAGTAACAAACATACATTCAAACGATCGCGTTTAAAATATTCGTGCGATTAGTAGTGACCATCAAAGTAATGTTACAATTTTAATACCTAATGTGTCGTATAAACTACAATATGGTAATATAATGCTCTCTATTAGAATTTCATAAGATTTTGAGTGCGTTTACATCAGGAAATAGTCCTAGTGTTATTATGACTAGAAATGATCACTAAAAACTAAACATCAAGGAAAATTTCATGAGTATAACATATTACAATACAAATTTAACTATACGACGTAAGTGTTTTAATGAATACCTACAGTGAAGTCTAGTGAAGTGGCTACTTAAAAAGTAAACGCACGAAAATTCACATCATCAGACGTTTGGTCAAATCATTCCGTTGCTTAACAAAAGTGTTGTATTACATCTAACCCCGAGTTAAAGTCGCCAACACGACCAACTATAAAATAAATGCGGCATAAATAAAATAACAACATCCCTAGGGAACTGCTTCGATGAAAAACCAAAGTCAGTACAACAATAAAATCCAAACATAAATCGCTCGAAAATTGAGATTCCTAAGTTACATCGAGTCGCTTACCTACCGTATGCTCGTGCGCAGATCCATCAAGGCGCTCGCCGTGATGACGCCGTGTCTCTGGTTCACACTTTTCCCTAAATACCCTCCGTAGTCTACGTCGCCTCCTATAGTGACAGTTGAGAAGGAGGTGGAATTCCTTCTATTAGCTATGGACAGTTTCTTTCCTCCACTCAAGACACCAGTTTCTGAAGGGCTCTGGCGGGTTACTGGTTGGAAATAGTCGCCGTGGCCGTTGGTAGAGCTCTCCATCCAACCGCTGTGGTTTTCGAAGAGCTTCGTAGCTCTAATGGGTTTGGACATGGTTTGTTCCGAACGGTATTCCTTGACAGGTCGGTCGATGTGCTTCGGCTTAGACCTGGTCTTCTGGTCCGCCGACACGCTGTGTTTGAGAGTCGACTTGTTTTGGTAACTCTTGGACAAATCCGACGTGTCATGAAAACTCTTGGTGGTTTTCATGGATGTCGACTGAGGATGGGTTTTGCTGCTGTTATGGGAAAATAATATATTTATTTATTTATTTATTTATTTATTTATTATATTATTTTGCGATACCGAGTGCTTTATCAGGTGATATAATAATGTTAATTGTTATCGCAAGCCCGAGTAGGTATTTTATCTATGCAGTTGTAAAAGTATGCAAAAATGTAAGAAAGATGTGAACGATTTTATTTTGTTGTGGTTCTTTAACTTTTATTAACTTTGCCCTTGTGGTTACCGGGTTAGAATAGTGCCACTCCATGTCTTCCCGTGGATGTCATAAGAGGCGACTAAGGGAATGAGGGCTTCTAGTACTCTTAGATGACGGGCTTGCAACCTGACACTAATACACTGGTAATCATCTTAGCCTGTTTGTGCAGAATGTGATTACAGAATCAACAAGTCTTTTTAGATCTGTTGGTATTTCTGTAGCTCTGCCTACCCCACTCTGGGAATGAAAGCATGATGTTATGTATGTGTAAATAATACATAGAAAACATCCAAGACTCAAAACAGATCACATAAATATCTGCCCTTACCGGGATTTGAACCCGGGACCACCAGAGCTTCGAAAGCAGTCACTACCAGCTAGGCCAACGTATGTACATGATTTAATATCGTGTTATGCAACACGAGCCGTTCGGGAGAAATCATCATTCGAAAACCATCCCCAACACAATCGTGTGCACTCTTTGTTACCTGGCGTGCACTTTCCTCGGTTGCGTGTTCGCGATGTGCGAACTCTTGGCCATAATGCTGTACAGCTTGTTCCGGTAGTCGTCCACCGACATCTGCTTGTCGTCCCGCAGCGGCAACAGCACGTCCGACGGGAGCGTCGGCTCGTCGCGCTCGCGGTGGAATCTACAACGATACATACATCTAGGCTAGGATCACCTCAAAGGCTACCGTAGGGGATTAAGGATCATATTCGACTTGTTTTGCTTTAACCACGCGGATGTCGTACAAGCCGAAAATACTGCATTCACTTGTCAACATGCTCCAGCATAGGCTCAGCGCTGTTGCGTCGCTGGGTCAAACTAAGGGTCCGTTCTAGGGTTGCCAACCGTACTACATTTTGACTCTTTGTATATACCGATATACTGTTGAAGAAATATATAGTACGCAAGAATACTATATTTCAGGGGTCCCTACGAAGTGCTCCAATTTTCCCAGGTTTCAATTCAATTTTATTAAATCGTAACGCTTTTCTGTCAATAATGTCATCAATCAATAATCACACCTTGCGCCATTTGCATTGCGCCTTTACACAGCGTGTAACTTGCCAATTTAAGTCTTTGGAACGCGCTCCCACTTATGTAAGGCAAGTTTAAAGCAAATATTAATTGAAAGAAATAAAATGAACTTGACCTTGTATTTCCTTATTTAACGTTTCATCAACTTTAGCACCAATCTTTACTTGTCTCTGTTTGGCCTAATGGTTGACTGGTAGAGAATGCCCGACAGCTTATGCCCAGTGTCTAGTGCGTATGTGCGTTTTCACATTATAAACCAAAAGATGCGGCACCTGGACAAATACCCGAGAGCCATCCGGCAGCGAATGCGACTACTTGTCACACCTAGAGAAGCAAGAAACCAAAAATATACGAAATCTAAAAACCCAACTTATCAACGAACTCAGTCAACAGGCTTGAACAAGAGTTGCCTCTGCACCACATGTCCACCTCTCCCACAGAAGCAATCGTGTGATTCACTAGGATCACCCGAGATGCAGGGGACAATATTGGACTTTATGTCTCAGGATCATAAAACACACTTTCCCCTTAACAAAAAAATGGGTAAGTAATACGAGATATAAGAACTTATCATGTAACAGTCAAGAGAGTTTTTGCAAGAGTTTTTGTGTTTACTGTACAAAGACTGGTCAAATCAAGGAGTGGTCAAATGCAGATGTGGTCAAAACTAGAACTAGTCTAAAAAAGAAGTGGTCAAATCAAGAAGTAGTCAAATCAAGAACTGGTCCAATCCAGAAGTGGTCAAAACCAGAATAGGTCGAAACAAGAAGTGGTCATTTTCAGAAGTGGCCTGAACCAGAAGTGGTCAAACTGCTAGGTGGTCATTACCAGAAGTGGACGAAACGAGAAGTGGTCACCAACCGTCAGAAGGGTCCGCGGTTTGTATATAGGGTTCGGCCGTTAACCGTCCAACAGAACTCCCTCCATGGCCTCCACACTTAAGAGGCTCAGAGCAGTTTAACGGTGGAATCACATCTATCAGCACCGATTCGCATTTTGTCTATAGAAAGTGTCTGTTATTTATGAAGATGCGTACGCATGCAAAAGGAGAATAGATGCGTATCCATCTTCATACAAAGTAGCTATTTTCTATAAACAAAATGCGTATCGGTGCTGATAAATGTGATTCCACCCTAAGCGCACCCTCAAACCTAACAGGCTCCACTCACTTGGCAACATATTCGTGGTCCAAGGCGCGCTCGGCGCTCAGCCGCCGGGCGGGGTTGAACAGAAGCAGGCGCTGCACCATCTCGGCCGCGTCCCTCGGCGCGCACGCCAGCAGCAGGCCCAGCGCCGCGCCGCCGCCCGCGCAGGCCTGCTCCCGGATCAGGGACGAACCGTAGCCGCTGCATACCGCCGCGATGTCTACAAATTAACCATCTTCTTCCTTTAACCTTTTCAACGCCATTGATAGATATCGTCACACCCATGCCAAAGTCGCGAATCTGCACTTCGATTCAAAATAAGAATAACAGATTCGCTGTTTTACCAAGTGGCGTCTCCGTCATTGTCTTTTGAAGTCAAATTGCAGATTTGCGATTTTGGCATGGGTGTGACGATATTTCTGCACCATTCGACGCCATTGACGGATATTTCCATCACGGTTGACAGCGGAAAATAGACCTGAGTATCTATAAGGTAAGGTTGATATTAGCGCTGGTTTTTAGATGGAAATTAATATATTGACCATGCACAGTCAATACATTTATGAAAAAATTTATGTATTTTCATAAAAACATCGCTAAATTTAGAAAGAACTGTGACATACATAATGTTAATACCAGAAATAAACATAAGCTCGCAGTGCCCTTCATGCGCTCCATAAAATAAAAAACTCTTTCATGGGTAATTGTATTAGGTTCTATAATAAGCTCCCAAGTAATGTTACTGAACTATCAGTAAATAAATTTAAGAGTTACGTTAAGCGTAAACTAATTTCTAAAGCATATTATAGTATTAAAGACTATATTAATGATAACAATGCTTGGGACTGAATTGCTTGTAATAAAATGTTTAGTCCTAACGACAAAAGGTTGCGAACGTCGAAAAAAAAAGACATCCGACAGAGTTTCTTACAGGTTCTTCTCTGATCGGTCGCGATTTGAACCTGCAGTCAATTTAGGCTAAGTCGCTACTATGACGTTTCAAAAGAGTTTATTATTTGTAAACCTACTTGAATAAAGTTTATTCTGATTCTGATTCTGATTCTGCTGTAGATCTGCGTACGACCTGCAATGCTCGGCCTGAGCAGCCATCAGCCGAATACAATTACATTACATTAAGTGGGATGAATTTATATCTAACTGAATTCAGGCAATGTCACTGAAAACGTGCATAAACACTCACCGGGAAAAAAACTCGCATAAATTAAATTTGTAAGCAGTTGGTATGAACAAACGATGGGTGGGCGAGTTTTCTTGCCGGTGAGTGAATCTACAAGTTATTACTAACATTGCCTGAATTCAGATATAAATTCATATAGATGCAACATACTAAAATCATATTTAAGTACTGGAAATCACGTGCAACATAAATAGGTATGGTTTTGACCATCGAGATTATGATATGGCTTCACATCGTTCTACTTTAAGAGTTTGGTAGATGCGACATGTGCAGTACCGTCGGCCGAGGGCCGGGGCAGCGCGGCCATGATGCGCTCCACCTGGTTGACGGTGGAGGTGCCCGGGAACAGCGGCTTGCCCGTCAGCATCTCGCCCAGGATGCAGCCCAGCGACCACATGTCGATGCCTTTCGTGTAGCTGCAAACAAAACGCACACAGCGTGTTTTAACGTTAATATCCTGAAATCATATAACAGTACCTGGGGTGCGATTTTTGAATCTCACCGACGAAGAATAACGAACTTTAAAATCAATTTGTGCAGCGATTTTGGATTTTATTTCATAACCCCTTTATGATATCAAATGAGATTCAAAAATTGCACCCCTAGGCGACCGAGCTCTACTCGGGTGTATGTAACTATGTATAGACGTCACAATTCAATCGCAATTGGATAGGAATTGGATAAGTAATGGGCGGACGACAAATTACTTCAAAATCATGTCAAACGATATACATAATATGGATATGACTACAATTAGTTTAAAAAAGAGAATATAGTTGCAAAGTACACAAGACGTAATAGATTTAAACACTTCATAGTATTAAGACTCTCAAGAGGTGATAATTTGCAAGAGGCCAGTACTTTCTTAATATACTGATAATGTGATAATGTACTATGAACGATAAAGGTAATATGCACTTACTGATATTATATAAAAATGCATATATTTTTTACATAAATATTACTTGAAATTAAATAAAAATCTTATCTATCCTATGCTTTCATCACCATTTTGCATCCATCGTCCGCCCTTTAATGTTTAAAATACATCGGAACCCGATTTTTCGGTGGAATCCGAATTTTCCATAAAAGGACGACTTGATAAATCGACTTCGAAAAACCAGAATCTATCTACATGAGCTTCTTAAATATAATGTACCTAAGACTTCACTCGGTACTTACCAATTTCAGCTAACTTAACCTAGGTTTAGCAAATGTTTGTTAGGCTTACTTTTTGCTGGCGATGAGTATCTCCGGGGCTCTGTACCAGCGGGTCGCGACGTAGTCGGTCAGGCAGGGGTCGGAGCCGTCCTCGCCGCCCGAGTACATGCTCGACACGGACCGCGCCAGCCCGAAATCAGCTAGTTTCACTCTATAATCGCAACATTATTTTGGGTACACTTCATAATTCCGAATAGTCATGTCATAATTCCGATAAGTATTTTTTAAATTAAGATTTTATTTTTTGAAATAGCTTATAAATGAGACCGAACATAAGTATGCATTTTATTTAAAACTAGCGGCCCGCCAGCGGCTTCGCCCCGCTGCAAATTTCTGACTTTCCCGGTTGATTTTTCAGTTTTTTTCTTTCATAAGAACCTTCTCCTGACAGTAACAAACACAGTAAAAAAGAATTGGCGAAATCGGTTCAGCTGGTCTTGAGATTTGCGCTTAGCAACACATTCAACGATTCATTTTTATTATATATGTAGATAGCTCCAACGTGTAAATGAAAATTCGGACAAATGAATATTCGGAATTATGACTCTTCGGAATTTTAAGGTGTTCCCCTTTATTTTATTACTATGGCTGTGTGCGTGCTTAGAGGCCACGCTAGAGCAGTGCGACATCAGTATACGTGTAGTTGGTACATGTACCTTTATTTCAATAAAAGTATCGCTGTACCGCCAAGTCTGGGACGAGCCTATTGAACCGGCCGTATTGAGAACGCGCGGGAAAAATCCTAGCCTATTTTTCACTTCCGTTAGATCCTAATGAAACATCTTTAACGAGAAATAGTTCTACAGGGAATACCTTCAACCTAAACCACGTCTAAGTTTATTTCGTTGTTTAAATATTCGTCTTTCTAAATACCTCTATACATCATCGGCTAAAGCGCATTCGGGAATTCGGCATAGGTAAGTACATAAGCATAGGAAACATTTTATCCTGGAAAAGTTTAGTTTTTAGCGGACGAAAAATTACCTACCTACATGAGCTACTTATAGTTGAGATGATAAAGGTCCATATCGTTCGGCGTGCTATACTCGGTGTCTCTAACCTAGTTCGTGTATAGAAAAGCTCATTAATAAATAAGTTTTTTAAACTTACCTACAAGCGCTATCAATAAGCACATTACTAGGTTTCTGGTCCCTATGTATCACATTTCCAGAGTGTATATACTTGGTGGCCTTGAGCATCTGGTACATGATGTACCGCTTGTGTATGTCCTTGAGGATGTTTCCCCGCTTGATCACGTTGTGCAGGTCCGTCTCCATGTACTCGAAGCCGAGGTAGATGTCGCGGTTGTTTGCTGCCCTGGACACAGATAATATAGTACAAACAACGGCAAAAGTAGATGATCATTTTAATACTTTATCGTGCTAACGTAACAATACTGTGGCAGTTGATGTGTCCAAGTAGTGAAAGTGACAAGGTACTAAAATGATCATCTACTTTTGCAGTTGACTATACTAGTACAGATGGTACACTTATCAAAAGGGTAAAACTAAAGGCATAGAAGGAGTGAGAAAAGAAAAGGTAGCATATAGATAGCTGATATGCACAGTCTTATTGGGGTTTAGTGTGCCAAAAAGAGACAGTTCTATAAGCTAAATTATCATGGTCGTACACTATTGCACACTGTTGCATACATAATCTACGACCATGGTGACTAGTTCACACGAGTTGACGAAATGTTGGTGTGTACGGCTAGTTTTAGGAAAAACTGGACTCTATACCCTTTCTTACATTCATACTGATATTTTCGAGACAGGTATAGATACTCTTTTTGAAGTTGTTGGTATTTCTGTAGCTCTGCCTACCCCTGCTTCTAGGAACGAAGGCGTGATAGTATGTATGTATAGATATGACGCTTTCGTTTTAAGGATTCTTCTATGCCTTTAGTTCTTATTCTATGGTTTCTATCACATAATTCACAGGCAACCCAGCCTAACGGCAAACGTCGCGTGGGACCCCTTGGGGCAATCTGGAGCGATGATATGCGCAGATTGGCCGGTGTAGGCCGGATTCTGGTTTTAAAGTCCTGGGGCCATGCAATTTTAAGAACCTTTTAGGTATGTTATGGTCTCTCGCTACCCCTTATACGTTTTATATAAGTCTAGAGATGGATTCACGAAGAGGAATTGTACGAGATAAAATCACTATCTACCTTGCATCTTCGGTTTGATCGAAACTGTTATTCACGTGATTTTTACCAAATAATAACTTAAATAATTAAAAAATATCAGAGGACAATCTTACACCTAGTTACCTAATCCCAAACTAAGCCCTAGGCTTGTACTTTGGGTACTGAGCAATTAAAATACTTATAGAGCAATGTAAATTACTTTAATACATTGAAAATATCCAAGACTCATAAATAAATACTCGTGCTCATTAGACAAATATTTGCCCATACCGGGAATAGAATAGAACACGGGCCCGCTAGCTTCTTAGGCAGGTTCACTACCAACTAGGACAGCGCGTCGTCCAACTATCGTAGTCATCGTACAGTCAAGGTCATAAATATGTATACACTTTAGTACCTTGTCACTTTAATCGCTGTGACAATTTCATATGGCAGTTTAAACATGACGTTAAATAGACAAGGTACTAAAGTGTATACATATTTATAACCTTGACTGTACCTAATTGGCTATTTTCTCGCAATGTTATTCCCACAGAATAGAAAAACGCATTTTTTTCTATTCTGTGGTTATTCCTTCTTTTTTTAACCAGCTTCAAGTAAAAGAGGAGGTTCTCAATTCGTATTTTATTACTTCTGTGATTGACAGAAAACGGACAGCGATTTAGACGGAACATTCGTTGAGTACGCTAGGGGTACCTACTAGAAAGGATTTTTCGAAAATCATCTCCTCACAAGAAAAAGCAGGGGGAGAGCGGAACACCAATTCTACGCTAACGAACTCACGTGCGTCAAGGGTCTACAATAAATATCAACCAATTTTAAAGAACTTCGAAAATCTTCCAATTCTTCCACAGTGTTTACCTACTCTACAAAGATCACAAAATCTTTTTGCTGTACACATTTATAGAAAAAATAGTACCTATTTAAAATATCTAAAAATTTACTTAGGAACGTGTGTTTTCATACCACGACTACTTATTACCCCACAAGTAATTATTTTAGTCAGTTAATAAAGTAAATAAATATATCGGGGGACACAAATGAAACTCTAGTTTTGTCCTAGAGAGGTTTAAAACTTACCTGTGTATACTATGAAGCTTTACTATATTAGGGTGGTTTCTAAACGACTGTAAAAATATAATTTCTCTAAAAGTTCTTTGTGCGTCGGTCTGATTCCGAAAAGCGTCGAAAATTTTCTTAATGGCCACTGTCTCCTTGCTCTTCCTGTCTAAGGCCTTCCAGACGATCCCATAGGCACCTTTCCCAAGCCGCTTTTTTATTTCAAACCTCTTCAGTATATGCTCGTCTATCTCCGACATATTTTTGTCTGGACTCTTTTTAGGAGCAGGCTTGTTTATGGTGCTCTCTTTTTTTTTCTCATCTTTTTTAACTTGTGTCTGGTTCATTTTTAAAAATAAACGTGTATATTTCTTACGTCCGCAAAGTACTGCAAAATTGTGTGCTAGAATGTAAATTTTAACGTCAGAGTCTGGTAATATTTACGACCCCGAATGTGCAAGTCTTGCCGAGACCGACATAAAATATTCAAATTAGCTTGACGATACCGTCATTTGCATACGTAAAGACAAGCACGAGGACCATTTTATGTACTATTGATCACAATACACTAAGCAACCGGAAATAATCGATAAAATTTTCGCGTAACTAAAAATGCAATTCGAAAACCAACTGAACTCAGAAACAGTTTGGAATACTCACTGGACAACGATTACTTTTAATTCACAGCACGCATCTTACTATTTAAGAAAACAAAGCTTGTTTCATGTTATTTAGCGCAAATAATAAATATTTTAAGATTTTGAAATTCTGGCAGCCGAATTTCATTTGTTTACGGCGCCTAAACAACTGTCAGTTGCCATGCCAACCGCAACTGTCAACGAACGCTAGTAATGGGCTAAATTATGTGTAATCGATACTTTGTAACAATGAAGATCGATAGTCATGATTAATTGACTAGTACTTTACAAAGAAAAGAATAAACGATTTCTTGTGAAAGTAGGGCATTGAGGGTCGTACTCGTTGTGAACCCGAACCACAGAATGAACAATACTACAAATATACGAACTTTGGTATCTGATATATACAAACTATGTATGTATACTATATCCATATTTACTTATATACAAAAGTAACTCTGTTTGTTTGTTTTACGTTTTCTCGGGTAAATTCTAAACCTTTTTGATTAAATATGGTGTAGATATAGTTTAAACCTCAAAAAGGTTGTAGGTAAAAATGGGTAAAAATACTGCAACACCGATATATTTTATACCACTTCTTTCTGCTGCGACAAGTCTCTCTTTATTAGGTGTAACGATTGATCTTATAGTTTTTCTTAGATATTATTTAGTATCTAGAGGACATCTGCGACTTCGTACGCGTAGAATTCGTTTCCCGCTACTCCCCCTATTTTACCCCCTTAGGGGATGAATTTCCAAGAATCCCTTCTTAGTGAACCCTATGGATACCTATCCAAGAAATATTCTCTTCAAATTTCAAGTCCAGCGGTTTCGGCTGTGCGTTAATCGATCAGTTAGCCAGTCAGTTTCTCATTTTGTATATATGTGTATATGGAAAGATATGTTATGCTGTAAAGTATTGGTACATATGACCGGCAGTGAATGGGTTAAACCATGTGTAACTTGTTTTTCCTAAACCCTCGTAAAAATTATTAACGTTAAAGGATATGATTAAATAAGAAACATAAATTGATTATGATTACTTTAATTGTAAACTTTTTAACAACAACATGTACGTACGAGTACATATAAGTATTAGTTTTATTTGTCATTGAATACTTTTAGGTTAAATTGAGTGATCATAATATTATTTATCAGCTAAGTTCGTGACCTCTAGTGACACCAATGTGACTCACGTTAAAAATATATCCTAAAACTGTACTGCGAGTAGGTATTGCGACATAAAAAATAAAGTAACAAATCTTAAATAAAAACAGTAAAAAATAACATAAACATTCAAAACTTAAAACTAAATTAAATAATTTACTGCAACACTAACAGCTTTCTAAGTACAATAAGTACAGAAAGTAATTTATCACAAATTTATCCATATCGTCCATTTTATCTAAATCTTAAGTTTAAAATATATAATTTATTTTGTCATTGAAAGTAGTAAATAGTGTAGTGTGTGTAGTGTTTACACATGCATGATGAAATACATAATAATAATATGAAAAGGAAACAAATATTTTCTTGTGCAATTCGTTAAAGAAAGAAGAAATATTAAATAACCAGGTTTTAGACCAAAAAAATAATACATATTTGTTTGTCATGCAAGCGATAACTACTCTCCAAACTTTTGTGTGTATGCAGGTATCTAATTTAATTGAGGCTCATTGGTTTGTATGTAACTATCTTGTGTGAATGTAGAACTTGAGTACTCTTATACTCTTACATCAATTCCAACACACTTGAAATACCTGCCAGAACATCCAGCTACAATTTAGATTATTAAAATGTTCATATTTAATGGAGACAAAGAGATGAGCTTATTTTGTACGTATCTTTTATTAAGTACTTATGTATTTTTTGCATGTCATTATTTCACAGTGCCTTCAATCTAAAACGTGACTGTGTTTAAACATTACCAGCATCATTTGACTAAGGTTTTACTTCAGATCATGTTTTTGACTTTACATTGGGTAGCCTTTTATTTAAATATTTATCTAAGAACACTTAAAACTAATTCTTTATTAAATATAAAATAAGGGCTATCCATAATTTAGGTACTTACTACAAAGACTTTTCTGATTTAATCTGACTTTGTTGAAACTTGTGGAAATTTTCACCAATCACGATTTTCGGAATGGATAGCCCAACATGAGATTTCAACTAGATTCTAGCGCGTTCTGGACTACAAAGCTAAAGGCACAAGCCTGAACACTGACGTTGGCTAGTTTAAAGAAGTGGCGGATGAATTCTTTTCTTCTCTTCCTCGTCTTCGCGACCTACGTCGATGGAGGACGGGGATGGCAGACCACAGGGCCACTCGAGGGACTCGGCCTCGTGAGTCATGATGTGCTCAGCCTCCACTGGAAGTAAATAGTTTAATCGACGTTACTATAACTGTATTTATTTTTTACTTGACGTAGCTGTGTGTATTGTAATATCTTGAGTGATTAGTATAGTAGGTCTAAAAGGTTAATATTACTTTTCTCGTAAATAATCAAAGATGATAACAAATAATATTATATTAACTAAGTAAAAATATATATACATACGCTCGAAAAACATAACTCTCCTTGGGGCAGTCGGATAATAAACAGATTTTGTATATCCTATAAGCATTAATAATGTAAAAAGTAATGGTTTTACATAAAATAGACCGTATATTAATTATTGTGATAATTTTTCCATGTCAAATCGATATAAGTATGTAGGTGCTAGTACTAATCAGATAGTATTTAGTTTACGTTCAGTCACGAACATTAATTTAGAACCCATCTTAGGTCAAAAGTCAATCTGATGTTCTACATCAATAAGGTTGAGTTTTTGAAAGTTACAAATGCTTTGAATCTCTAATGACATTGATGTCAAGCTATTTTTTTTAAATGGGTCCTAAATGACGGTTCGTGACTGTACAGTTAGTTAGTTTCAGCCAAATGCTTGACATTTTCCGGAAGAGATCCCTTAAAAGGATAAGTTCGCCTTTGTACATTATGTTCTTGTAACTCCATTGTATGGTTTCTGTTTTAGTTTGAACAATAAAGTGTTTACATACATTACACACATTTATTTAACCTTAGGGTACCTACTAATATTGTAGGTACGATAGTTTCTTATAGGCGTAATGACCGTATGTACCGTAGAATATTTCTACTTACTTCTGATCCTATGGACTTTGTTCCCGTAGGCGAGGTCCCAGTAATATAGGGTCACAAAGGTTAAAGGTATTAGTGGCATCAAGAGATATTGCCTCTTTGTTCTCCTGAAACTGTTTTTGAGGCTTGATTAGAAGAGGTAAGATTTTTTATAGACGGCACCAGCTTTGTAAATCTATTTCTTTAGTTTCTATTTATTAAATTATTATTACTAAGACGTAGGAATGAGATTTGAACTATTAAGTTTTTGTATAAAACTTACAATGCTGATGCCAAATGTTTGGAAACCTGATATTAACAAAATGTAGGGAAAATATATTGAAAGAGTTAGAAATTTAAAAAATGAAAATAGTTATGTACAACAATATTATAGAAGCATGCACATTAGCAGGACAAGTATTAGTGAATGTATTTATAATATTATATACCTTCCGAGTCTGTAAAAAAAATTAAGAATTAATCGATGGGTCCATATTCTCAATTTTCAAGTAAAAATTTGCTTAGACTCTTATTATGTCATCTTAACTTTTACCTTATGACGAGGGTTTAAATATATGAACATATCAGCGATAAGAATATTAATACCTACTTACCCAGTAAATAAGCCAGTAGCTGCCGTAATGGAAAATACAGTGAGCCAAAGGCAGGTGTCTCTATTTTTAGCTATTTGCAATGCCGTTTGTCGTTCTTGCATTTGATATTGCAGTTGAATTTGTCTTTCCATCTAAAAATCGAAATCTGTGACCTTAAATTGAAAGCAGCATTTATAAGAAAAATAATCAAACTTATACTGACCTTGATTTTGTTAATAGATTGTATAAAATCTTGATTCTTTTTAAAATTTTCTTCCATGTTTACGGTAAAATAATTTCCCATTTTGAAGTTTGTGCCTCTCTGTTCCTTTGCTCTCCAAATAATAAGGAAAACAAGACTGTGATCTAACGCCCAACTGAGTTACTGCTAGTGAACGCTTATCAGCTGATTGTTGTCAAAACAAGAGCATCGCTAGGTATTGATTAAGTTCTGTGGCGTACTTATTTGTGTTAATTTTGTTAATATTTTGTTGATATTTATTGTTTCCACTGTCAAATATGTTTCTTTTTGAAAAAAACCCTTTAATCTACTTTGATTTTTATCATAATCGTTAAAAATCTCATCTTTTATCGAGTTCTATACTGTAGTAGCAACACTATTGCGTTTATGTCAAACTAGATGTCATCGATTCCCGCCAAATCTCCAGTATTGTTGTGTGTGTTGTATTAGGACTATTAGGACATAACATAACGTAACGTATATAATAAATTCAATATTTGGTAAGTTAATAAAAGGCCAATATGGGTATTCTAGGCTTATCTAAACTAATAGCTGATATTGCTCCCCAAGCTGTTAAAGAAATGGAGATCAAAAACTACTTCGGTATGTATGCATAATCAATGAGAAACTAACCTATTTAATGTTGCAACTAGTCGTTAATTTTAATTAATTTAAATCAAATTTTGTTTTCAGGTCGAAAAATAGCTATTGATGCTTCTATGAGCTTGTACCAATTTCTAATAGCAGTAAGGAGTGAAGGTTAGAAAAGTGTTCTCTGTAACCAAATGACTTCCATGTAATGGTCTTTCGTGCCGGGTGTTTAGTTTAATTAATCCATTTGTCTTTATAGTTCAAAAAAGTATAAAGTTTAAAAAGTTATAAGGTTCGGTATAAAAAAAAAAATGGTACGCCAACAACTAACAATTTGTTACTTTAACAATGTGATACTAAATTGTATCACAGAGTTGCATTTACAATAAATACTATTTATTTGTAATGCACAAGTAGCTCAAAGCTGTTACATGCATATCGTAGTCCACTTGTGTTATTGTATCACTTTAAATATAGATGCGTAAATAGGTATATATTTTCATATTACAACACTAAAACCATATTTTGCCATTTTTAGGAGCTCAGTTAACATCCGTGGATGGTGAAACAACATCTCATCTGATGGGTACCTTCTACCGTACAATCAGACTGGTTGAGAACGGCATAAAGCCCGTGTATGTGTTTGACGGGAAGCCTCCAGACCTAAAGTCCCACCAGCTCAATAAAAGGGCAGAGCGGCGAGAGGAGGCTGAAAAGGAGCTTCAGAAAGCTACTGAAGCTGGTAACTAATACTTTCCTTATGGAGTTCACCTGTTAAGTGGCAAATAAATAATTGATTCAGAAAAATGGCCACATTGGGGCTCTACACAACAGTAACAACGCGTTTTTTTCTTCTTTTTCAACAAAACCCTGTAAAATGTTACTGGAATTATTTCTGGTCAGTTATTTGATTAATTTAATTGGAATACTTGATAGTTTGTTAATCCTTACATAATTTTCTTTTCAATCAACTAATAAATGCATTTGCATCCACCAGGTGACACAGCCTCCATAGAGAAGTTCAACCGGCGCCTCGTGAAGGTGACCAAGCAGCACGGGGAGGAGGCCCGGGAGCTGCTCAAGCTGATGGGGATCCCTGTTGTGGAAGCCCCGTGCGAGGCTGAGGCGCAGTGTGCAGAACTGGTAGGGGTCTTTCTTATTCTTAAACATTGGATATAGTATTTGTTGATTTATGACAATATTCATGAATTAATTAAAATACCTTTTCACAAAAAAGTGTACAAATATACCCCAAAATTAAGCATTTATTAAATGTGTTTTCATAATTTGCAAAGAATTACAAAAAAAAAATCTATTCATACTTCTTAGTTGTCAAACTAATATTATGCGTTAAAAAAACAAGGAGGATTAAATTATTACATAAATATCCTCAAAAACCCCATCAGAATCTGTACAATAGTAAAAATAGTTAAAATGTTTAGAACAACCCCTTACACTTGACTAACAAGCAACATAATTTCACGAGTTCAACAAACTAGTTTTCTCGCAACATCATCTGCTTGGTTCAGTTTTATCCATAACATTTGTCCCAGGTAAGAGCTGGTAAAGTGTTTGCAACGGCCACTGAAGACATGGACGCCTTGACCTTCGGATCCAACGTGCTGCTGCGCCACTTGACCTTCTCCGAGGCGAGGAAGATGCCGGTCCAGGAGATACACCTGGACCGCGTGCTGGAAGGGCTGGAGTTAAAACAAAATGAGGTACCTTCCTATGAGTATTCTTATAAACACTCATCCTGTCAAAGTCACGTTTATTACGCTTTCACGGCTAGACAGCAGGGTTGATAAATATCGCGTTTCTTTTTTAAATCCAAAACATCCGATTTAATTGATTTAAATCGGTTTTTTTTTTTTTATATTAATAATAATAATAATGTGCTTATAAATAAAAAAATATTTCAATTACTCACACTGTGCACCAAATTGTAAACTGTGTTAAGGTCATTCATTATAATTTGTTTCAACATTAGCAATGGCATTTAAATGCAATGGTAATTGAAGTTAATTTCCTTCCTGTTAGATTCCCAGTTTTTGGTATGGTGGGCCACACGAGTTTAAGTTCCATTTGAACTCCTCAGCCAGTATCAGGGCAGAGGAGGACATTCCACCAAAGAAGTTGAATTTTCTAAGCTTACTTTTTCTTTGACTTGTTTTTGTATAGTTCATCGACCTATGCATCCTACTCGGCTGCGACTACTGCGGCTCGATCCGCGGCGTGGGCCCCAAGCGCGCCATCGAGCTGATCCGGCAGCATCGATCTCTCGACGAGATCCTCAAGAACATAGACACGAAGAAGTACCCCCCGCCGGAGAACTGGGACTTCGAGCAGGCGAGGAGGCTGTTCGTGACGCCCGAGGTTAAAGATGCTAAGGATATTGAGGTTGGTGTGTTTCTTTAATAAATAAATTAATAAATCAAGGACCATGTCACACAAATTTACCTAGTAAAAGCTCTAGGCTTGTAAAACGGGTACTAGACAGCGATAAACTTACTTATTTAGAGTAATATATACTTAAATACTTAGAAAATATCCAAGACTCAAGAACAAATACTCATGCTCATCACACAAATATCTGCCCTTACCGGGATTTGAACCCAGGACCCCTAGCTTCGAAGGCAGGGTCACTACCGACTAGGCTAGCGTGTCGTGTGTAGTGTGTTGTAATTACAAATCTGTATATAAATTGAAAACCCCTTAGTGAACAAACAAAACCAATTCCTTGTGTCATATAATAAATAAAAAAATAAAATAAGCCTTTTATTCAGACATTAGTACCTAATCTAAAATTTGTTGCTTGCTTCGTTTTTGCAAGTCTGTTTGCCAATCGGCAAAGGCCTCCTCCATCTTGTGTCATATGCTATGAGAAATTAGAACTTAACAGTAAAAGGTGGACATTTTTTTTTGTTCATTTGCTCACTTGTATGTCAATTATCATTAAGCTGCCCTATAAATTGTGTATTCATCTGTACAGTCAACAGCAAAAATAGATGATCATTTTAGTACTTTATCGCACTAACGTTACTGCGACTGGGATGCGGCAAAGTAGTGAAAGTGACAAGGTACTAAAATGATCATCAACTTTTGCTGTTTATACAACTAAAAACCAAGTATTCGAATTCAAGAAAATACCTTTGCATATTAGAAAACACAATACTAGTAATGCGAAGGCGCCACAGTAAAGTCGGGGTCAATGTAAACAAATAAGTACTGTTTGACACAGTCATAACCTCAAATATTCACCGAGCGTGTTTTTATTAAAACTATAGTCGTTCACCGTCTGGGTTCACTCTAATAACTAGTATTATCGACAATGACATACAACTGATTCTGTTTTCCAGGTCAAATGGACAGACCCTGACGAGGAAGGTCTGGTCAAGTTCCTGTGCGGTGACAAACAGTTCAACGAAGACCGAGTGAGGAACGGCGCCAAGAAACTCATGAAGGCGCGCTCCACCACCACGCAGGGCAGGCTCGATGGATTCTTCAAGGTATGTGCCTGTCAAGTTATATTTTTTGATATATGGGTACTCCCTGGTGGGATAGTTCTACCAGTGTCAATGCTGGAAGCTACAAGTGAGCAGTGGAAATGATGCTCCCAAAAACTTACAACTTGTCATTAATAGTAGTTCATGTAACTGATACTGAACTGTTTGCAAGGACTGGTTCTTCAGTGAATTACTATAGCTATGGCTTTTGACGTACAGACCTCATGGTGTTGTACTCCTATAGTCCTTATTTTTAGTCTAATGTTACTAATCTAACATTTGTAACGATTTTATTAGTGCTAATTTTTATAATTATTATTTATTACTTTATTAAGTAATGCTTGTAATGTATGTATGTAAACACTATTGTACAAAAGAAAAACCAAAACAATACAATGAATAGAAATAAAAAGATGTACAAAGGCGAACTTATCCCTTTAAGGGATCTCTTCCAGCTAACCCTTGAGAGATTGAGAAAAATGAAAGGTTGTGCATCGAGTAAACAGGTGTACAAATTTATTTAGAGCACCCAAAAAAACAAAAACTAACCAAAAAGACCATAAAAAAAAAGAACCATAGAAAAAAAAACAAAACTAATACATTCAAATACTTACATAATATAAGTTACTTTTAAGTATTATTGTGCTTAAAATTGACCTTCTGCTAGAGTTTCTTGCGGCGCTTCTTTTCCGCAAGGATGGTCTTGTCCGAAGCGCTAGTAGATTCACTGCATATTACCGACGTGCAAAAGAGCCCTCTTGTGCCTATATACTGAATAAATATTTTGATTTTTGAATTTTATACATGAGGGGTCTTAAAACACAAGTGTGGTTTCTCGCTTTCGGCTCTTTTCATAATAAGAACACAAGGGTGTTTTAAGGGCTAGTTATGTACAGTCGAAGTCATAAAAATGGTTACACTTTAGTACCATGTCACTTTTATTCATTCAGACAGTTACATATAATTATATATGAAATTGTCTCAGTGAATGAAAGTGACAAGGTACTAAAGTGTAAACATATTAATGACGTCAGTTCTGACTGCTGAAATAGAGGACTTATGATACATGTGTAGATAAAGTCATTTATAAAGTCTGATTAATTATTATATATTTTTTAAGGTATCAACAACACCTAACCCTAAAAGAAAGGCCGAGGAAAACAAGAAAAACACCGCCAACAAGAAAGCTAAGACAGGGGGACGAGGGAGGAAGCCCAAATAAGTTTAATAATGTACCTAATAGGTTAAGAATTATTGGAACCCGACGATGACTAATTATATAATTATTGTAAGACTTCGAATTAAATAGCGTGTAAAAAAATCCAGTAGAAAATTTACAGTAATAACAGCGGCATTTGGTGCTTATAGTCCAACAAGTTCCCACGTGGCCTTCCCGCGGGGTGACAGACGTTGGGGCATCTAGGAAGTTCGTTCTATTTTTTGTCGTAGATTTAATTTAAATGGTCGGTGGCGCACCCAGCCATTAAAAGTGGCGTTGCACGTTTGCGTCAATGTTCGTAATAAGACGTGGATTGAAAACACTTAGCTTGGCAAAACAATATTCTCGAGTAACCACTCACCATGTTAACCTTTTGACCGCCACGGCCGGCTGCAACTTTTCGTGAACCTGACACCAACGGTGTTATATGCCGCAACCGGCACGAAAATCCGATGACGTGATATGCCGTCTTTGCGGTCAAAAGGTTAATATGGTGAATGGTTTCTCGAGAATATTGTAGTCCCTTCTGTCACCATGTTAAACTTTTTTTTTGTTGCCAAACAAACTTAATGTACTTTTCGCTACCTCATTCCGTGAATGGTACTTTTACATTGATACTATTAAATGACCATGTCTTACTGATATTCGAGGGCTGGTTCTCTGATTTGCATTTAATTTGTATTTTTATTAATAAATAACATCAACTAATATTTGTTTTATGTCACTACCCTCATCATAACTTTGATCTTCATTTGTAAATGCAATAGGGTTCCTATTGATTTGCGTTCTGATACTCGTTTGAGCCCATCTCGCTTCTATATCGTAATTTAGCTCTTATTGTCAAGTGATTAAGAGCTACCTAAAATCACTATGAACCAAAGGATGAACTAAAACAAAATTAATTTTAATAAATATATTTATATAAACATTACCAACATACATCTGAACAACTAACATACAACATTAGTTAGCATACAATATATTTTAGATCTGTTAGTCATGAGACATTCACGGTGGCTTACCATACATTATCAAGCATCTACTTAATACTTAATTTCAGTGATATATAAAAAAAACCTAAATAAAAATACAATTGAAAATAAATAGTAACATCAAAAATAAACTTATATTTCAAAGATTCTATTTAAATTAAAAAGCATGTGTCGGCAGTAAGTACGTGTGATACAAATATTGCAACAGCAAAAATCCTACACCTATGAGAAAACGTCGCATAGACAACTATAGACTTCATAATGGCCGTCTCGTACAATAGACTAACCTGATGACTTATACTCAACTGTCACTTTTGCGACTGTTCTGTTTGTTGATCTTGTGACAATTACCTTAAATTATTATTTATTACGTAATTTTATATGCAGTATGCCATAAGCAAAACCAGGTTTACGTTCGGTTACTGAACATGCCAGAATTCAAATCGTCGCTTATCTAGCAACACTGTTTAAGTAATTTTGACCAACTTCACAGGAGAGCCGAAAAGCAGTGCCATCCACAGAAGCCAACCGACGTGCGCGTTGACACTTCTTTTTAAATACAAGTCTTTTATTAGCTGAAATGTCTAGAAAGGGATTGGTAGATCGATGCGCAATGAGAAGCTCTATACAATGATATTTAACCTTTTGAACCTCACAGTCGGCTACAGACAGTCGTGCCACTAACGCCACGTCGGCCACAGCCGACACAAAATTAAAGATTAAAAAATACTTTGTTTTGTATGAGCTAAGGTTGTATTGTTCACAGCATGGCAAACATGTTTGGCGTGTGAGTGACACATCTTGTATTTGATGTAAGGCGTTCAAAAGGTTAACATGTCAAAACCGCTAATAACGATTTTTTTGTAACTAGACCAGAACCACGGATAGACTTCCTAAGTAATATGGAAGACCAAAGCAGCAATATGTCCACACCCACATTTAAAAAATCACAGGCAAACATACAACTTGGAGATCTTTGTCCTTAGGGTTGGCAATTCATTTACTGTCTTGAGATAAGTCCTACCTTTTCGAAGCCAATGACTGCTGTTATCATGGTTGACAGCGTGAAATAGATTTAAATGTCTTTGACGAAGGTTAACACTGAAATGGTTTCTAGCAATCGAGGGCGGCGGAAAAAGTAAAAAAAGCCTGGGTCTCCAAAAATTCTGGCTTCATAGATCATCTCTTCAACCCTTTTCCATTTAAGTATAACACACTGCACATAAAACCTCTACCGTGAACACCTAAGCGAAGTTCTCCTTCAAGAAGTTGATGAGCCCATTGGTGGAGCCGTCGTGTGAGGACACGGGCTTCTTGTCCTGCAGCTCCGGCTCGATGGCCTTGGCTAGCTGCTTGCCGAGCTCCACGCCCCACTGGTCGAAGGAGTTGATGTCCCAGATCACGCCTTGGGTGAAGATTTTGTGCTCATACATAGCTGGGAAAAAAGAGTGAAACGCCACATTATTGGCATATTTACATACATAACAATGTTACGCCTTCATTCCCAGAGCGGGGTATTCATTGTTACAGAAATACCAACAACTTTAAAAAGACTTGTTGATCCTGTAACCACATTTTGCACAATCACGCTAAGATGTTTACTATTGCATTAGTGACAGGTTGCAAGCCCATCTTAGCAAGTCGCTTCTTACGACATCCACGGGAAGACATGGAGTGGCACTGTGCAACCACACAGGGTATTAGCATATCTATACAAATTTTAGAGAGTGGATGTGGTAATCTCCGCCACCAATGCACCTATTTAATAAAGAAAGATCAGGGAACAATGTCCCACAAACTGACCTAGTCCCAAACTAAGCTCTAGGGTTGTAGGTACATACCATGGGTACTAAAATAGTCAACGGTGTAAATACTATAAGTAGGGCCCAGAATTTTCGGGGGAGCTTTTGACAAGTTGTAGGGAGACACACAAACACCACTGTTTATCGATGTTGTATGCTTCAATTTAATAACACATTTACACTAAAAAAAACACTTAAAACGGGTCGACCATTTAGGATCATTTGTGTACCCCTACTTAAGTTAGTGTATCCGAAAGGGCCCATCTTTAAGAGAAGATGAGGTAAGGTAACATAAACGCTAGCAATGTGTTACCGATGAGTGCGCCGAGGACGAAGGGCGTCAGCTTGCGCACCACGATGGAGTTGGTGGGCCGGTTGCCCTTGAACACCTTGTGCGGCAGGATCTTAGCCACGGCTTCGGGCGCCATGCCGGATTTCTCAAGTTCCGCCTTCGCCTGAAAACACACGATCTCACTTTTGGCTTCTATGTTCTTGTAAAAGTACTAAAAATAAATAAATATGACGGGATGTCACACAAATTGACTTAGTCCCAAAACTAAGCTCTACGCTTGTACTATAGGTACTAGACAACGATATAATTAAATACATAGAACATCCAAAACGCAGAAACAAATACTCGTGTTCATCACACAAATATCAGCCCTTACCGGGATTTGAACCCAGTACCGCTAGCTTCAAAGGCAGGGTCACTACCAACGAGAACATCGTGTCGTCATTAATAAACTGTTGAATTGATTCGTATGTTGTGTTACAATAGCGATGGCCTTGGCCTTGAACTCCGTTGACCCCGTAACAATGGCCTTGGCTCGGCGTCCCATTTCTAATCTACGAACTTTCCTAACCCACTCGTAACAATATTTACTTGCATAAGATGATTAGTTAGGTAAATATAAACAGCTCTCCCCCCGCCACCGCCATTTTTAATTTAGCGTTCCTTTTATACGATCTGAGCGGGTAGTCCATTTGTTCCCCATAGACTTGGAGCCTCAGCTGACAGCCGAAGCCAACATAACACATCGCGACTGACTGACATATTGACTGCCATAAAGTTAAAGTTTCGATTATTATTTTCCAAGACGTTTTAAACTATACTTATTATTAGTCATGCATAAAGTTTATACTTAGTCATAATTTTGATCGGTATAAATCGGAATGTTAATCATTGCGGGTCATTGTGTTGGAAGTCATAAAATTCATAGTCATACCAATTTATGTCATAATAATTATACTTCATAATGTCTCTCACACAAATTGACCTATACTCCCAAACTAAGCTCTAGGCTTGTACTATGGGTACTAGACAACGATAAACATACTTATCTTGAGAAATACATACTTAAATACATAGAAAACATCCAAGACTCAGGAACAAATATTCGCGATCATCACACAAATATCTGCCCTTACCGGGATTTGAACCCAGGACCGCTGGCTTCGGAGGCAGGGTCACTCCCAACTAGGCCACCGTGTCGACAAGGTAATACATAATAGTACTTGTAATAAATATTATTAGGTCAAGACTTGTTAGTCATCATAACAGTACAACACATTCAAATGAAGTACCTAACTAACGTTTTCAAGAGCGACAATTACAGAGCATACATACTATTCTATTTAAACAAAATATAGACATGTATGATGTGACAGCGTCGACGGAGCTCCGCTTAGCGGAGCTCCTATTTCTGGATAGTTAAGGCCTTCGGCCTTGACGCAATGCTAACGTAACCTGACATCTAGGTTTATAGTCTATTTTTTTTTTTAATTATTGTCTATACTTTCGAAACAAATAAAGCTGTAATTAACATTTGGTAGAAAAACGGTATGAATTAAAATAATTGATATTATGAAAAGTATGTTCTACAACGTTTCTGACAAATTTTAAACATGCCTTTGAACGTTATAGGGTTTTAGGTTATGACTTTTGTATATTATAATCATTATAGATAATTAACGTTCGAATTGTAAAGCGGTATGACCTGATTTTTTTATGCCTTCCGATAGCTATGAACATAAATAATGTGGGTACAAAAGTCTGACTTTCAAAAATCGAAACAATATATGTGTGGCAGTCAAAGGGACCCCCATACTACCGCACCAATTTGCACAGCCATAGGTCGATAATCGGTTAATTAATTAATTACACACGAAACACACGCCCTGCCTCGCTCTCAGACGAGAGCTTCAACATACGAGGGTGGTATGATAAGTAGTGAGCCTACCCAAGTTTTTGTTTTTATTTTTATTTTTTTTGTTTTTATTTTTCTACGTAGTCCCCTTTCGAAAGTATGTACTTATCCCAACGCGTCTCCAACTTATTTAAGCCCTCCAAAAAATACGTCTTCGAAAACTCTGCAAAATACTCCTCTGTGGCCTCTATGACCTTTTCATTTGACATGAAGCGTTTGCCTCCTAGCCAGGATTTCATGTTTGGGAACAAAAAGAAATCGCACGGGGCTAAATCTGGCGAATAAGGAGCGTGTGGCAGTATTTTGTAGCCCAATTGATCCAGTTTGGCCTTGACGATATGAGATGAATGGGCCGGAGCATTATCCTGGTGAAATAACACTTTTTTGCGGGGTAAACGGGGCCGTTTTTTCTTTAATTCTTCATCAAATCGAGACAATAAATCAGAGTAATATTGCCCCGTGATCGTTTTTCCCTTCGCTAAATAGTCAATGTGGATAACTCCTTGGGAATCCCAAAAAGCGGTCGCCATAACCTTTCCGGCTGACGGAACCGTTTTTGCTTTTTTTGGAGCATTTTTGCCGGGGCAGGTCCACTGCTTGGACTGTTGGACTGTTGTTTTGTTTCGGGAGTATAGTGGTGGATCCACGTTTTGTCCACGGTAACATAACGCATAAAAAAGTCTTTCGGAATATGTTTTAATAGTGCCAAACACTCTTTGGAAGTGGCTACACGATTCTGCTTATTTTCTTCTGTTAGCAAACGCGGTACCCATCGGGCCGATAACTTCCTCATTCCCAAATGTTTATGAACGATATTTTGTACACGCTCCAGTGACAAGCTACATACCTCAGCTACCTCCCTCAACTTCAATCTACGATCGTTCATCAACATATCACGGACTTTGTTGATATTTTCCTCCGTGGTAACCTCATTTGGACGTCCTGGGCGGGCCTCATCAAACACAGATATTCTTCCATTTCTGAACTCGTTATACCACCGCTTTACTGTGGCAATAGAAGGTGAAGCATCGCCATATACGGTATCTAACTCAGTTTTAATTTCATCACGTGTTTTCCCCTTCAAAAACAAAAGAGCGAATCACTGATCGATATTGTTATTTTTCCATTTTACACAAACAATGCCACTCGTTATGTTTAAAAAACTATAAGTCATGAAGTAATTGACGGAATCATTTGAAACTGACAATTTTCCCGCGTCCAAGATGGCGGATGTAGGCAAAGACATTTTTAATATTCAGCCAAACCGCGTAGCTTCAAGGTTCATTACTTATCATACCACACTCGTATTAATGTTCATGGAGGGGAATACCCACATTATGCAAGATGACTAAATTACACACTCCAATTTATACACATGTTTTTTGTTTCTAACCTGTTAACTTTCAGAACCCAAATAAACAGTTTTCTATAAGTAGAACACAGATGTAACGATATCACGTGTTATAACGGACGGTTTACCACTGACAGATGGATTGGCTTCATTGAATTTTCCGCTTTAATCTCATACAAATAAAATAGTTATTACTAAATCCGAAGACGTAGGAATTAAAGTTGAAAGTTAAATGAAGGCAAACACTGTCAGTGGTAAACTTACAATATTCGTACCTACTGTAACTTGCGTTAAATGTTCCGAAATGTAACACTTTAACGTTTAACAAAGTTGACGTTTTTTAGTAGGTAACGAATTAGTGTTTAACGAAGTTAATCAGTGAATATCGTCGCCCCCGGGCTCACCTCGGCAGCGCTCTTGCCCTTCATGAGCGCCTCGGTCTGCGCCAGGAAGTTGGCGAGCAGCACGGCGTGGTGCGCGCCGCCCGAGATCGGGTTGTGCGTCTGCGCGGGCGCGATGAAGTCGCACGGGATCAACCTGCAAACGCTTTTTTTAACCGACGAAACAACGGAGGTGGTTCTCTTCTTCTTTTTATATTAAAGGCGGCCCACCGCGATATTCCGCAGTGATTTCGCCAATGTCAAGTGAATAGATTAAAACGGTAAACAGAATAAATCAAAATCAAAAGTCGGTCATTTTTTAATCTTCTCTGCCCGAAGGCTACCGGAAACAGGAAGTTACCAAGTTGACGCGTTTGTTAATGTTCGACCACGCATAATTTTTTAGAGTAGTCCGATTTTGATAATTTGTTTTTTATTGGGTACTTATTTCAAAATTGGTTCCATATAAATTTGAAAAAAAAAACCTACTTTAAGGGTGGGAAAATAGGGGTGATTTATTGTTCACTCACAGATGTAAATGCTTAATTGTGTATTACACCACGTGTATTATTCGTGTATTATCCACAAAAAATAATAAACTGAACACTTTTAAAAAAAATAACATAGGTTAGCCCACTTGAATTGATTTCAGTTAAACTGACCTTATTACCTATCATTTCATTAAGGTTTTTTTTTTCCATTCAGTTTTTTTGGTAATTATTTTCGTGCTATATTTTCAAAAAAGATTGAGAAATCTAATGTCATCACATTGCAGGTTATAAATCCAGAAAAATCTGTTGAATAAACCTAATTAAATCCTTTTCAAGTAACTGGATTTTTTTTGATGTAACTCGAACAGATAGACGTTGAAATATACACAGAATATTTAATTATATATTTACTGTAAAAGTAAATAATTTAACTAAGTAAAATAAATATTTAAGGGGGCTCCCATACAACAAACGTGTTTGATTCACCGGTTTTTGCCTTATATTTAACAACGGCGACATGTAGACGCTTGAAATATTCACAGAATATTTAGTAGTATATTTATATAAAAAAAAAAATGTAGTTAAATGAAATTAATGACGGGGCTCCCATATAACAAACGTGGTGTTTTTGCTGTTTTTCTTTCTAATATTCTATAGATACATACTAAGCTGGATCTGATAGGAATTGATGCCTGACCTGGTGCCCTGGTGTATGAGCTGGTAGAAGGCGTGCTGCCCGTTGGTCCCGGGCTCGCCCCACACGATGGGCCCGGTGCTGTAGCCGGCCGGCTCGCCCGCGCGCGTCACGTACTTGCCGTTGCTCTCCATGTCTCCTTGTTGGAAGTACGCCGCGAACCTGGTACAGTCAACAGCTAACTAAACTAATAAAATACGGGCTCAAAATAATATACACAATCAATCGAGTCAGATATCTTTGACTTATTGTAGTATAGCATGAGTAAGTTAATGTGTCATAACTGTCATAAGGAAGTGATCACAATCATTAGGTACTGAGTGTTTCAGATCGTCAGAGCCCGGAATTTTATAGGGACTTCTCGTTTATCGACTTCCGATATACATGTGTATATCGATAAACACAGAATACATTTTTTTTAATATGATTACGAGAAGAAGTTAACAACATGCAGTCTTATCGCGAATGAGCGATCTCTTCGAGACAAGATTAAATTATAGATTCTTTTATAGATAAACTAATATTGAAACACTTGTTAGCACTAAAACTGACTTTGAACATGAAATTGATAAATGTTAAAACACTGAACTGAACTGATGAAATGTAGAATTGTTAACTATTAACTTTTCATTGCAAATCTATTTAACATTTTCAGCCACTCAAAAGTTATATAAAAGAGATCGCTCTTTGGCGATAAGACCGCCTGTTCTTTACCTTTACTTTTAATCTTCATTGATATGTTGTGTTGTGTTTTATAATGTATCGATAAAATTATGTACCTACTTATATCGGAAATGAATAAACGAGAAGTCCCTATGACACATAAAAATTGCTACATCAATTCCGGGCTCTGCTGATTATCTACACGAGCACTCAGGCCACCTGATGGTAAATGGAATCTGAGACCCATAGACATAAATAGTTGTAAAACCTCCTCCTTTTTTGAATTGGGTTAAAAATTTGTAGTCCAATTTCAATCGCCTTACAAATCTTGCGCGACACAAAGCCTTTCTCACGTTCTGTTCGAAACGAATGAAATGTGACGTGCCGGTGTCGGAGTGTGTCGTTAATTCCACACGCAAAAAGAAAAGAAAATTTAATTCACAAATAAACTGCTAAGCTGCTGACAACGCGCTGGTCTGAGTTCAAATCCCGGTAAGGGTGGATATTTGTATGATGAGCACGAGCATTTATTCCTGAGTCTTGGATGTATTCTATGTATTTCTCTGTATAAGTAAGTTTATCGTTGTCTTAGTACAAACACACAACAACACAACACAACTGACCACTAGTGAGCCTTATTGTAAGGTGAAAAGATTCACAACTGGTTAGTTAACTGTATTGCTGATGGAATTCATAGCACAAGCCTAGAGCTTAGTTTGGGATTAGCTCAATTTGTGTGAGATTGTCCTGTAATATTTAAGCAGACTTGGAGTGTTAATGCTGATAGGTTACCTGTGCAGATACTGGTCGTAGGGCAGCAGCGCGTGCGTCTCCGCGCCGTGGAAGTTGTTGTACCACACGCCCAGCATCGCCAGGATCACGGGCGCCTGGGGACCAACGCCGAGTATACATCCACCGCTATACGGTGCGTTTTTCCCGAAATCATTTTGATTTTGGAGCAAATACACTCGCGGTCAAATAATACGGGTCAGAGTGCATTTTTCATACAAACGAGGCTATTTCGAAGCCTTGGTTCCTGGCCAGGGGTTGTTTTGAGTGAGGTTTAATGGTGGATACTCCGAGGTTCAATAGAGGAGGTCAAACGTTCTTAAGATACCTAACTGATCGCACAGTTAACACCACAGCGAGAGAGATTGGGTCAGCATTTGGATTTCCTTACATTTTATTGTCATACACAATTTCGGCGTTAACCGCAGATTCAATCAGTTGGGTATTCTAGCCACTATGGAAGTCCTGTATCGATGCTCGGGGTATCCATCATCAGATTTTACTAAAAGCATCCCCTGGAACCAAGGCTTCGAAAAACGCACTCTGGCCCGAATTATTTGACCGCGAGAGTATATGGTAAAAAGTTGTTCCAAAAATGTTTCTTTTCAGGCAGGTTGACTGGCAAGGAATAGAGAATAACCCAACGAAATCGTATTTTGTCGGATATTTATCTTGCTTTCTCAGTTAACTCACCTATTGACGAGTACTATACTGATGAAAGTAACATAGCGGAATCAAAGTCCTATAAAGATGAATGACATATTTCGCTAACTAATTATTAATTATTATTTTAGTTATTTCTAATGAAAGCAAGATAATCTACATACATACATAACGTCACCCCTTCATTCCCAGAGTGGGGTAGGCAGACTAACAGAAATACCAACAAATCTAAAAAGACTTGCTTCTAATTTTGTATCCACACTTTGCCCAATCAGGGCAAGAAGCTGACTAGTGTATTAGTGACAGGTTGCAAGCTCATCGCCTAACAGTACTACAAGCCGTTATTCTCTTAGTCGCCTCTTACGACATCCACGGGAAGACATTGAATCCCGGCAACCACACGCGGTCAAGAGAATCTCTTTACAAAAAATTCGCATGTTCTTGAGGGCTCGACCGTTGTAGCTGTTTTTATGTTCGTAATTGTCAGAACAGGGTTTGTATGAAAGAAGAAATGTACCGCGACGCGTTAAATTTGTGTCCCGCCTTAGGCCCAAAGTCAATCTGACATTCTACAGCAATAAGGTTGAGTTTCCTCTAAGTTACAATTGACTTGGCATCTCTAAGGACATTGACAACTTCAAGCAGTTTTTTTTTTAAATGGGTCTTTAATTTACGCTCGTGACTTTAAAAACGAAAGAGAACATATTCAAAAGTAATGTTATAAGCTGTGCTATGAAGTGGAACAGGGCTCAGCTCAGCATGTTGTGATACTCACGTTCTGCTCCAAGGGCGCGGTGGTGAAGTGGTCGTCCATGAAGCTGGCTCCCTCCAGAAGCTTCTCGAAGTTATCGTAGCCCACGTGCAGTGCGATGGACAGACCAATGGCAGACCACAGCGAGTACCTACACCAGAATCAATTCAGAACACTTGATGACACGTTGGTAGTGACCCTGCCTAAGTAAGGGCAGGTATTTGTCTGATGAGCTCATGAGCGCGAGTGATTGTTTCAGGGTCTTGGATGTTTTCTATGTATTTAAGTATTTATTTCTCTATAAAAGTATGTTTATCGTTGTCTAGTACCCGTAGTACGGTCAAGGACTTAAATAGTTATGCCACTAAGGAACCCTGTCATAATGACAGCGTTAACATTGATTTTAGCTTTCTTCCATCAATTAATCAATTAAAGTCCTTGACTGTACAAGCCTAGAGCTTAGTTTGGGACTGGATACCGTCTAACCGTACCGTACCGTTTGGTACTATGGGTACTAAGACAACGATAAACATACTTATACGGATAAATATATACTTAAATACATAGAAAACATCCAAGACTCAGGAACAAATACTCGTGCTCATCACACAAATATGAAATCCTATCATTTCATAACCAACGTTCCACAAATGATTCATTTCACAAACATATCATTTGACAACCCGCGTTTTTTTCCGAAACTGTAAATAATTCTGGATTTATTTCTGAACCATCTTGTAGAACTCTATAGGTTAGGTTAGGTAAGTTTTATAAAACTCCTGAAATATATGTAGTTACAGAAAAAAAAGCGAGTTGTCAAATGAATAGGTTGCGAAACGATGCATTTGTCAAAGATTTGTCGACGAAAAGGCAGAGAACCCACAAATATCTACCCTTATCGGGATTTGAACCCAGGACCGCTGGCTTCGAAGGTAGGGTCACTATCTACTAGGCCAGCGTGTCGTCGTTCACTGATGACTTGTTGCTTCGAACGGCAGCATTGTCCCACTGGACAGTAGCCATTTAACATATAACTGCATAGGGTATAAAAACGCACGTATCAAAGAAAATTAATGTTTGACACTTTTGACAAGCATTCAGTTTCCTCGACTGTACATTAATTTATAGTCATAAAGTATCTGATAGGTATTCTGCTAGCGAATACGCTTTTTGTGCTAGGAATTTACGGTTTTTATTTTTAATTCCACATGGTCATCTTTGCATTTGATTGTAAAGTTTGGGTTTAGAATATCTTTATGTACAGTCAAGGGCATTAACCTTTCAGAATCCAGCGACATCTTAACATGTCATACCCTTAAATACTAATTTCGAACTTTGTTTTGATTGACAGAAGATTTTAAATTCGAATGTTAATGATTCAATTAAAATGTGTCATGGGTTCTGAAAGGTAATATCTATACAGCCATTACGTCAAATATATGTATACATCGACCTTATTGCCAGTAACATAAAGGTGAAGGTGAGGTGGATATTTTTGACCTATTGGCATCGTATATTTCTGTTTCTTTTTAACTTCTCGTCTTTGCAAGGTTGTCTGGAAGAGATCGCTACTTAGAGATAAGACAGCCTATTGACTCGCTTAGTAACATTTTATTTGTATTTTACTTTTCATGCTGTATTTGTATGTGGTATTCAATAAAGAATATTTGTATTGTATTGCATTGTATTGTATGCCTTTAACTGTACCTTTATGAGTAAACGCTTTGTTTTTTATTATCTTTCTTTCTTTCCGCTTACCTGCCGCCAACCCAGTCCCAGAAGCCGAACATGTTCTTCGGGTCGATGCCGAAAGCGGTCACTTTCTCGCCGTTGGTCGACAGCGCCACGAAGTGCTTCGCCACTGCAGAAGGCTGCGCGGGTGAAACATTTTTACTAATAATTTCCCAATGGAGGACAACACGCGTTTAAGCTTTGGTTTGTCTCTGTTTAAAGGTTGTACACTGTTTTACAGAAACTCATTTCTTAGAATGTTTCACTTCGCAGAATTTTCATTTTAGAGAAAGCTGATTCTACTGTAATTACTGTTTTCAGATTATTTTTTGGTGGTCACAGGTCTAACCTAACCTATGTAACTCATGCTTAAGATAATCTGAAAACAATAGGGGTCAGGTCGCAAATCCCTATCAGTGTTTTTATTGTCACCATGCGTCGGCACCACATCGGAGGTGCTAATTTCACAGTATCGTTATTTTAAAGATAAGAAGAAATGACAATGCTTGCAGCTGCATCTTTGTAAATTATTACATTTACTAATAAGATAATATAATTAATCAATAATCACTAGGTTATTAATAATATAAAGGTAGGGTGTAATACCTGTTGCACTACAAAATAGTTAATAATTATCTCAACTTCTTCAGATAATTAAATAGAAGTAAATTACCTACTTAGACCTCTTACACAGTGTCATTTGTAAACACGTTATATTACATAAGTGTTTTATATTTATGAGTGAAAATAAAAATAAATAAATGCCTCCTAAAAAAATAGAAGAATTTGCCTTAAAAAACAACCTGAAATAATTAAACGTGGGTCCAAGCTATACTGTAACAAATGTCAATCCACCTTTCATCGCAAAAAATATTCTCTTGTTAGGCATATAAAAACCGAAAGACGGTGATATTCAAGAAGAAAAATATTAATTTTACAAAGACTTTACAGTAAATGGGACATTCACGAAGACAATCAATGGGACGAGTAAAATTATAAAATTGTCTTTAAAAACGAAGAAGAGTATTGAGTTATTATGTAATAATTATTTTTTTACTTTTAAAAACATGTTTTGACAAGCAAACCCTTGAGTGACCACTAGTATATACAGAGTGTTTTTTTTAAATGGGACAGTATGGGGAAATCCGAATCTAAAGGAAATAGAGGAAAAGTGTCCAAGGAGACATTAGGTGTTTTTTTATGTAAACAAATTTGGCTCATTAAAATTTTTGGTCAAGCGTGAGTTGTTCTTAAAAAATTATAAAGTTGGTAATTTTTTTTTTTGACGCGGGTCGACTCTGTTTCATGTAAGGATTATTTCATTGTATGGAAAGAAAAAAATCTGAACAGTAGAAGTTGGTCAAATTTAATGAAAACTAATCTTCATACAATTGCAGTATTCGCCTTTTAATATTGTCACAAGTGCCTAGGCGTGTAAAAAATTTAATGAAAACTAATCTTCATACAGTTGGTTTGTTGGTCATCATCGCCCGACTTAACGCCATTAGATTTTTTCTTATGGGGTTACCTTAAGGGTCGAATTTATGAATCCCGATACAACTCCGTACAAGAATTTAAAGATGCTGTTTACAACACTTTAAACACAATTCACCATAAGTCTCTGTTAAATGCAACTAGAAGTGTCTTGAAGCGTGCTCGTACCTGCATAAGACAAGACGGCGGCCACATCGAACATTTACTCAAGTAATAAACCAACTGTATGAAGATTAGTTTTCATTAAATTTTTTACACGCCTAGGCACTTGTAACAATATTAAAAGGCGAATACTGCAATTGTATGAAGATTAGTTTTCATTAAATTTGACCAACTTCTGCTGTTCAGATTTTTTTCTTTCCATACAATGAAATAATCCTTACATGAAACAGAGTCGACCCGCGTCAAAAAAAAAATTGACCAACTTTATAATTTTTTAAGAACAACTCACGCTTGACCAAAAATTTTAATGAGCCAAATTTGTTTACATAAAAAAACACCTAATGTATCCTTGGACACTTTTCCTCTATCTCCTTTAGATTCGGATTTCCCCATACTGTCCCATTTAAAAAAAACACTCTGTATAACGAACATCGATAATTTAATTTGTCGATACAGGATGTCCCTACCTGTCAACAAAATTTGCCCCACGGATTCCTAGGTCTGACTATGACGAATGTTGTAGTGACACGTGCTAACTCGGTAGCTAGCGGCTTTGCGATAATAGGGATAGTGGCCTTTGAAAGATTAGGGCTCGAAGCGAAAAATTCACCTGGGAAGATTCATACTATAACTATATAAATAGACGACTAAATTTCGTAACTTACATGAAAAAGTTACCATTTCTTAATTTTAGTCCTTAGTTAGGTATAATTTTTTCGACAAATATGCATAAACCTAATTTTTGCCTAACAACAACTCACATCTTTAGCAGTATCGAGGAACCAGTTCTTGGCGGAGGTGGCGTTGGTGATGGTCTCCTGCGTGGTGAAGGTCTTGGAGGCCACGATGAACAGCGCCGACTCCGGGTCCAGCCGCTTCAGCACCTCGGCCAGGTGGGTGCCGTCGATGTTCGACACGAAGTGCACCTGCCGGGTCGGGATTTATTTTAATTGTAGTGTCCTGTGGGTCTATTGCGGTCGTTTTACACGACTGTCCAAAAAGGAGTGTAATGTTTTCAGGGTTCATGTATATTTGTGAATTTCTTCATTCCATGATAACTTCTAAAATAATATAGTCTACGTTGTTGCCTACGTTAAGTAAGCTCAATGGAAGTAAGGCTTAGTCATTTTGAAAATCGAGACTTGGTAAAACAACTCACTGATAACTTGATACGTAGTTCTATCGAAAAAAACTTTGTACTTTTACGAAAACATTCCTATTTTAATTAATATATAGCATTTTTTTTTAAAGCTTAAATTATAAAATCTACTGAACAGTCAAGGTAAAAAAAAAGTATAACACAATGCTTCAGAAATATGAGTACTAGATACATGTTTTTGCCACGGTTTTGGGTTCGCAGGTATTAAGGAAAACGTACCTTAAGATGGTTGGCATAGGGCTTAAGCGCCTCTGTCACCATCAGCGGGCCCAGGTCGGAGCCCCCGATGCCAATGTTCACCACATCAGTGATCGTCTTGCCAGTGTATCTGAAAAGTACATTAACTTTTAACCTTTTGAACGCCTTTTCTTTAACCTAAAGTTTGAGTTTATTGGATTTTAAAAAAAAACCGACAGTAAGGAACTACAGTAGTACCACAAATATAAGTTACAACGTTGTACCTGCGCAGAAAGCATTTTTTAAGAAGGCGCGAAAACTTTTGGCCAATTATAAGGCAGTACGGTTGCGTGGGTAAAACTTCAACGGATATTGGTCAAATATTCGGCATCCATTGCAGCGACGCCGTCGACCGCCATTTTATTTAGCGTCGCGTCAGTTGTCATTCGTAAACAAGCTGAGCTAATCGCTAATCGCCATTCTACCTTACGCGTAACACGACAAGGTTTGTATTGAATTGATTTTTACGTTTGTTTATATTAGTGAGCACCTTTCTGCGTGGACGAAGATTGCCGGCGTAACTTATATTTGTGGTCTTACTGTACTTCGGTGGGTAGGTACATCGAGAAACCTTCTTTTATAAAACTACTAGCATTTGCCCGGGACTCCGTCCGGGTAGAAGTCGTTTAGCAATGTTCGGGAACTGTCTATTTTTCGGGACAAAACTAACCTATGTGCTATTCTAGAATGTATCTATCTCTGAGTCAAATTTCATCCAGACATTCATCCAAACTTTCACATTTATATTATAACAGTGTGTGTGGATGAAACTAGATGCAATTTCATCAACAAATACAATAATAAAGAAAATTTGTACATTATTTTTAAGTTTTTTTTATAAAAATCATTGATTGCTCAATTTATCGATTGTCAATCCAACAAATATTTCACTTTGTTCTTTTCTTTTTCAATTTGATTGAAACAAGAAATGCTCTAAGATTAAAAAAACGGTTTATTTCATCTCAATAGACCTCATATGAGGCGAGATATTTCATTTTGTTCCGGTAGGCTCGACAGCAATCAATAAATTTTTAATTCAAAAAGAAAAAAATGACGCCGATTTTTTTTTGTCGGGTAAATTGCATTTAGTTTCATCCCTAGGTATTCGTTTAAGCACCTTATCTAGGGACACTGTATAGTATAGTGATTATTAGGATAGGATTATTTATTTGCTACTTGAAATACGGCTAACGTCGACGACACCCAGACATTCAGTTTATGACGGTATTAAGATGGACAAATTCTTGTGGCGTTTTGTGAATGCTCACCCCTTCCACTGGCCGCTGATGACTTGTTCCGAGAACTCCTTCATGTGGGCCAGCACGGCGTTGACGTCGGGAGTGACGTCAGCCCCGTTAACTAGGATGGGGCGGTTCTTGCGGTTGCGGAGAGCTACATGGAGCACTGCTCGGTCCTCTGTGAAGTTTATCTTCTCGCCTGAAACATGTAGATAAATCATTATCATGTTAGCTATAATAGATACGTCAACAGTAAAGGTGGATACGTATTAGAGCAGCCTCGGGTTGAGGCACGCACGGCTCACCTATTTTCCTCAAATTCGTACGCGCTCAGCGCTGTGCGCGAGTGGCGCGCGGCGAGCCGCCGAGAGTCGGTCTTTTGACCGTGCTCCTTTGAGCCTCGGTGTGCGACTGTGCGTGCCTCGTGTAATTTGAACATGTATCCGAGCGTGCGACGGGCATTACGACAAGTTCTAACTTGTCTGTGGGCGTGGCGCGTACAAATTTGATAAAGTTGCTGAGCCGTTTCACCACCGAAGCGTTTTTTTTCTTCTTTTTGTTATTAATTCGGTGAATTATGATAAACGTAGCCGCGGCTGTCATCGTGTCCGACGCCTTGGAGAGCATGCCTCAAGCTGAGCCGCTCAGATTCGTACCCAGCTTAAGACATAGGCCTGCCCTGATCTTCACCACGATCGGATCTGTTCTACTCACTCGCATTCGTTTCTTGGCTGGATCAGAGCCTCCACCTCATAGCCACCTAAGGGCATCTCATACAAAAAAATGTACATAATACATTCGTTAGAATATAGGCGCCTGACTGGCTGTTCACAATGGTGTGTTGGCCCCTACTCTGATGTATGGAAGTGAATGTTGGGTGTGGCAGGACAAGCATGAAAGTCATATAAATGCAGTTGAAATGCACTCTTTACGTAGTAGGTATGTGTGGTCTGAAACTGTTTGATAAAGTAAGGAATGAGAGATCAGAGAGAAGTGTGGACTGAAAGAAGATGTAGTGACTAAGATTGAAAAGGGCACGCTTCAATGGTTCAGTAATTTGGAAAGGATGGATGAAAAACTATTGACGAAAGGAAATTTAGTGCGATAGTAAGTGGAAGGGTCGGAAGGGGCCGCCCTAGGCGTACTTATTTTAATCAAATCTGAGAAATACTGGAAAAGGGCCGAATCTTAAGTACCCGAAACCGACGTGCATGCATGACTCGATGTATGAATGTGGAAGAAGCGAAAGAGATTTGTCAGGATCGTAGCAGGTGGAAAGAAGTGGTCTCTGCCTACCCCTCTGGGAAACAGCCGTTATTGAATGTATGTATGTAGAATATAGACCTATTGCAAAGGAAATAAAATACATTTTCCTTTGTTTTTAAGAGGGACAATTAAACTAGAAAATTGAAACTATTGTATTTATAACAGGTCAATATTCCATTGGCAAATTTCGTTGTATCAATCATTGTTGGGTCCTAGGAGGATAAAAAAGACAACCAATATCACAGAACAATCTCACAGTAATTGACCCAATCCCAAACTAAGATCTGGGCATGTAGGTACTAAGGGTACTAGACAACAATAAACACACTCATAAATACAGAAAATCTACAAGACTCGGGAGGCAACAAATAGTCGCGCTCATCACACATTTTTTTTGCCCATACCGGGACTTGAACCTGTGATTGTAAGCATCTTGGGCAGGACTAATTCCAATATACATCATCTTGACTTGATGATTTCACTAAAGGATAAGGCGAAATATATAATTAGAGGTACCTTCACCTTGATATCCCTATGAATGCTTGATTTAATTCAAGATAATATGTCCTCACCGGCAAACATGGCGTCCCTTGCCTTCTCCACCCCCCTGGTGCGCGCCAGGTTGAGCAGCAGCGCCAGGACGGCTCCATCCACGCGATTCTTGGAGTAGTCCAGCAGGATCTCCCCATCGTTGGGCGTGGCCAAGCGGAGGCTGGGGATATTGGGAGGTTGTAAACAACAAGATTATTTTTTATTAATGCCTAAAAAGAGAGGTTTTACTAGTAAACTGTATTCAATACTCATTTTCAGGGTTCCATACCTCAAAAGGAAAAAACAACAACAATTGCTATCGAGGCGTAAAGACCTGCCGCGATTCATGTCTCCCAGACTGACCGTAGTGAAACACTCCTCTGCATATCAGGAAGCATCCCTGTTTAATAAACTCCCCCTAGAGTTTAAGGCTATTACAAAGAGGAATATCTTAAAAAAAAAACAAAAGCTTTTTTGCTCAAAAACTGTTTTTACTCTGTTGATGACTTTATAGAGGAATGAGGAATTCTAATTAATATTTTATGAAATGTCCCCTTTTTTACTCCATTTGTTTATTTATTTGTCTGACCTGTAATAATTTCAATTAACATGACAACAGTTTTTTTTTTTATATATTGACACTTTATGTAAGCAACGAAATTGAACTTGGCTGAAATATTAGTGTATGATATAAGTATAATAATTGGCAGAAATTTATCATGTATCTACCTAAACTAGTCATAAGTATAGCTATATTTCAAACACAATGTATTTATTGTTAAATTGAAATAAACAACTATGAACAACTATGAACTTACTTTGTTGTCCATCCGTCCGTCTGTCTGTCGATTCCCTTTATCTCGGGAAAGCGTGGTAGAATTGACTAGGAATTAAAATCACATACATAAGTCTACAGTTCCTTGATGCTGTGACGTGTGTTACATAGCAGCATAACGTTTCATAACATCTGTGTATATGTATAGTACAGCAGCATCACAAATTTAAACTATTAATTGAATTAATGAAAAGTACATGTTATTTAGTATATGATGTGTATGATTTTACCTATTTAATTTTTACAGTAAATGCTTCAAAAAACACTCATACACTATATCATGCCGTCATTCTCAGAGTGGGGTAGGCAGAGCCGCAGAAACACCAACAACTTTAATGATTTTTTTATAATTCTGGAACCACTTTTTGCACAATCGGGCCAAGAAGTTTACTAGTGTATTAGTGACAGGTTGCAAGCCTATATTCCCTTAGTCGCCACTTACGACATCCACGGGAAGAGTTGGATTGGCACTATTAAACCTGGTACACAGGGCAAGGGGCACGTAAATAATTAGTAAATATTGAAGAATAATAGATAAAATTTGGATGCCATAACAATATTTTTGTAAACCTCATGATTTTCGACATTGTTATAGTTTCATAGTATTCATATTATTTGTTTATGTGTAACAAAAAGTAACATATCTACACAAGGTTGATAGGTACAAAGTACATTGCACCATATTTCGTTTAGCAGATCCTGCATTTCATTGAGGACAATGAAGGTCAATTTTAAGGGTACGTAAAAGCTTGTCATTGATTTGATAGCTACGACCTTCCAAGTTCAAAGAACTCCCAAAGTTGTATAACAACACTCATATATGGATATTACTGTAATGTATAGTATATAACCATATACGCCGTTAAAAACTATTTTTTTTAGTAATACCTATCCTAAACACATTAAAAATCAAAGCCTAATTACAGCATTAAAAAATAAACACGAACTTACCTGAATTTTTGGAACCGCTGCGGGTCCTGTTGGAATAGTTGTTGAATATTAATTTTCTCTGAATTAAGAGCGTAGAAATCTCGTAGTTTTTGGAACGCCGGGTCCTCTTTCAGGCTAATTTTCGGTTCCATGATTATGAGAGAAAGTACACGGTTGTTCAGAGAGCGCCGCGGCCGAAACTGCTGTCCTATCAGTGATAACGAACGTCGTGTTGACATGTCAATGACGTATGAAGGTTATCTGCGTTTCGTTGTTGCTGCTGGACATAATCGCTATCCAAATAGTAAACTGCAGCTTCATATGCTATTTAACACATTAGGTACATACTTTGAAATAATAGAAACTCATGGATAATATATTATCAAAATATTAAGTCAGAATAAGATTAAAATCTGAAATTAAAAGGGAGATAGGGAGAGGCTACAACGTAAACAAAGTCGTTCATTCTCTCTTTCTTTCTTTACTTTACTGGCTGATGATTCATTTCATTCGTTCAATGACACAGTTTTGTTTGACAGTTCGTCGTATTTATTTCTCTATAACCAACGAAAACTCGCTTTGTTTTTTGCAAACACATATCGTGGATCCGATGCTGTGTTGAAATACACAATGTCGCTGGGCAAATTTGAAAACGTTGGCTCCTTTATACGGAGTTGCAACGGCACAACGCTAAAATATGACCAGGCTTGTTTGGAAATAATCACGAAGGAAAGTGTAAGCTTTTGGAGTCAGTACGAAGAATGCGAAGGTTGCAAGCTACTCCTGACGAAGGAGTTACCGTCTTCAGGGAGTATCGTGCTGAAAACTTTAAGCCCCTTGCACTATTCGGTGGAAAATGGAGTCGGACAAATTTGCAATGGTAAGCACCTTTCTTAATAAACGTAGAGGGGGCAGCTGCTATTGTTCATTGCCGGGATTATACTCTTTTGACACGCAGGGCGGGTTGTGTCGCAAGGTTTCATTCTATTTACTCTTGCGGCTATTGCAGCAAAATGCTTATAATCAATAAGCAACTGTTTAGTCCTTTGTTTCATAAACAACTGATAGAAGTAATATTTTTTATCTTTGTATTTATAGGTTTAACAATCCAGAGTCGAGTGATACCTCAACAACTATTGATGATAAACATAGATGTATAAAACTGTATGTTTTGAATTGTGTCTCAATATAAAGTATATATATATTGTCATCTGTAAAAGTATGTTATCAAATCTGTGGCTGGCATGAATAAGTTGATAACTCCTTGAAAAAGAATGAACTAACTGAAACTATGTGCAATTTGTTCTCAATACAAATTTCATTAAGTTTACATCCCAACTTGTCAACTTATTCACACCATGCATTATATGAAACATATTTATGAAACAAGACAAGTCTTGGTGTAACTTTTATGTAACAATAACCTATAATCATTGCATATTGAGATAATTTGTATTGTGTTTTTTGAAATTTATAACCTGTAAAGAACTGTGAAGTCACAGTCACTTTGGATTATGTTTTAAACCAAAAATTAAGTTTAAAAGTCATTCAAAAAGTATTTATGCATTTATTTCCTACAGAATATGAACACAATTTAATTTCAATAAGTACCTACACACATTTTCTATATTGCCTTAGTATCCACTGAACTCACAGTCAACACAATATTGGATTATTATACCAGGAATAGCATACTATAGATAATCTAATTATGTGTGCTGTTATCTTGAAACCTGATTACTCTGGTCACATGCATGACTCACGCATGTATAAACAGTTCACATATGTATGTGTTTACAATATGGCTCATGTTATACAATATGGCTCATGTTAACCAGTCAACAAGGTTTTTATATAATTTATGTCTGCTATGGATGTTTATACTGTATAGACACTATTAAGCTGGGTACGAATCTGAGCAGCTCAGCCTGAGGCATGCTCGCCCCGCGCGGCTAGCTGCTCGCGAGCCAAATGGTTACCCATAAACATGCATGGGTGAGGCAGCGTGCTCGCCGCGAGCCGACATTTCAAAAAAGCGTCGGATACGAATGAGAGCCGCAACAGCGTTTATCATAATTCACCGAATTATTAACAAAAAGAAGAAGAAATCGCTTCAGTGGTTGAACGGCTCAGCAACTTTATCAAATTTGTACACTCGACACCCACAGACAAGTTAGAGCTGGTCGTTCTTACCGCGGCACGCTCGGATACACGTCCAAATTACGCGAGGTATGCATACTGAGGCACCTTTGAGCACGGTTAAAATATCGACTCGCTGCGGGCCGCACGCACGCCGCTCGCGCACAGCGCGTGAGCGCGTACGAATTTGAGCAAAATAGGTGAGGCGTGCGTGTCTCAACCCGAGGCTGCTCTAATTCGTACCGACCTTTATATACAAATTACAAAATATTAAAGTATTCTTATGGTATTTAGTATTTAATAACAATTTTACTAATCTAGTCTAGTTTTAGGGAAATACAGGGACCTTTGAAAATTATATAGATCATAAAATTAGCCAAATTTTGAGCACAGACGCCGTACCTAAGCAAATGAGGGGTTAAAGTAGTGCATGTCCAAAGGGCACCGTGAGGGTACACCCAGCAGGCCATGGCTCAGTCATAAAGAAATTAGGTCTGACCTAAAGAGAGTTTTGTCTGGAGGGCATGCCCCTGTGTAATTGAAATCCTGGATCTGCACCTGTGCTTTTTTTATAATTCCTTTCAATTTGTAATGCCAGTGAGCACTTTAGTGCAATACTAAGTAATTAAAAGTATAGATAACTGTATATGAGGACGAAAAACGAACCCTACTTTTAACCCCATGAGACACCATCAATGCAATTTAGTTTAAACTGTATTTTAATGACCTTAAATTTCATTTTTATTTGTTTTACATTTGGAAATAGAACTTAAGAGCAAAGATAACTGGACTTTATTTCCTTGCTGGTAGATTCAAATTTCCACTTACTATAATCTCCCTTGGTTGTTATATGGTGGACCTCATGAGGTTATAGTAAATTGAGTGTAACATAAATAAATAAATCAATTTAAAGGATTTACTCTGATCCGTCGATGCAATCGGATGTGTCCACTCGTTATTTTTATAATAGAATAAATTAACTACTTGCAAAATAGTGACCTAGCTGTGACTTATCTGGGTCACTCGGCACTTTTGTGAAGAGACTTATCGAGTTTGTGCTACAAGTTAATTGTATAATTAATTATGTTTATTGCAACAAAGTAAGAGTGAAAAATGGAAGGAAGTCCTTTTAATCGGAGTGCGCTAACGCAGCGCAGTCCACCATCCACGCCCGTCCATGCTACTCAGGAGGAAGATCCTCCTGAAATTGTGTCTACTCCGGAGATACAATCCTGGATGATATCCATCGAGCAGTGCCTTAATGAGGTGTGCGCTATCGCGTCGGAGGGAAAATTGAATTCTGACCAAAAAATTAGAATAAATAACTTGTGCCGTAAAGTGAGTCATGGCACATCTCAGCTGGCCGTGCATTACCAATCCCTTAAAGGTAAAACTGTCCAAGTCCATACCACCCTTCAAGCCCTTAAGGATAAACAAGACCTCTCGCAGCAACTTCAAGACCTCAGGAAAAGTATTAAAGAGTCCTCAAAACCAGTATTGGGAACAGTCTCCTTTGCCGACGTGATAAAGAAAAACGCAACCAGCTTCATTACGCCCAATAATCTAAGCTCTGTAGCGATTTATCCTACAGATAAAATGAAGTCGAGCGAGGAGACCAAAACCCTTGTTCAAAAAATCATCAGACCTGAACAAATGAAATTGCACGTGAGAGGACTACGTAAGACGAAGAACGGCGGGGTGATCATCAGCACCGACACCAAGGACGACATTGAGAAGCTCAAGCAATCCGCGCAGCTGGCGACCTCTGGACTTACTGTGGATGAGCCGCAGAAGCGTAGACCTAGAATTGTGGTTATCGGAGTGCCTGCGATTATGCAGGATACAGAAGTTTTCAGCTGTTTATACCAACAAAATTTAGCCGATAACCTTGAAGGTATGACTTTTGAACAATTTTCGTCCTCCATTAAGTTAAGCCATAAGTCAGGAAAAAAGGACGCCGAGACTTGTAACTACGTGATAGAGGTCCCTGCACATATACGCAAGTCCTTAATAACAAAGGAGCGAGTGTTTCTGAACTGGTCATCGTGCCCTGTGAGAGACTTCACTTTAGTCACGAGGTGTTTCAAGTGTCAGCAGTACGGTCATGCGGCCAAGACGTGCCGGGAGGAGGCCACCACCTGTGGTCACTGCGGAGTTGTAGGGCACGCAATGAAGGAATGTCCGAAGAAGACCGAAGCACCTAAATGCGCCACTTGTTTGCACTTCAAGAAGCCGTGCTATCACAAAACTGGTGATTTAGACTGCCCTGCTAAAAAAATAGCAGAACAAAGGTATATTAATTCTATTGATTATGTAGGCGTCTAAGCGCGCCATCTTTAAGCTATTTAATTGTTAGAACTTTTTATTTATTATCATTATGACTGATATTTTGATTTCCGACCTAGATAATTTCGCTGTATCTGAGTCAACGGCTTGTGACGTTGAAAAGTGCAAACAATATCTGTCCTCTTATAGTAATCCTCTAACCTTACTAACTCAAAACATACGCAGTATTTACAAGAACTTTGACAACTTCAGTATTTTTCAACAACGATTAAACATTAATTGTGACTTAATTGTTCTGACCGAGTGTTGGTTGGGCAAACATAGAAGCGTTCCACTCATGTCAGGCTATAGTATGTACAGCAGTAAAGTTAATTTTAATCAAAACGACGGGATAGTAGTTTATGCAAGGAATAATCTAAATATCACCGTCGAGGAGCCAAACATGCAAGACTGTAATCGGCTGCTAATCAAAATTGGATCAGACGCCGCAGTATTAGCTTTGTACAGATCGCCGTCTTTTAGAAATATTAATATGTTTATTGACTCGCTAAACCAAGTATTACCACACTTATCTGCTTTTAAGAATGTAATATTAATTGGAAACATAAACATCAACATTCTTCCAGAGGGCAACGATTCTGCTGCTCAGGACTACCTAAATATATGTTCCTTTCATGGGTTACTCCCCGCGCATACGCTTCCCACTCATCAAAGTGGCTCTTGTTTGGATCATATCATGCTTAAAACCAATCTTCCATCAATATCGCTGGTTACTAACTCTACAATTACCGATCACAATGCCGCCCTACTAACCTTAAACCTCAATTTACCTAACGTAGCTCGCACAAAAACCATATCTAAAATTAATATAAACAAACTTAATGATGATCTATGCAACATTGACTTTAACCCAGTTTACAAATTTGCAGACGCGGACAATTGCATGTCGTATCTAACAAAAAATGTCCAAGAAGCAATTTTAAAAAACACGAGGTACACTCGTTTAAGTAATAAAAATTACAATATCACACCATGGATTACACCGGGGCTTATTCGTTGTATGAGACATAGAGACAAATTACATAAAAAAGCTAAGTCGAATCCAGATAACTTGATATTACAACTGTCACTAATACACTAGTAAACATCTCAGCCTACTTGTGCAAAATGTGGTTACAGAATTATTAACATATCTTTTTGAAGTTGTTGGTATTTCTGTAGCTCTGCCTACCCCACTCTGGGAATGAAGGCGTGATGTTATGTATGTATGTATGTACAACTATCGTACAAAAGATACCGAAATTTTTGTAATGACATTCTTAAAAAAATTAAATGTTCTTTCGATAAAAAGGAATTGGAAAAGGCTGGAAAAAACAGTAAAAAGGTCTGAAGCTTTATAAAAAATGTAACGCATCTATCAAAACATCATGAATCGTCTTTAAGATTACTGCAAGAACACTCTTCGCAGCTAACATCTGTAAACAGCGCAAATAATTTTTTCGTCAACATTGGCAAAAATCTCGCAGAAAAAGCTCAGAATTTTTCTCATTTGGTAGCTACAAGCACCCAATCAACTAACTGCCATTATCCAGGATCATTTGTGCTGTTAGATACTGACGAGGCCGAGGTGAAGAGTATCATCATGAACCTAAGAGACGATTCTGCGGTCGGTTGGGATAATATATCTAACAAAATACTAAAACAGTATAAGCACATTCTGGTCTCACCGCTAACTTATATTTTCCAAAAATGCCTGACTGAGGGATCTTTTCCTAAATGTTTAAAAAAAGCGATTGTTGTTCCTGTACATAAGTCGGGCAGTAAAGATCAAATAACAAATTATAGACCTATCTCATTGCTCCCATCAATATCAAAAATATTAGAAAAAATCATTAATAAAAGACTCGTTACATTTTTAAAAAAACATTCTGTACTATCAAAATCGCAATTTGGTTTTCGGCCGAATTTATCGACTGCCGATGCTGTGCATCAACTCACTGACTATGCAGTACAGGAACTTGACAAGGGCAATCAAATAGTGGGAATATTCCTTGACCTCGCCAAAGCTTTTGACACAGTGTCCATTCCCATTCTTTTGCAGAAACTTGAATTCATAGGTATAAGAGGCACCCAACTTAAACTATTCGCAAATTATCTACACGGGCGTACCCAATGTGTGAAAATAGGCAACATTCTTAGCTCCGTTCTAAATAATACATCTTTTGGGGTTCCCCAAGGGAGTATTTTAGGACCTACTCTATATTTGATTTATATTAATGACCTCTGTAATTTAAAACTAAATGGTGGCATTATCATATCCTACGCTGATGATACTGCTCTAATGTTCTCAGCAAATTCAGAACAAGGTGTTTATGATTGTGCACAACGAGGTCTCAACGTTGTTAATATTTGGCTCCAGCAACACCTTCTAACATTAAACGCAGACAAAACTAAATATGTGCAGTTCTCTATGCGTAAATCAAATTCGGCTCCACCTAACCTGAAATTGTTTGCCCACCGTTGTAAGGAACCTAGAAATAACCATTCCAACTGTCAAAACATAGCTATAACTAACAAAATAAAGTATTTGGGAGTATTAATAGATGAAAGTCTCTCGTTTAGGCCTCACATTGCAGTATTATGTTCAAGAATGCGTAAGTTAATATACGTATTTAAGAAATTACGCACTATCGCTGATTTAAGAATCATCAGACAAGTTTACCTTGCATTATGTCAATCGATATTAACCTACTGCATTACTTCGTGGGGTGGCGCATCTAAAACAGCACTACTAACCATCGAGAGAGCTCAGCTAGCAGTTCTAAAGTCTCTACATTTCGTCCTTTCCTCTTCCCCACTGACCTACTTTATAAATCTTGTAAGGTACTAACAGTTAGACAATTATTTGTAATATGTACAGTCCTTAAACAGCACGCTGCGCTTCCCTATAACACTGAAACTACTAACAAAAGGCGGAGAGACATAGTTTGCCCTAAAAGTATAGGAACAAAACATGCATTCTCTAACAGATTTTTCGTGTTACTCGGACCACTTCTTTACAATAGATTGAATGCCAAATTTACCATATATCCTCTTAATTATAATAAAACTAAAATAATCCTTCAAGATGCACTACAAATGATGTCCTACGAAGATACAGAAAAATTATTGACAGTCGCAAAATGAACATTATTATTACGTTGTTTTCACTTTGTTCATAGTACTGACTGACACATTATATTTTTTGCTGTTATTGTTTTGTTTACGTTTTGTTTTATAAGTTAATTATCGACTCAAAATCTCTTCACTGTACTTTGCATGTATTTTTTTCATTTTATTATTTAACTTAGTTTTGTAAATCCTCTTACGCCTGAAACACAGGAACTTCCTAGCTCAGGCACGCTAGTTATTTGTCTTTTGATATTTTTAGCCTAGTGTTATACACCGTGTTTTTTTTGATTTACGATAACTTTAAGGGCACGTTCTTCAAGTCAAATTAAGCTAATTTCCCGAAGACAGACATGATAACTCGTACGGTTATAAAGATATTCAATTATTAAAATTAATCAGTTAATCACGTTAAACTAATGTAAAAGGCTCTTAATTGATACCTAACAATTTTCTTTTAATTACCTATTATGAGTAAAGAGTTTTCAATTGTTAGGTCGTGCACCTGTCAAGTGTTATCTTTACTTGTGTGTGTGTATGTCACGCTGACTTGACGTATTTGACACTAACTATGAGTTAACTCTAAAGACCCTTTTAGAATGATTGAAGACACAACATTTAATTACTTTGTTCTAAACGATTTTTTTTTTTTTTTTTTGCAATATTTTAAAATCTAATGTACCACGTAGTTTCTATACGTGTACCTAACAATATGCCGAAGTTATCGTAAATCAAAAAAAACACGGTGTATATTGTAAAATAAGTGATATGAATAAATATTTATTATTATTATTACTATTATTAATATCACGGGACAATCTCACACAAACTGACCTAGTCCCAAACTAAGCTCTAGGTTTGTAAATATGTTTACTAGACAACGATAAACATAGTAGCATCAGTTAAATAGAGAAATACATACTTAAATACATAGAAAATCTGCCCTTACCGGGATTTGTACCCAGGACCGCAGGCTTCGGAGGCAGGGTCACTGCCAACTACGCCAACGTGTCGCCAAGTGTTCTGAATTGATTCTAGCGTAGTTACTCCCTGTGAATCCAAGAATGATCACATGACTCATCAAATGAAATAGTGACAAAAATACAAGATTGCATGCACAAAATTTAATTGCTGTCCCACAGTGAATTGGATGGAATATCCAGATGGTTTCTAATATTTATGACAATATTGGGCTTTTTTTAATATTTTTCCGGAAATTGCATTGATTTTTAAACATACCTGGGCTGGGATTCTACACGGTAATAACGATATCGTCTTTGACGTGTTTCCGTATTGTCAACGTTTTGATAACTCTTATGTCATTCACAATAATGGCGACTGTGACATGAACAATTCTAAAACACGTCAAACGCGATATCGTTATGACGCAGTAGAATATAGGCCCAGTAATGCTCTTTCGATTTGTCTGGGATTCAGTGCTTGCGGTAATCACAAACCTTAACAAACACAGTGCAGACGACCCGCTAGTGTCAGTTTTTTTAAGGAAATTAGAGTGCTTGACATTTAACACCCTCACTTCGGCAAAATTAACCATTATTTTATCGGTCGGATTTGACTCAAAACCGGAGCGAACATATTAATGTGTTAAAGTAATCTTTCTGCTGTTTACCCTTCACAAAGCCAAAACTAAGAATAATGAGTTGAGTATGTGTAATGGGTCTTAAAATAGGCAGAGCCTGTATTTTGGTGGGTTGGGTCACAGGTACACGATGATAAATGGGGTATCAAATATTATTTGTCAAGAACTGTATCATTAATAGCCTTTAAAAAAATTGTAAGGATGCGTCATTATTGCAAGTAGGTAACATAATATTCAATTAATTTTAGTTTAAATTATATTTACAAAAAATCTTTTTCTCAGGCACGTACCAGTTTGGCGAGTTCGGGCAGTACGCCCTCGACCTGACCGAGGTCACCAAAGACACGTGCGTGCCCAAGATGACGGCGGAGCCCGACGCGGCGTCTCTGCCGATCTTGACCGCCGTCGTCATCCTACTGTCTATGGCCACTCTATGGTACATCGTGAAAGGGATAGGGAAGAGGATCATCGCTGGAAGGCTGTATGCTAGATACTTTGCCAGGTGAGATATTTATAAGTTTTATTACAATATCTTCAGGGCCGTTTAGATGACCAATATTTGCAATGTGGCCAGTAGTTATGGGCGTCTTGCTCTAATATGCGAAGTCTGAGTAAGACAGCAATAGTTGCTGGCTACACATTGCCGTAAAATGTTGATTGTGTACTCAGGTTATTGGAATGGGTTAAATTTTGACAGACATACTTAAACCTCATTACAGTGTCTATGGCCTGATTTGATGGTGGAATCTGAAGATGGACAGGTTCTTAACATAACTCACCAAGTGTGTTCTTGATAAGCAGCTGAAAAAGAAACCTTGCTTATTAAATCAACAGACGTACTAGGAATAAGCAGGTCTTCCGTATCTTACTATGCGGAATATCATTTTTTTTTTTTTTTTTTTATGGTTGTCGATCATTCTTTTTGTATTTGGTTTTCTGTCCTTTTGTCTGTTTTATGTGACTATACATTTATTATTGATTAGTGATGCATTTTCTTGTCTTAATTAATTCTCTCTCACTCATTTTGGTGTTATAACTACTCCAAATACTCAATAGTCAGGGATCATATTTAGGTTTAGAAACAATTTGAACACTGGAACTTTCAATGAAAATTATTTTTTTTCGATTTTTTATGTATAGTGGTGCTTGCCAGACCGTTGTCAGTTTGTCCAATAAATTCAAAATATAGTAAACTGTAGGTAAAACTATATTGATTTGTGTATTTGCACAGTAAATCCGGGGAAGGTCCTAAGCTAAGCGCTCGGCCCATCGGCCGCTGCAGCACCGAATTTCAACTCAGGTCCGCAGGGTAGGGAGCATGAGCATCCAGTACCTCAGCACCTAAACTCTAAATACAGCCTTGCCCGAAGGTGTTGAGCACATGCGTTTTTCATACAAAATTCAACCTTTAAAAGGTGCATTTATACCTTTTATTTTAGTTAGTTGTATAACTAATGGAAATATTGTTGATATTTACTGAAGTTGAAGGAATCATTTCAAGGATAAAATAAAATGAATCATATTATTGTAAAAACCGACTTTTTCTAGCATCAGTTTTGTCACGCAAATACAATTAGGTGCAAAACTGAGTCAATGTTAACACCTTAGTAGAATGTTAATAAGTCGATGACGATCAAAGCCAATTTCAAATGGTTACAGAATAGTACTCCTTGAAATTAATTCAGTTTTCTCTATGGCAACCCCAAGTAAGAAAACTGTTTAAAATAGGGAATTCCATCCTCTTTAAAATGAGGTATCAACTGCTTGAATCAGGGACGTAGTTTTCTTGTTATTGCAGAATTTTAATCCGCTACAAAAGTGAACTAACAACCAGTTTGTATGGCTAATTTATCTCGGTGCAAAAGTGAACCGTGCACCGAACTAATGTCGCCAATAACTACCACAAATAAATAGGCTGATTTCAATAATTTACATCTCATTTGAAAGATTCTAAATTTCTTTAATTTTCTCAAGGTCCTTATTTGGGGCTGCCATAGAGAGAATTAAAATATTAGATAAATAAAACAAGTTAAATTTAATAGTTGTACAATTACTTAAAAACTGTAAATCATAGGTAAACCGTTTGGTGGGCGGATTTGTAGCAAATTTCAGGTAGTAGTCTGTATTAAACATTTATAAATACCTTTAACTATCATCAACTTATTCACTTTCTACCGAGGAGCTAATATTGACTCAGTTTTGCACCTAACCTTACTTCGAAACGATATCTACTAATGATTTGCACAAATTGCACATGTTCAAACACTTTTAATATTTTACGTCTTGATGTATTTTTAAATTGAAAAATAATACTGTATTTATAAGATACAGAGGACAACGTGGAGTGCTCGACACCTTTGGCCGAGGCTGTATGTAGTGAATAAACATACGTTCACGTATTTTGTTAGATAATATTGAATTTATTTGGCTATTTCCGTTAGCTGATCGATGGGTACTGAACTGACGTTAACCGAGAAAGTAAGGTAAATAATACCGAACTTATCCGATGAATGCGACGGCGTATGATGAAGGCTAACATAACTTTGAATTCCGATGGGAGTAGATTCTCAAAATAAATGAACGTCATAAAGTTTCGAAGTCTGGTCAACATGTACCTTTTTGGGTGAAATTTTTGTATAGTCTCCGAAAATTACGATCAAGGTGTCATTCGATTCGGAATATTATGTAAAAAGTTTAAGACAAAGTTCCAAAAGGGGCCGATGAAAATTGCAAACGATAAGTAATGGAAAAATGGGGATAAAAAATTTTCGCCGACGGATTATTGTTTATTTATATATCCCAATAGTACTAAATTTTTTTTATTCTTTAATATTCATATTTAATATGTTAAAATGATTTTTGTTGTTACCGTGTCCGAGTGACAAATCGCGAGCGGAAGCCAGACTACCCGCTTTTAGCGTTATTTTCAGGGCTCCGTAAAAATTATAAATATTAAAGATACAGTTCCGGAAGTAGGACTTTTTATAAGGAAATTTCCTCCTCTTTATAGATCTTTTTCAAATTTCAAATATCTTTGATAGTTTTTGAGATATTCAAAAAAAAGCAAGCCCTTTATTGTTTATAACTTTTGCAATTTTCGTCGGCCCACTGTGGGAGCGCGTAGAACAACCGGTCGGACATGCGAGTGCGCGACAGTAAACTGTTTATTGCAGATAAACTGCTATTATTATGGCCTCTAAATTATAACGAAATGCTAGTATAGTGCATTTTTAGCAACATATTAATAGGGGAAAAGAATAGTCTTCCGATTATATAGCAAAAAAAAAAAAAAAAAAAAACGCAAGATTTTTGTCAGTATTTTATTCTGGTCGCATGCAAACATCCCTTGATAAGTTTTTTATTGGTCCTGTGCTTAGGATTCACTTAAAAATGCATATTTCTTTATTACGCCTACAATTTAAAATTATATCATCTAAAGAGATTGCTATTAAATTACACAAGGCGCACTGTCGAAATAGTAAATAATTATTGTAGATATTGTTGTTATTTATAAGAAAAGAAGGTCATATTTTCATCATTTCTCCGTTATGGTTATGATATAAAAAATTACAAAAGGTTACTCATACTCTATAATTTGGGTTTCGGTTTCACTGATGAGTGGCTGCGCTTCGATCAACAGTTTTTTTTTCGTTGTCCTTTTAATGTTACTGGAGATAACCGGATCAGACCGTAAAAGTAATGCATGTATCAGATCAGTATTGCAAGCAAGGTACAAATTATAATATTTGCCGTTAATTTATTTATTTATTTGTAAAAATCAAGGAGTTAATTCATGCGCTCGGTTGACACAAAAAACGTAATATTTAATGTATAAATAAATATTTACCGATTCTTCGATGTTAGAACTGCATTTCTATTCGGCTGCCTGCCTTAGCAGATTTAAGAAACAAATTGCTATTTCTTTTAAATAGGCGCTTTCGAAAAATGACCTCCAATTGCAAATATCTCTAAAATTCGGCTAAGTTCGGGTAAGGTTAAAATGCAGCGTATTAAAATTATCTTTAACTTATAACTTGTAATACTTAGTATCTTGGAATTGCTTGGCACATTTTTTATAATCATGACTTTCTAGTTTAATTTTACATGAATGATAAAACAGCAATTATAATTAATTATAATATGAAACACCTAGATATTATTTGTTGTGGCGATACTTAAACATATATTCTTTGTAATAAAATCAAAAAAAGGACCTCAACTACTACACAACAGTTAAAATAGTACCTAGAAGTATAGTCGAGTTTTACGGGTTTATCGGATAGTGATGTTTGTTCGAGTACTATTCACCAACAAGGCAAATAAGTGAAAAAATAATAATAAGACATGATGGTCTAAGCGTTAAAGTTTACAAAAAAGTCATTTAACAGCAAGAAAGTGAAACATTTTATTTTCAAGCATGTCCGACCGTTTGTTCTACGCGCTCCCACAGTGCGGCCCCTTTAGGAACTTTTTCTTAAACTTTCTACATAATTTTGCGAATCGAATGACACCTTGATCGTAATTTTCGGAGACTATACAAAAATTTCACCCAAAAAGGTTGTTGTAACATATGTTGACCAGACTACAGTGAAAATCTTCATGAAGCATTTTTATCTCTTGCATTCGCATGCATTATTGCATGCCGTGCACGCATGCATGCACTGCTCGCGGTTTTTTTACGAGACTGCGGCTGATATATATTTTATGCGGATGCTTGTGTAATATTTTACGTCATTCCGGTGTTTTTAAATGTTAAGGCAAATGATTGTGTAAATAGGATTGCGCAGTACAAAATGGAAAAGCTTTTATATTTAATTACATACTAGCTTTTGCGCGTGACTTCGTCCCCATAGAAGTCGTTTATCGCTATTCCCTCGGGATCTGTCCTATTTTTCGGGATAAGAAGTAGCCTGTGCTATTCCAGACTGTAATCTATCTCTGTGCCTAATTTCATTCAAATCCGTTCAGCCGTTCTGGCGTGATTGAGTTACAAACTTCTAAACTTTCGCGTTTATAATATTACTAGCTTTTGCCCGCGACTCTGTCCGCGTAGAAGTCGTTTATCGCTGCTCTCACGGGAACTGTACAATTTTCCGGAATAAAATTCAAAATGTTTATTCAGTAAAAAGGCCACAAGAGGGCTCTTTTACAAGTCGATAATATGAAGTGAATCTACTAGCGTTTAAACTATCCTATGTCCTTCTCCGGGACACGAAACTATCTCCGTACCGAATTTCATCTAAATCGGTTCAGCAGTTAGAATAGGTTGAGGTCGTTTCGGCCCCAATGCCTCTAATCATTCGCTTTACCGGATGAGACTGTTCAAATCGACGCCAGCTATCCTGAGGGAAACTTCGGACGGAACTAAGCGTGAAGAGGTAACAGACCGATACACTTTATCACTACATAGTATAAAACAAAGTCGCTTTTTCTGTCCCTATATCCCTATGTATGCTTAAATCTTTAAAACTACGCAACGGATTTTGATGCGGTTTTTTTTAATAGATAGAGTGATTGAAGAGGAAGGTTTATATGTATAATACTTTAATCCGGAGCGAAGCGAGGGCGGGTCGCTAGTCATTTAATATTAATATGGATAGAAATGTTTGTAATTTGCTCGACCGTCCCAGCTGTTTTAGAATGTTGAATTGATTGTGGGTTCTGTTGAGGGTTCGAAGTTATCAAGATAGCGTAATGCTTCTTGATAATTATCACCAGTGTAAGAAATTAATTTGTACGTATGTATGAAAACTCTTTATTGTACATAAAAAAAAAACTCAAATACAATATTAACAAGATATGAATGTACAAAGGCGAAGTTATCCCTTTAAGAGATTTGTTACAAAAACAAATACATTTTATATTTTGATATTAAATTGCGGAAATACACGTTCGAATACTTCGAATACAGTTCTCATTCACAAGCGCAATTTTTGGTTATCATCAATTGATAATTATCTGTTATTATCACGATAACTACATACATAATGTCACGCCTTCATTCCCAGATTGGGGTAGGCAGAGCTACAAGGTTACCAACAACTCTATAAAGACTTGTTGGTAATTCTGTAACCACATTTTGCACAATCAGGCCAATAAGAAGAAGATATCACTACAACTTATCATTGATAATGATCCTTTCAAGCCCTGGTTCTGTTTGTTGTCAGAGAGGACAACGAGCTGGGGTCGGAGACGCGCGTGCTGACGACGGAGGCGAGCGTGCCGCGCTCCCCGACGCGCTCGCGGCTGCGCTCGCTCGACATCTTCAGGGGGCTCGCGATCGCGCTCATGGTACGTCAGTAGGCTCGGCTACGCGGAGGAAAGCGTAGAGGTGAGACGTATTCACTGGAATAGGTCTTATCATGTAGGTACTAGAACGTACGCGTTCCCACGCGGCCGCATTTTAGCCTTCGAGTATTTAGGAGTTCGGCGACTTTCAACGTCCAATCGGGCGCGCAACGCGCTTTAAGCTGGGTAAGAATCTGAGCGGCTCGGCCTGAGGCATGCTCGCCCTGCGCGGCGAGCTGCTCGGGACCCAAATTGTTGCACATAAACATGCGCGGTTGAGGCAGCGTACTTGATGCGGGCGGTCATTTCAATTTGGCGTCGGACACGATGACAGCCGCGGCTACGTTTATCATAATTCACCGACGTATTAACAAAAAGAAGAAGAAATCGTCTCGGTAGTGGAACGGCTCAGCAACTTTATCAAATTTGTACGCGCCTCGCTCACAGACAAGTTAGAACTTGTCGTTCTGCCTGACCTGAGGCTGCTCTAATTCGTACCTACCTTTAGGCGCCGCGCCGACCGCGAGCGCCGAGTCCGTCCGTATACTCCGTCGTCGCGTTCGGATTATTTCGGAAGGGCTCGGGTCACTTCGCGTCAACTTAGCGACCGGCGCTAAGACGGACGCATACTAAAATGGCCCGTTTTACTCGTTGAATCGCGTACTCCTAAGTACTCGTGGCGCTAGTATTTTTGTGGACGCGTACTTGGAAGGTTCAATATGCATTCTGCCTAGTACGTCTCACCTCTAGGAAAATGTCACATTTCGGTGGATAATAGTGTTTTATTCACCAAGGGGAGTAAACCACACGAGTTTAGTAACCTGTACTTACACTCGAGTGATATTATATACTACACTTAAAAATATATAAAATACAAAAGTAACAAATGAATTCTCTCTGTCAACCAGTAACAAGCGCCAAAAGACGTTAAAGAAGGTGTATGGGTAAGGACCAAATAGTTGGACCATAGTTAAGGCGACGGGGCGGGCAATTGACCTTGCTCATTCGGGCAGACGAGTAAAATTTTAATTCGCGCGCCATCTAACGAGTAAGCTCTGCGATCGACCACATATTGCTATTTGTCCAAGAGTCAGGCATGGATTTACTGTTAGATGGCGCTTGATTAGGCCGAGCAATATAATAAATTTGCGTTTTTCTATATACTATCTCAAATTCAGGAACGAATGTCAAAAATAGCTTTTTATCAAATAAGTAAATACATAAATAGTATTTTTTTAACACGTAAAGATTGTTTCTTGAATAGCTGGCATGAATATTAGACCAAAGAAAAATTTGGTCTACTAGGATTGTGCGAGTGCTATCTTTTAGACAGTTTATATCTCGAACCAAAAATTTAGTTATGTACATACTTTCATTCCCTCTTTTCATGGTTTCGTGCCAGCTCTTGTAAAACGACCTCTACGTGATTACTATCTACTACAGTAGAATTATGTTGAGTTTACCACTGACAGATGGATTGCCTTCATATTAATCTCATACAAATAAAATACTTCTTACTAAATCGGTAGACGTGGGCATTGAAAATTGAAAATTAAATTAAGGCAAACTCTCTGTCAATGGTAAACTTATAGGGCCTCCATTCTACTGCGTTATAACGATATCGCGTTTGACGTGTTTTAGAATCGTTTATGTCACAGTCGCCATTATTGTAAATGACAAAAAAGTTATCACAACGTTGACAATACGGAAACAGGTCAAAAACGATATCGTTATTACCGTGTAAAATCGCAGCCCTGTAATCGTACTACTAGTCTGTTACGATACAGACGCAATGAGTGAGCTAGAAAAAACAAGATGTGCTAGCCATACCCGACAGGGCTGAGATTCTACACGGTAATGTCGTCATTACCGTGTATCTAATTTTACTTGGTTCCGTATTGTGAACGTTTTGATGACTCTTATAATTATCATTGACAATAATGGAGACTGTGGCATAAACCTCAAACGCGATTTCGTTATAACGCAGTAGAATAGAGGCAGTAGCAGGAGTAGGGGAATAAACTTTTTCAATAATACTAGGTACTTTAAAAGTATTCAAATATTTTATTTTCGACGTGGTCTACGGCAAGGCGGCGATTCGTCGAGAATTTCGTGGTCCGGTTTTCTCTTTTTTTGGGCTTCTTTTTTCTTTCCTTTAAGCTTCATAGCTTTCATTTTCTTATTTTTTCTTTCTTTTTCTGTTCCTTCATGGCCTCTATTATATAGTCTGGATCCCTTATTGCCATTTTTCGGGTAAACCTTGGGTCGATAATTTCTCGCAGTAAACTATCTTTTTTTTACATGTTTTTTATACAAAGTTTTTGGACATGGGAACTAGGCCAACAGCAGCTGATAAATCAGTACGTTGAGTGAATCCACATCCAATGGCCACTGTGCCTGCTACTGCACTAGTATTGAGATCCATTACATCAGTAGGGATATCATTGTTCATTTGAAATGTCATATTGCACATTTTGCAATTAAGTGCATATAGTGAGATGAGCCCACTCCGAGTTTGCGATATAATTTCAACTGCTTGTAACCCGCAATTCAACGGGCCATGGGACGATATTTCTTGCAATTGAGTAAAAAACTGCAATACATTAACTATTCTTCTCCCATACTTTGTTTCATTGCTTTTGTCACTGAAATAGCAGATTAAAAAACATAAGTATACAATCATGTTCATAATTGATTCAAAATTAATTATTACGGCATATAATTAAAGAGCAGATAAAATTGTATTATGTTAATTTGGAGAGGTGGCCCATGTAGTAGACCGGTCAGTATGGGCAAGTCTGAAACTGTAAGATATACAAAGATCTGTTCTTAGGATCCATATCATCGATTTTAGTGACAAGAAAAACTGCATGCCTAGATTTAACAAACACTAGTAGGTACTCAGTTTGGGAAACAAACCCGGAAGTTTTAAAAAGTAAAATTTGCATTATTTCTAATTAGATATCAATTGTGTAGGACTTAAGCAGTAAATGTTACTATGAAATATGTTATCTAAAATGAATAAAATGCATTGTTCACCATATCCTTTAAAGATAAAAAAGATAACAGATAAAAGATGTTTATTCAGTAAGTAGGCCGCACGGGCACTTTTAAACGTCAAAATTCTACCAGCGGTTCCCAAGAGGAGACCAATGCTGAGAAGAAGCGCCACAAGACACTCAACAGTCAATATTTTTTTTTAATATTGCTTATGACAATGATAGAACTTAACCTAGCATTATATCAACCAATTAATAAAATTTCAAAATATATACATCATGCATAGTTAAGCAGGAAAACGTGTCGAAACTTCTAATAAACACAGGAGCAAATAAATAAAATAATAATAATATTTATACCTACCCATGGCGGTGCAAAACTAAATGAAAAAAAATATTAAATAAAGTTTTGATACATTCTCCTACAGAAACACAGAAACCATGTCCCCAAGACTAGATTGTTAGTAAGCTACGTTATGTATCTAAGTATCAATCTAGTTATGTTACGTTATGTATCTTAGGCCAAGCATTTTTGTCTGTTAGATAATCCTCGACCCTATAGTTTAATTCAATTTAGTAGGTGTTTGAAATGACAACCAACACAAATTCGACACCTAAAGATACAAAACGCAATAGTAAAATCTAACCTAAACAAGTTCAATTTTGTATAAAAAAAATGGCTGTACTTTCAAACACCTACTAAATTAATAAATATCACAGGAAAATGTCACACAAATTGACCTAGTCCCAAACTAAGCTCTAGGCTTGTACTATGGGTACTAGACAACAATAAAGAGAAATATATACCCCCCATGTTGTTGCCGGGTTAGAATAGTGCCACTCCATGTCTTCCTGTGGATGTTGTGAGAGGCGACTAAGGGAATAAAGGCTTGTAGTACTGTTAGGTGATGGACTTGCGACCTGTCACTAATACACTGGTAAACATCTTAGCCTGACTATGCAAAATGTGGTTAGGTACATTAACAAGTTTAGAGTTGTTGGTATTCTGTTGCTCTGCCTACCCCACTCTGGGAATAAAGGCGTGACGTTATGTATATATGTAGGTATGTATGTAAATATATACTTAAATACATAGAAAACATCCAAGACTCGTGCTCATCATACAAATGTTTCATAGTAACATTTACTGCTTAACACCTACAGAATCAATATCAAAATAGAAATAATGTGTTTTATTTTCCAAAACTTTTGCTTATGATTCCCAACCAGAGATTTAGTTCTTTTAAATATATGAATGCAGTTTTTCTTGTCAATAAAATCATGTCTTATAGTTTCATACTTGCCCAAACTGACTGATCTACATTGGCCATCCTGTATAACATGTATATTCACAATATATATTTTTCTTACTGTTCAGAACCATTGGATATATTATCACCATACACTACATCAAAATCATTATCAAAATGACCATGACCAGATGTCGACCTGCAACAATAAAGAAAACTAAATAAATGTAATAAATAAATAAATATTAGGGGACAATTTCACACAAATTGACCTAGTCCAAAACTAAGCTCTAGGCTTGTACTATGGGTACTAGACAAAGGTAACATACTTACATAGAGAAATACATAGAAAACAACCAAGACTCAGGAACAAATACTCGTGCTCATCACACAAATATTTGCCCTTACCAGGATTTGAACCCAGGACAGCTGGCTTTGGAACTAGTTTAGTAGTTTGTAATAGATCATAGATCAAACAAAACATACAGAAGTTTACAAATCTACCTTTGTATAATGCCAAGTAAGAACCATTCATACACTCTAAACTTTCTTTATTATGTTAGACGTACTTAAGAGAAAAAAGTATTAATTTAATGATGTCTAAAGTATAAGTAAAAACTGGATTATGATTTTCAATATGAATGGTAGAAGGCCTAAAACAAAAATTAAAACTTATATTTATAGTAACTGCCAATCCAAGTATAATAAAAGAGCCAAAAACTCTCATGGTTGGTAAATCAATTATGCTATTCCCAGTTGATACACTGCTGCCCATGTGAAACCCGCAACCATGAGGTCTTTATGTAGGCACGTAAGTAATGTACTTTACTTTTGAAATTCATATTATGGACACTTTGTAAATACTTACTGTACAGCGGAATCTCGCTGCTGTTTAGCTTGTTGCCCGCATCGACCGCGACGTTTCCGAAGCAACTTGATTGAGGCAGAAGGTTTTCTGCCCCGCTTATTCCCCATTTTCACACGTATAAAACACGAAAAGCAATGTCAATTACAAAAGAAATAATTAACACAATTGAAATAAAACAACGCCAAGGACAAAATATAAAACAACTACAGTAGCTACTTGTTCGCACGGAATAGTAGAACTAGAACGCAACTGACTGACTCACAACTGAAAGTAGTGACAACCTGACAACTGACTGACCGTAGGAGCAAAACAAAGTTTGAAACATTCAAACTGTCAACCAAGGAAACAAATAAATCCAACGATCTGGCAACGCCGCGGCCGGCCGCCACACGCCAACCCAAACCGAGCTCGCAACGTCGCTTTCATCGCTTTGAAGTTTTGAGTACCTAGGTACCTATATACGTAGTTATAACTTTTACGAAATTTTACTGATCCAACGTGACTGCAAGTTCAAATCCATTATATAACACTAAAAACAATTTTTATTCAAAATATTTTAGCTTTTGTTTAAAATAGTTTTGTTTATTTTTTGAGTATTTTAAACTCTTTTTTTTTAGTTTGTATATATTTTTTTTGGCCACATTCAACAAAATGCTTCAAAACGCCTAGTCATAGTTTAAGAGCAAACATTTAGTTGATTGTTTCATTAGGAGCATATATGTTTTGAGTATATAACATGGAAATTCTTATTAAAACTAATAATATTTAAGCTCACGCCACACATTAAGCCTTTAAAAAGAAGTGTGGAAAGTTTGGCAACAGACTAAATCGCCCAGCCGGAATAAAACCAATATAAACTTTTTAAAAACGGTTTATTTAAAGTTGTATATAGAGCTTACTATGAGTAAGATAACTATATAAATGAGCTAGAGCCAAACTTGAGGATATGTGTCTTCAGATTGTTATCATTTAAACCTACCATTTCCTATAGTTTTACCAAGAAATTTATCCGAAAACACCTCGATTTCATAATTTTGCCGTACCCTTCGCCTTAAGCGTAGTTGGCCACGCTAACTCACTCAATAAATTTTTCTATGAAACGTGTCCGTTGTGACACGAAAATTATCCCTACAAATGTATGGCTAATTTTCGTGTCACAACGGACACGTTTCATAGAAAAATTTATTGAGTGAGTTAGCGTGGCCAACTTTTTGGTCATTACCCGTATACGCCCCAAATTTGCAGGGTCCAACTTCGTGCGCGTCAAAGTGGGATGATTGACAACATCATCTGGCTTTAAAAGTAATCAAAATGGGGTAGTACTGGATTTTCATACGATATTACTGCCCCGGTAACAGGGCAGTTAAATTCCTATCAATATTACTGCCCAGATTTTTGGAAACGTTTAATGAACGCCTTTCACGCCTTTTATTAGGGTAGTAATAATACACTTACTAACAAAGTGTAGTATCAGTAATACTTCTTAATATGACTTTCAACATTATAACTAACACTAATTATGATGAAAAACGTCCTCCATTGTAAAATAGCTAATTAGGAAACATGCATATATTTTTTGTTACGCCTCTCTGGAAAGTGCAAGAGAGGATAAAGTAACTGTATACGCGAAATGATTGTCGTGTAATTTTTTCATAAGATATGAAGCTGTAAAAAGTCATATTTCAGACCCCTTTTTTATATTCGCAAAATTACTGCAATGTTAAACAACAAAAAAAAAACACGTTAATTTCTTATGATTTTTTAATGTAAGAAAAAGTAACTTAACCTCGTAATGACATTATCAGTCTTATCTTTATCATTTGGTATCATTTATTTATTTAACTTTGGGAAATGAAGCTTAACAATTAAACGGAACGCACTTCGTTCCTACGGGACTGCCACTAAGGTCACCAAGCCATAGACAAAATTAAATGGCGCCAAATTTTAACAAAAACTGAATATTCGCATTCGCATTCGTATTCGCGAATGTTGGCAGCAGATATCCGCATTCGCATTCGCGTCCGCGAATGTCCAAAATATGACATTGGTTGCATCACTACCGCAGATCTTCGTGAACGCGGGCGGCGGCGGCTACGCGGTGTTCGCGCACTCCAGCTGGAACGGGCTGACGGTGGCCGACGTGGTGTTCCCCTGGTTCGCCTTCGCCATGGGCCAGGCGCTGGTGCTCTCGCTGAACGCCCGGCTCAGGACCGCTCTGCCCAGGCTCACGGCCTTACAACAGGTAGGTTGTGCCTTGAACAAATACACCGGATAAATTGGTCAGGGTTGACAGCACACAATATTCCTATAACTTGTGACACCGATTACATATGCGTTGATAACCCTATGGACTAATGAAAAGGCTCTGGGATAAATATTATTATTATATTATAATTTATTTGTTGAACATAGGTAAAACAGGTAGGTATCATGTATCACTACATCCCGCCCAAAGGCATACAAATGTCTTATAAGTTCAAACACCATGCATGAACATTATTCTATTTGTTAATTTGATTCGCGCATATAGTTAAAAAAGGCCGAATCCTAAGTACCCCAAACCGACGTGCATGCATGACTCGATGTGTGAATGTGGAAGAAGCGAAAGACATTTGTCAGGACATATTTCACTGGACATTGCAGGTTGAAGAGTCACGTGTAATAGAACTTGTAGTTTATATTTAACAATTGTAGTACGACAATCAGTCAATTTACTGATATATAGATTGATGTCACAATTTAGGAAAACTGTTTGATTTACAATTAACTTTGATATGATGGGAATACAATTCGTGAAAGTCAGTGGAACTTTTGCTTGGATTATTTAATTAAATAAGGGATTGATTATGGGTTTTATCTTGTTAAATAGATTATTTTAATGGGATTTACAAATTAATTACGACGGGCTAGATTATTCTTTGTTCTCGTACAGGAATATTTTCTCTTACGTGAAACGTATAAAGGGGTCATACACACTCTTAAAAACAAAATAGTTAAGAGCTTGTGTGCATATAAGTTATGCTTTTATATGATAGGTCTAAAGCAGTCCTGACGGCGTTTTTGCGGGAATGGGCTTAGTCAGAAAATTAGGCCTTATAAACGTTAACTTTCGGTTTGCCCACAGGAAAGACGGTAACCTAAATCTGTGTATGACCCAAAGAGACATGCATTGGCATTTAAATTCAGTGTTTCTCTTTATGTATGTTTAGATCCAAACAACAATCGTTAACAGGTGGTAGGGACGGACCCTGCATAAGGACTAAACTCTATTGATTTGATTTATCTAGTGATTTTGGGCACAGAAACCAATACCTGTGTCACGAAGCTGACAGTTACATGACAGGTGACAATTCTACGTACATTGCGTAGCTTATACGAAGCCCAGTTGTGTAGCCTATCCCGGGCTCATTTTGAAGTGTTCTGTTGTTTCCCCAGGTGACCCGCCGCGCGCTTCTCATGTCCCTAGCGGGCGTGGTGCTGGGCTCGGTGGACGTAGCCTGGGCCGACGTCCGCCTGCCGGGCGTGCTGCAGCGCCTCGCCGCCATGTACCTGATCTGCGGAGCCCTCGAGTGCGCCTTCATGAGGACCAGCCAGAACATCACGCCAGGTATTTATTTATTTTATCTTTATTGCACAAAAGTAAAAAATGTAAGGTGAATTTAAAACCTAAAGGCATTGTCTATTAGTTGTACTTTGGGAAAATCAGTTTTTTTGCCTCGAAAATACATTTACAAATATACTTACCAATAAATACATCCGTGAATACATTAAATACGTACATAATATTTATACTGTGTGCTAGTGTGTGCTCGAACCAATTTCAATTTGGTATTGTGTGGTTCCTAATGAAAGTATGAATATGGACTTTGCAAAACAATAAATTACATACATAACGTCACGCCTCCATTCCCAGAGCGGGGTAGGCAGAGCTACAGAATACCAACAACTCTAAAAAACTTGTTGATAATTCTATAACCACATTTTGCACAATCAGGCTAAGATGTTTACCAGTGTATTAGTGACAGGTTGCAAGGCCATCGCCTAACAGTACTACAAGCCCTTATTCCCTTAGTCGCCTCTTACGACATCCACGGGAAGACATGGAGTGGCACTGTTCTAACCCGACAACCACACGGAAATAATAAATTAATATCAAAAAAACTCTTTCTTTCTCTAGATATTCATTCATATTTGTATGATGAGCGCGAATGTTTGTTCCCGAGTCTTGGATGTTTTCTATGTATTTACATATTTCTCTATATAAGTAAGTTTATCGTTAGTACCCGTAGTACAGTCACGGACTTTAATTGATCAGCCACTTGCCACTGTTCAAATTTTAGCCGTGTAATACAAATCGGGTTCAGTCGGATTTACTCGTATATCGAGATAAGGAAATTCACACGTCTTCGTATAATAGAAGAACAAAATAACATGCTATATTAACGATTGGCTAACCTGAGACCTAGATCTACCAACCAGACAACAGCACCCAAAGGCAACCAATTGCATGTCTGTCTAGTTGCTATGGCTATACGTAAACAACAGCTACTATTGGTGATACAACGCCCAATCAGCTATTCTACTGAACACAGTCGTTATTGGTCGTTTAATAGGGTTACTATGGTCACGTTTAAACAACAGTCACTATTGGTCCAAACTGAACTCAGTTTTTATTGGTCGTTACCAAAAGATTGCCGTGGTAACGATTCAATAACCCGATTGCATTACACGGCTAAAATATGAGCAGTGGCAAGTGGCTGATCAATTAAAGTCCGTGACTGTACAAGCCTAGAGCTTAGTTTAGGACTAGGTCAATTTGTGTGATATTGTCCCGTGATATTTATTTATTGTTAATTTTGTTTCCCAGGCCGTTCTCTGTTCCGCGACATATCGGCCGGGTGGCAGCAGTGGCTCGCTACTCTCTTGCTGGTTGCTGTGCAGGTCAGTTCACACCGCTTATGCAGTACACCTACAGTGCATCCGGATCAAAGCTGGAGAAGTTCAATAGATTGAGCCAGATGTTGTTTGGTTTTTAGGATCTATACTCAAAGGGTACAAACGGTAAAAAGGCTGTATCTCATGAACCGTGATAGCTAGCCATGGAACCCATACAACAAACGTGATTTTTTTTTCGTTTTTTGCTAGATATTAATAACGGTAACACGTAGATTAATATAGCGTCTAATGGTGTATAAATAAGGGTATGGGACTCTTCGAGCGCGAGTCCGACTCGCACATGACCGGTTTTTTAGGGTTCCGTAGTCAATCTAGGAATCCTTGTAGTTTCGCCTTAGCTTTAAAGTGCTAATTTTTGTTAGACTCAAGTATTGGGGCCTGTAACACAGGGCATCCTAGCTCAGTCCCCAGAGCAGCTGCTTCACCTTGTAGTTTTATTTTTATGTAATATTTTATGTGTCTCCCAAACCCCCCCCCCCCCCTACAGACAAAACTATAAATGCTTTTTTTTTTTTTATTATAGCGCATATAACGAATTTTAAAGGAAAATTATCACGACTAAGTAGATATCGCTGGTTCTGGATATAAAAGCGAGTAAAGTGTTTATACTGTGGCGACCTAGCGCCATCTAGTGACAACTTGTAACAGACAACTCGCCAGCGCCACCAGCGTCAGACAACGCAACTAAATCTGACAGTGCGCTACATCGCGCTAACGAAGTTTCTTCAGTCGGTTGACTTATATACCACTTCCAACTTCATCCAAACGGACTTCGGTCCCCAGGCACAACACCCGCCTGGAGAGAGATCTCTCTATTTGTCCTCTCTACCTACATTGGTGACCCACGACAATGGACATTTACGCAACCAGACGACCTTCAAGCACTATGACGCAGTCTCACAGCAAGCCAGACAAACCGCACTGTGCACCACTAGTATTCTGATATATCTCCATGCCTGGTGTCTACAGTGTGCAACAATACTCTCATCCAACAACGCGACTCACTGCGTCCTGCTACGAGTACTTCACGGAGCAGGTACACGACTCACTGTGTACTCCCCTCCACTCCTCTTCTCCTGCTACGCTCGCCAACGCGGCTCTGAGCTCAACTGGAGACTTCTACTACTGGCACTTGCAAGCGGCATTTTCAACGCACAGACTGCACGTCATCCATCACCATCAACCTCCGGTCTCAAAGGGGGGCTGGTGTGGCGACCTAGCGCCATCTAGTGACAACTTGTAACAAACAACTCGCCAGCGCCACCAGCGTCAGACAACGCAACTAAATCTGACAGTGCGCTACATCGCGCTAATGAAGTTTCTTCAGTCGGTTGACTTATATACCACTTCCAACTTCATCCAAACGGACTTCGGTCCCCAGGCATAACAACCGCCTGGAGAGAGATCTCTCTATTTGTTCTCTCTACCTACAATACCTACTAAAATCATCTAAGACGGCACCAATTGACTTGAAAATGAGTTGTTACTTGTTGATTTGTACGTTTGTAGTATTTAACGGCTTCGGAACCGTACAGTGAGCATGGTGCGACAGGGTGTAACAGTAGGGCGTGTGTGCAGGTGTGCGTGTCGGAGTGGGCGGCGGCGCCGGGCTGCCCGCGCGGGTACGCCGGGCCGGGCGGGCTGCACGGCTCGGCCGCGGGCCAGCGCCTGCAGAACTGCACCGGCGGCATCGCCGGGTACATCGACAGGTCAGCCGCGCTCATACACCATACACAACTCTACACATACTTATTTATATTTACATATAAACTGTGTAAGTCATTAGCAGTAAATGTTACTATGAAACATGGTATCTCATAGTACATTGTGCATCAAGAGAAGTAAGAAAGGGATATCTAATGACTCGAGTCTGCCATTCCCTTACTGCCCGAGATACACACAATGTGTTTCATCATATTTGCAAGGAAAAAAAAACTCAAGACTTAAAAAAGAAAAATGAATGGCACTCGATAATGCTAATGCCATGATAATGTTTCTGGAAAAGTGCATCTATTGACAAAGTGTACATATCGGGAAGTGCACTTTTAGAGAAAGTGCACATTTCGGGAAAGTGTGTTTTACGAGCCTCACCCCATTGTCGCCAGTCAATTATTTGCCGTATACTTATCGTATTGTTTCCAGATATGTGTTCGGCGAGTCGCACCTGTACCAGCGCGGGACGTTCCGGTCGGTGTACAGGACGAGCGTGCCGCACGACCCCGAGGGGCTGCTGGGCGTGCTGTCGGGGCTGCTCGTCGTGCAGGCCGGCGCGCACGCCACGCGCGTCATGCTCGCCTACAACCACGCCAGGTCGGTGCACCAACAACACACTCATCTGTCATTTGCCCAACTGCCGCGAACCCCAAAAGGAAGGAAGGAAAGGAAAGGAAAACCTACGCTGCCTGTCTGTCCTTCCTAGCTTTGAATGTATCTTTTGAACCGTAAGAGATATCGGATAGTTTTTAATTCTCTTTACATCTCCTAAAAACATCTCGTAATATTTCGGGTTAGATAGTCTGGGTCAATTGAAATTGGAAAAGATGTAAACAAAACGAAACAAACCAATTTATCATTATTTCTCGGTTATTTTCAACAAAAATACGCTTGGTGAATATGAAATTTGAAAAGCTTTTCCCGAGGATAAGGCGGTCCCTGTTTTAAAGCTTACCTTTTATTAGACATATTGCTTCTAGCCTTAACCTTTATCTCCAGGGCTAGGATCATGCGCTGGGTATTCTGGTCCATAATCTTCGGCGCGGTGGGTGGCGCGCTGTGCGGCTTCACTCGCAACGGAGGACCCATCCCCATCAACAAGAACCTCTGGTCCGTCTCTTACTGCCTGGTGACCGCTGCCATGGCGTTCATGATACAGGCCGTGCTGTACTTCCTCGTGGACCTGAAGAACAAGTGGGGAGGGCGACCCCTCTACTACGCTGGTAAGCTATTTCCCACCAGAAATATTTCCATGTAAAATGTCGCCGAGACGCGACCATATGGCTCGCACTGTCAAAAAGTTATCAGATCTCATGTAGAGCCAAGCTTCTAATTTCTACGCCCTGCTGTGCCCCGGGATAGTTAGCCTTTGCTCGTTCTTCCTTTGGAAACGATCGCATTTTCCAGGATAAAAAGTATCCTGTGTGTTAATCCAGGATTATGAACTATCTGTGTACCAAATTGCATTCAAATCCGTTCAGCCGTTTATGCGTGATTGAAGGACAAAATGTCCAAAAATCCTTGGAAAAAGCACATTTTTATATAAATAATAAATAAGGGTTTCCGAAATACCCGGTTCAAAATATTAGGTAAAAGTAGTAAACATTATCTTATAATGAATGTAAAATTTTGGGATTTCAGCATATTGAAATCTGGTATTTTGAAAATGAGCGAGGTTTATCGTGGACCGGATATTAGTCGAGCATTTGATAAAGTGTGGCACGAAAAACTCCTTGTTAAAATTAAAAAGTCACTGCCACACTCTTTCTTCTTATCTTGAAACGTACCTTATCTTGAAAACAGGTATTATGAAGTTAAATATAACACTGAAACGTGGTACATGCATGAAATAAAATCAGGCGTACCACAGGGCATCGTGTTGGGTCCGGTGCTCTACCTGATTTTTACAGCTGACTTGCCCACTACTAGTAACACTTCATCCGCGACATACGCAGGCGATAGTGCATTGCTGTCTTTACATGAAGATTCTATTGCAGTAATACTGGTTCAATAAGTAGCGTAGCCAAGTTCAAGATGTGTTATACGTTTGCGCTAACAAGCCAAATCTGTCTGCCTCCCAAACTCTTCAATGAAGGGGTCGTACAAGAAAACAGCGCGAGTTATTAACGCTGCCGAGGTGTATGCCTAAGTACTTGGCGGTGCATCGAGCTATTTTTTACAAGATACGTTTTAACAGTGGTCTCTACCTACCCCTCTAGGAAACAGGCGTGATTTATGTATGTATGTATGTCTTAACAAATATTTGGTCCTTAGGCCAGAACGCGCTGTTCCTGTACATCGGCAGCGAGCTGCTGAAGCGGCACTTCCCGCTGCACGTGCACGTGGCGGCGGCCACGCACGCGCAGCTGCTGGCGGCGCACGCCGGCGCCGCGCTGCTGTGGCTGTGCGTCGCCGTCGCGCTGCACCGGGCGCGCATCTTCATCACGCTCTAACGTGCCGTGTGCGCGCCTGATCATGTGCTGGTGTTTTTTAACCGACTTCGAAATAAAGAGAGGGTTCTCAATTCGTGGGGTTTTTTTATGTATGTTCCCCGATTACTCAAAGACCGCTGAACCTATTTGTTTTTTTGTATAATTATTTTCTAATTGGTCAGATTTCCAGCACGTCAAGATCTGATGATGGGTTCTTGGTGAAATCGAGGGAACTCCTCAAATATTATAGGAATAAATACATGAACGATATAACGTTATTATGATCACTAAAATGTATGAAATAAAATAAAATGTTTAAAAACTAAAAACCGTCTTCAAAAGCAAGAAATACCTTCTAAAAGTTTATAGGTCAATCCAACTGAAGTCAGCGTTTTTTTTAAATTAGTTTTTTCTTGCTTTTTGAAGACGGTTTGTAGTTTTTTTTCAAGTTTTTGATTGTATTGACAAAACATATTTTTAAAGGGTTTTATGATCGTCATTTGCAACGTAATTTTTTTCATATGCGAGTTTCGTCACGGAATCATGTAATAACGTTGAGATTTTTGTCACAGGTAACACACTGCTCAGAAGTCGGATCTTTAACATCTCGTTATGACGGTGACATTTGTATTGTTAAAAAACTGCAATACAATTGGGATTGATTGGGTTGACTGACAGGTCAAAACACCTACTTTTTATGAAGTGTCAAAATGATAGCTTGTATGAACGCACTTAGCTATGACGTCACAATACTCTATTGTCAAATACCCTTTTTGACTTTGACCAATTCAAAAATTATAACGAACACAACAACGCTAATCTTGTATTTTTTATGTCGGCTTACATTTCTTTCTTTGAATATAGTTGGATCAATCTAGTATGGTCCCTGTGACAGTTCATATAAACACGTATTATACTAGTTTCTTTCGCTTTTCATTAAAATTACATTAATGTGACAAAACGTGAAGTAATTTCAATGATTAATAATCTATTTTTATATGCCTATGTTGCGATTATAGTAAGTGTTTAAAATTACAAAATGCGGCTGTCTTAAGGATCATTCTTGATCGATCGAACTATAGTAGTAGAATAATCTGTTGTAAAAGGAAAGGTGGTAACCGATTTTAAATTGATCTAACAATGATGTTCGGCACAATACTTTCCGAACTACATTCAACTTAAAAAGCATAGCAGGTTCAACCCTACGTGGATATTGATAAGGTTGCGTTTGCAGTTAAAGTTCGAGGCTCATTTGTCACAGTTTTATCTCACGAAAGCGGGTGGGCCATAGTTGTGTGTAGATGCACGTGCACGTAATCTCAGTGGGTAGATGTCCTCGCTAAGCGATGACGTAGTGTGCGTGTCTATACGCATTACTACTTCAAGTAAGGTCCACCCGCATTCGTGAGATAAAACAACTGTAAACATAATGAAGAGTTGTTAAATGAATTTAATCCTTTAACGTAATATCTCTATCGTCACCTATGAAGTGCTATACTTGCACAACACTAATATGGTGTATGGCAAAATAAGCTATAGTATCTTATAATTCAATTAACGGGGATTCAAAGGTTAATGCATTCGCTCCCAGTCCATAGTATGCGAATGACCTGAGTCTACAGCCAAGATGCGTTCGCTAACTAGCGTTTCTATTCGTTTGGTTTTTAAACCAATCGCGTCACGATAGACCACGTGACTTTTCGTATGACGTCATCTACCAGTGACGCGATTGGTTTAAAACAAAACGAATCGAAGCGCTAGTTAGCGAACGCATCTTGGCAATAGGTTCTGGGCCTCGATTCTGCATTGTCTTGTCTCTTATAGCTATCGTAATGTTAACGTTACGACAGTTTTTACTAACTTGACACTAAACGCGGCCGGGTCATGACTAATACGATTTCAATAGGGGTAGAAACAAAATAGAATAGAGGGACAACCATATCGGCTTGTATAACCTATAAAATGATTTAATTTACTTTTAATCCGTTCATCTTTATTCCTAACCAAAAAGTTCACATTATAAGAATGAAACAACTGTTATAATGGTGCTGTCGTAGCCTAATTTGGTCTACGATTGCTTCATTTTAAAAAAAAATTGTTGCTTTAGCCCTAAATTGTTAGATTTTAGGTAAGATTATCATTCACATAAAGCAAATATAGTGTTTTTAATCCACAAAGACCCTAACTACTTGACTTTACATCCATGCAATATCAAGTTAGTCGTTGGGCGTTAGATAATCGAAGTTTGAAATCTCTAGAACAATTTTCGGATTGAGCTCACCCGGGTGATTGTGTTTCAACCCCCTTATTCATAAATGCACACTAAACCTACGTACCACGTATTCTTTCTCTTTCTGTCGAATTCTAATGTCGATATAAAGGATAAGGACGGCATATTTTACGCACACTAGCTATCGTTTATGAATTAGAGGGTGTGTTCCCGTAGTTTTTGATGAAAACTAGCATCTAAAGAGTAGCTTCTCACGAAAGCGGGTTGGCCATGCTTGTGTGTGTAGATGCACGTACACGTTGTCGCTAAACATCGCCGTAGTGTGCGTGTCTATACGCGTTACAACTACAAGTACGAATCTAAAGAGCAGCATCTAAAGCGCCGCTGTGATTCAAACTTGCGAAGAAGCTATGTAAGTTACAATAACTGTTGTCACATTTGTTCATGAATCGATATAAATATACACAAACCGAACGACGTGAATATGTTAAACACTAAACAGCACGTTGGAACTGTTTTTTGAGCTGTCAAAGCCTTCACCTGCTTTTGTTTGTGTACATTCAGATACCTACCCAAGCAAATAAAGTATAGTCAACGTATAGACAGTATTTTAAGGACTTATGTAATAATGGTATTATTGTACTAACCATATCACGCATATACTTTAATTTAATCGTAATATTGTATAAAACGAGAGTAGAATCATACCGAAAATTGTACATGAAATATATAAAAAAAGAATAGAAAAGTAATAAAACGAATAGATTTTGCCCCTGATTTCGACCGAGTACAACTGTTTTTATCGTTATTCCATCGGAAAATATCTAATTACCAGCATAAAATTGCTATGCCTTTCCTTCGAGTGACTATAGTAGCCGGCTGATAAGAAGTCAATTTTGACACCTGTCATCGCAGTACAATTTATAACCTATTCATGGGTTTGAGGTTATATTTTGTACTGAATGGACTTAGGTGGGTACTATAATTATTAAGGTTTCTCTTGCAATTTTCTGTATAGCACTAACTCATTGTGCACCAATAAAATAAAATGTATTAAAATCGTAGTTATTTATGAAATCGGTAAAACTTTGTGATAAATTTGTGTAAGTTTATTGAGATATTAGATATAGCTAATGAAAATGCCAAATCTGTGCTTTGTATAAAAAATATTAAAAGGCAATACTTATGAGAATAAATACATTTTACTATGCATTTGGTAGTTCTAGTTGCTTGAAGTTTAAGTCAAGTATATTAGTGGGGCTCATTATAATAAAATAATATATTTTTCAACTATTAAACATCTGTTGCGAATAACTTCTAACATTAGAAGTTATTGCCGCTCATGTATGAGTGAAATATAATTACAATACTCTTGCTTGTAACATTTATATCTCACTCAGTCGCGCGTGGTAATCGCTACATGTATAAAGATGTCATTCAATGTTGATAAAATATAAATTATTGTCTTTTTAGAATATTTCAAAGTTTTGTTATAAATTTTATCTTCTCATCCAGTTCAAGTAGACGCCTATTTAAAATAATGGAGATAAAATCTTAAATTGTATATAATATAGTATAACACGGAAAAGCTTTTCAGCAGATGGTCGGAGTTTTAGTTTTCATTATTTTGTATATTCTTTCTTTTTAATAAATGTTACTTAGATCATAGAGGATTGTATTACTTATCTTAATACATTTTAACATGACCGAGTGGGAAGTGGAGATGTCAGTAAGGCTGCCACGCGAAAATGACCCTAGGAGAAAACATCATCCCCCCCTTATATGGATACACTTTTAAAGGGGTGTCTATCATTTTATCGAAACACCTTTTATCAAATATATTTTATTCATCAAATTTAATTTGGTCGAACGCTATTTTCCGATGAAACCATGATGTTTTCACATTCTTTAACATCTAACCTAACCTACGTAATTAATGATTAAGATATTCTGAAAACATTATGGTTTCAGCAGAAAATGGCGTTCGATGAAATGATACATTCGTTGAAGTGAAATTCGATAAAATGATGAGTTACCGCTTTTAAAGTTATCTCAACCGGCATTCATAGGTTTCTGGAAAATTTTAATCTACGAAAAACATGGCGACACGTTCGCCTAGTTGGGAGTATCCCTGCCTCCGAAGCCAGCGGTCCTGGGTTCAAATCCCGGTAAGAGCAAATATTTGTGTGATGAGCACGAGTATTTGTTCCTGAGTCTTGGATGTTTTCTATGTATTTAAGTATTTATTTCTCTGTCTAGGTATGTTTATCGTTGTCTAGTACCTATAGTACAAGTCTAGAGCTTAGTTTGGGACTAGATCCATTTGTATGACATTGTCCCGTGATATTTATATATTTTCCAAAAAATTGTCATATATATATATATATAAGTTCCTAAGGTCTTGAGCAAAGAATAGAGAGGCATGGCGGGCACTCCACCGCCAAGAGCGTTCGTAGCCATTTACGGTCAAGCATCTGTGATTGAACGCAACACGTGAAGTAATTAATTTTATAAAGCAAAACGTCATATATTTCATTGATGTTAATTCTTCGTATTTCGTATCATTTGTTTAAAAATAAATTTACTCATGACGCGTATACTAGTCACGGGCATGGCGGAAGGAACAAGTCTCGTCACGGGTCTAGAAAGTGTTAAGTAATGATGATTATAATGATAAAGGTCCTAATTAATAAAGGTCCATCTCAACGTTCCACCCTGTGTATTCTACAGTCTATTTTTTCTTACTTGAGCTAACAAGTAAACAAATATGGCGTCTCCATAAAGTTTGACATTTCATAGGGTTGGGAATTATAGAGTGAATGTGTGAATTTATTTAGTGAATGAATGAAATGAGTGAAACACTTATATAGATTGGGTTCTTCAATACCATTGATATAATGAATTTCACAGACTACAATTGCATGTGAATACTTACTAATAACAATATTCTGTACTCAATAACCAGGGATCGGATATTCGGATCGATATTTACCTAAACTTGGCAAAATCCCGGAAAATGTTGGGCTAATATGGAGGCGGCTTTTTAATTTTAATCAGTTTAATAAATATGCTCCGGGACTCCGGGATCGCACAAAATTCCATAAGAAGGCACAAATTTAGTAACATAATTAGTTAATGGGTATTTTTGGCTATTTTTGTAAGGAAATAAGTTGGTATATAGATCTTACAAGAACATTGTATGTAGTGTAGCCGCAGCGTGAATTATTTTACACAACTGGTAAGTTCTATAGTATTGTAGATTCAAGGGTTCTGTAATACAGGAGAATAATAAAACAAGCCCGTGTATATGCATATTGTACACGTGGTGATAAATTTTCTTTGTATCGCCCGCCTTTTTTACCTGCTATGCGTGAGACAATGGCGGCAGTAGAGATAGAGGTGGGGTTTGAGACCACGGGGATAATATTGTCCTTGAAACGTCGGAAGTAAACAATTTTAAACGTACTAGTAGTTTAAAAGTACTAGTACTCACGGCAAGTTCCGATAAACTAAGTAATGATAAACGCCAAGTTGTTAGAAGTTAAGGAACGTAAGAGCACACCCGTAACGTACGACATCAATGAAAGCGACGAGACGAATGGTTTTACTTCACTCACCATCTCTGTGAGATTGGCATGGCAAAGATAAGTAATAAGGGTGTCTAAAGACAATGGTGAATGACGCACGCGCACTCAGGTAAAGCCGGGTCCGCTGCGCCATGTTATTGTGTTTTTCCATCCATCCCCCGCGGCAAACATGTTAGGAAAACCCAAATAACACGGCGCAGCGGACGCGGCTTAAGTATTGCGTTGTGTCAAACAGTTTGCGCTTGTATAACAGAATTTAAATAGACTACCTATACGCATAATAATAACACTTACTAACTATACATATAGTTTAAAAAAGATAATTATATTAATTTTTGTTTGGAATATTGTATAAGTTCTAAAACCACCAAACAATTCAACCGTTACAAATCATTTCATTCATTCACTTCATCCCATCCCTACAATGAAATCCCAAACTGACATTCAGTTTTGATAATCTGTGACAGAGAGTTTTGTGAAAATTATTATTTGGCTAAAATATGTTACTTTTAAGGATAATTTAAAGCAATTTTTAGTGGAAATGAATGCGTTTGTGTTTAATATAATGGCTATTACTTATTGTGGTAACTTATATTGAGTGATTCTTTCGTAATGTCGTGAAATGTGATCGAGTGATGTTTGTTTACGTCTTAGCTCAAGTAAGAAAAAATAGACTGTAGCTGAGGTTTAACGGTAGGTACATTAACCATCAAGTTAATTTTATGGGAGCGGATGCATTCCCACTATTCCCAGTCTGTACCGTACCGTTGGTGATATTGATATTTGTCAGCTAGAAAAGTAACTATCTAAAAAGGTTTTTTTATTTTAGTTTATTTAGGTTTATATCTCAATGTTTAAAAGATGTATTGCCGATAAATAGCGATAGACTTTATTTAGTTTTCACGTAATTTCAATAAAAATATTATTTTATATTGTTGTTTTTATTTTACACTCATAATAATAACTTATAGGATTGATCACAAGAGCTATTAAAAACGGGTAGTTTCTTGGTCCGGGTTCTATACTAGTACTTATTATATTATAATTATCCCAAAGGACGGCCGCTCAAACCAGGGATGTGACTGTCACTATAGGTACACTAAACGGGGAAACTAGAAAACAAAGTTAAAACATGGAAAAGCGCGCTATAAAACTCCATCTTCACGTGTTTGGGCAGTTCCACGAACTCTCCGCTAGAGTCCCGGCCGACGACCGCGTGCTTTTCGTAGAACCACTCTGGGAACAGAGCGGGACCGATGACGTAGTGCCATTGCTTGTTGCCCGCTCTTACTACGAGGGCTGTGTGCATATCTTTGAAATATAACTGGAAACACAAATGTACTGTCAGAAATGTCATTAACCGATACTTGGTAGCAGAACGTCGCTCCACTAACAATACCGCACACGTCAAAATTGCTTTTTCAACTTTGTATGTCATTAAATAAACTTTTAATTATCGCACGTTAAATCTTTGACTTACGCGGTATGGTTAGCTAAGCGATTATGTTAACATTATTGTAGTGGCAAGCAACCCGGTTTCCGGCCGAACCTTATATATGTAAGTATAGTTTGTTTTTATTTCAAAAATACACATTTAGGACAAATTTAAAAGTGTAGAGTCCGGAAAGAAGTGGCGTAGTGCGGGTGTAGACTAGAGTTTCGGTAATCATAATTGTTGAACTTGGCGTCTCCAATACTCAATTATTTATTGCATTCTATAATTTTACTATGTACAGGTAGTAGGTACCTAATTAAATTAACTTGACAGTTAAGAGATCGTTATGAATCCTATAGGGCAAAGCAACTTACTCTACTCCTTATTTCGGAACATAATTATGAATAATTCCAAGCATTTTAAAAGAAACGTTATTATTGGTTTTCATCGTTTCTAGAAAGCTATTACCTTCAGTGAAGGCCCGTCGGTGGTGTCTGCCAGATATGCGTCTGGCTCGGTGTGGGTACTCAACCTGACAATAAGACCAGACTATTAAAACACCAGCCATCAACCTATTACAATACACCAGACAAAATAAAACGCATTCCAAGTAACGAATCCTATCCATGTACTTAAGCCTTTAACCTTTTGAACGCCAAAGCCGGCAAATCACGTCATTGGACTTTCGTGCCTCGGACGCCGAGCGCTCAGTACTCTCCATATTTTTTTTATCATTTTAGTTCCATGTCGGCATATGAAATCTTTGTCGTCTGGGTCACGTAAAGTTGCAGCCGTCCGTGGCGTTCAAAAAGTAAAAAGAATTAGTACCTATTGTTCGGTACAAACATCGAGAAGTTCTAGTCAAATAAACTTTATGCGTTTTGCATGACCTGTTTTGACCAAGGGAAAATTTAGTATGAAATAACACTAACCCCCTTACTTATAAACGTTGTAGGGTAAACCATAGGTACAGTTATTGCCCGCGATCTGTGATTGCCCACTACATTTTTTAGAGACTGTTTGAATCACAGAAAAAAATATTTGCTTACATAGAAACATAGCTGTGTTACTGCTTGTTACACTTATGTAACTTATTTTCTTAGGATTGCAGTATCTAAAAAAATAAAGAGGGCAATCACTGGTCGTGGGCAATAACTGTATAGTTTACCCTATTACCGTGGGGTAGCTTATGCCATGCTTTATCAGTCACTTTCTGTCAGATGCAAATGTCACAATTACAGATAAGGACAAAGCATGGCCTAAGCTATTCCACTGTTATTCCACGTTTAAAAGTAAGGGAGCAACTTGCACCGGGCCGATTGTTTTTAATTGGAAGCTTACACAAACTTATTGGTGGCTCTCAAAATCTCCGCGAGCATGGCTTTCTCGTCGACCTCGCTTGCTGGCGCAGCGCTGGATGATTCTCCCTTCGGCTCAATCTTCTTTGTCCCCTTCTTCTGACTGGGCCTGGAATTTAATCTGGATGACTAAGAAAACCCCTCCTAGGTTTTAGATAGTGGGAGAGGTAAAAAAAACCTTTTATACACCACCGATTAAGAGAATATATTAAAAAGCTTATGCTGTCTGTCTTTTTGTGGTTTCGTAGTTCATTAACGGATGGATCGGTATCAATGCAGTTTTTAACTTAAAGCTTTGGTTCTTAGTTAAGTGTTATGGAAATTTTGTAACTTTTTTAATTGAAGGGATTAAGGGAAGGGACAAAATTACCACACCCCCCTTGGTGTGGTAATTTTGTGGTGGGTAATTCCTTCAACAAGACGCAGAATTCTTCGTTGGCGTTCAAAAGATTAACAGTCGCACTCAGAGTCAGTTTATGACGATTAAGTTCCTTATACTCTGTTTAATCAAGGAGGATCCCTGTGACATCCTTATTTCGTAATTCCAATCACTTACTTTACACACAAGCAAGATATTTATTATTTAAATTCGCGAGCGGCGTCGCTAGGTTTTTACCAATGTAGTATTTATGTAAAGTTAATAAATAAGTGGAATCTTAGATTAAACAGATTATAGTTGCTTATTTAGTTTTCATACACAAGTTTAAAAGGGCACGAGTTAATTATCTCTAAAATATCTCCGAGTACGGCTGTAAGAAAGTTTGAGATCGTTTTATTAAACCTAATAAGTACATTAATCAATCGAAAACACTATTGTTTAAACAGTTTGGATGATAGAACAACAGCCAATGATATTACATAGTATAGTAATGTTACGTTCCTAGTAGACTGCGTTTGAACGTAAACAAACTACAATATGTTCAACTGTTTAACTAATTTATGATGGTCAGATACGGAAAACACAAGAGTAACGGCCGAACCCTATATTCAAACCGCGGACAGATAGCCTTACTTCGGATTAAAATTTGACACATTTTGTAATGGCAAATGTCAAATTTTAACCCGAAGTAAGCCTTATCTATCCGCGGTTTGAATATAGGGTTTGGTCGTAAGAGAGATAACTATCGTCGATCGTTTGGCGTAAACAGAGCGAGTGTGGTTAATGGGTCTTTATGAATCTTCAACTTCGGCAGAAAAATATCTACTTCCTGTTTACATGTAATATCCAGTGCCAACAACTTACTTTTGCGAACGGGATATTATTTCAAACCAAATTTACTAAAACCTCACCTTTTTCTAAATCTTGGACCAGAGAACACTTCCCGCACGTCACTCTCCGGAGCCTCGCTCAGCCTCACCGTCTCCACGTCACCATTCAGATCCAAAACCCAGGCTCTCTCAACAGGCCCCCTCCGGTAATAACGCTTAGGCACATCAAGAATACTGTTAGACTGCTCGAACACAAGATAGTCATGTTCGGGCTCTAGAAACTTAGCTGAAGAGGTAGCTAAGAAAAATAATACGCCTAGCTTGAACATGGTTATGTGGCAGAATGAATAAGTAGCTAATTTTATAATAAGCTGATTAAGAACACCTGTATCTACATTATGATTGTGACAATTAGTGTTGGGTGATTGTACACCTAAGTTAGCCTTGCATATTTATATGTGGGTGTAAGCATGTATAGTCACGACCATTAATTTAGGACCCATCTTAGGTCTAAAGTTAATCTGACATTCTACATCATAAGGTTGAGTTTGTTGTAAGTTACAAATGAGTTTGAATTTCTAATGACATTGACGACGTCAAGCTATTTTTTTAAATAGGTCCTAAATTAACGTTTGCGACTGTCGAGTCTTATAATTACCTCTTCCGCAAGATGCCGACGTGTTTGCCAACAACTGGCATTTGTTACTAATTTAAATATATTGTTTCTGTTCTTCCTTCTCTTTGTAAGGTGTGTTCTTAATCATTACCAGCGTTGTAGGTCCTTTGGACTCAAATGTAAGCCTATAACTGTAACTTTATAGAATAAATAAATAAGTAGTTGCACACTAGATAAGTGCAGCAATTCAAATGTGACGTTAAAGTGACAAAGCACTAAAGTGTACGACTACTTATAACGCCTACGGTACCTATCGTACGCCAGCAAAAAAATATTACCCAACATAGCGTTTAAAAAAACTGACACGCTTATTCCTCTAGTAAGAGACGTATTTATTTTTAAAGCAACCAATTTTCGATAATTCTATTTTGACACAATTTCCTATGAAAATTTAAATGTGACTAAGTTGGTCACTAAGGGTGAATATCCACTGGAGCTACGCGAGGTAGCGTTGCGGTGTGCGAGGAAAAAATCCACCAATACGAATACTTACTTAATTTTACTGACCTCGCTCAGCACAGCTCTCCTATTGGCGAATTATTTCCTCGCACACCGCTCCGCTATATCGCACAGCTTTGGTGGACTCACCCTAATGGGCGCACCTATTAAAATGGGAAAATTATTTGGCTCCGCTCTAGTAAGACGACCTGAGACTAAAATCGGCTTTTAACCTTTTGAATGCCACGGTCGGCTGCTACTTTACGTCCCCAGACGCCAACGTCGCATATGCCGCAACCGCCCGATAGAATATGGAACGAAACGTACCAAGCGCTCGGCGTCCCCGACACGAAAATCCAATGACGTGATTTGCCGACTTTGGCGTTCAAAAGGTTAAGACGTACAAACGAAATTTAACCTTAGGGTGGCCATTTATTATACCGACTGTACCTACATGTAACGATCGCAACTGAGGCACACGCAACGCTGGGTGCGTCAGAGTTCTGAATCAATGCTCTCTTTACTACTACATTTAAAAACCGCATTTCGCAAGTGATCTACATAAACATTCTTTGTTTTGGACGTAAATGGCCCATTTTTCATTCATTTGCTTTATTTTTTTAGAACGATCTAGATTTGTCAGTTTGCTCATAGTTCGTCGGTCGCCATGCTACCTAGTCGGTCCTTAAGTTCTGTCACAAAGGTTTATTACAATTTAAAAAATAAATAAATGAGTTTCATAAACCTGTAGTAAATCAATCGAAACCTAATTTTATATAGAATAAAAAGAAGTGTAATTTGTGTTCTTTACTATTTCAATAATTTGATGTACGAGCTTTAAGCATTCCCATTCGGGGCAGGAAAGCATGGGTCAAACCACGCACGGCCACGATACTGATAACGGCTACAACTTTAATAAAAGTTCTCGTATTGAGTCGAAATTTGCATGACACATTGGCTAGACTTTTATCTTTAAATTCTCATAAAAATGTATTCCAAGCAACTAAAGATCCGCTTATATACCGGTCAATCTTCATGTCTCATTAAATTGACCTTACGATTTCACATCAATTTGCAGAAATACGAAACACACCAAATTTCGTGCTTCATAAACTGGTTTTTGAGTGTCGTTAAACAAATAATGGGTTGATTCTTCGGCGTTTTAACCGCCGTCATTGTTGTCTTTGCATATTATTTCAGATATAATGAACACTTCTTTAATTAATTTACAAGAATTATAAACTATCCCTGGTACTGCTTCTAGTTACATCAAAATTTGCTCGTAGTTATCATTATTTAGGTCAATATATTGAAGACAACTATGAAGGGCGGTTGAAACGCCAAAGAATCGCCCAACGCTGGTCTGTGTACATACTTAGAGATGAGAGGCTTCGCCATATTAAATAAAAAAGTTTCCTGGTTAACAAAGACTAGCCTTTAAAGCGCTTTCAACAAGTGAAATTTTCAGAAAATTTCCCTTGTTGAAAGCGCTTTAATCGGTGGTTTAATCGCTGCCGGCCGTGAACGTCAAAAGATCCTATTAGAAATTGCGGTGAGTAAGTGGAATGATTAGTTCCTAAAAATGTACAAAGCTTTTAATTTTAATATATTTTAAAATGAAAAATTAAACAGAAGTTAATTTTATTTGACGAAACGTTTGTGACAGAACTTAAGAGCCGACTAGGTAGAGAACAGAGCGTTATGTCGTAATTGTTTGATTTCGTGATTTAGTACATGGATGGGGGGTTATTCATTTAAGTAGTTTTGTAGGTATAACAAGTATCTCCAGGTTGTCTAAAACACGATCAATTTTAGTAAAAATATCATTTATTTATTAATTATTTGTCATCACATGAATAATTAAAATTTATTAACACATGGTTAATGTAGTTGAAATGGAGCCAAGTACCTAAAGACACAAGGTGCAACTTAGAATACACAAAAAAATTGCACGTTGTAATAGTTTACCGTTGGTGCATATGTGACACATCTCATGGAATGTTTACGTACATGTATAAAATTAACAAAGAGACAAGTAAGCTTCTTATTACAAGAGAATAGGGTTCATATTTCTCCTTTCTCACTTACGACTAAAAGCCATACAAATGATTAGTACTACATAATATTTTCTCTCTTAAGTTTTTTTTACACTTATTTTATGTACTACTAGTTCGTGACTTAGTACAATTAAATCATATAACAACTGGTTATTACATGAAGCTTGAATTGAGTATGGCTGATATTTGGTTATAATTGTACTTTATTTTGGGTGCACTTTGAATTGCATGACTTTTTTGCTGCTAATCATCCTTACTCGTAATTTATTTTTCCCTGAATTTATTTTGAGAATAATTTTAACGGCCACTCAAAAGAATAGCTTTAAGAAAATGCAGGAATCCAGTATATACATAATAATAGCTATCCTTTTGACAAATAAACTAATTAGACCTGTCACTCATCCCTATTGTAAAACTAACTACCAAGGATCGGGCAAACAATTGTCATTTTAGAAACGTAATCCTGTTCCCTGTAGTAGAGACTTCCTTAGGTATATTGTTAATAAAAATATTACAAGTATTTTATATATTAACTGTATTCAAGGACAGCTTTATGAATGATTGACATTCAGGTTTTTTTTTCACTTGTGACTCTATAACGACGTGAAATTAGGACCTATTTATAAGTTGAAAGAGTTTGTTCACAGTCTTCGGACGTCATTGGGGTATATCTAATGGTTGACATTGGTATACTGTTCATCCAATATGCTTGTGGCATTAATTTTGTTATGAATTTCTTTTACAGTAGATGTAATAAATAAATAAAATAATAAATAAATATCAGGGGACAATCTCACACAAATTGACCTAGTCCCGAACTAAGCTCTAGGCTTGTACTATGGGTACTAGACAATGATAAACATACTTATATAGAGAAATACATACTTAAATAGATACATAGAAAACATCCAAGACTCAGAAACAAATATTTGCGCTCATCACACAAATATCTGCCCTTACCGGGATTTGAACCCAGGACCACTGGCTTCAGAGGCAGGGTCACTCCCAACTAGGCCACCATGTCGTCAATCAATAAATGGGAAACTACACTTACTAGATATTTTGTGTTAACGTGTTAATAAATAAATAATATAAAATATAATATTGTATAAGAAAGTCTGCTGTATGGAACAGGGTTATGTTTTGAAAATGAAGGGTGTTTGTCCAATCCTTGCTAACTACATTTAAGCCAATAGAATCACGTAGTAGCGAATAGGTATAGGAGCGCCTTAGCGAACTGCACGATCTCCGAGCCACCCAGCTTGGACTCGCCATACACGCGGTCCACGAAGGTGATGGGCACCTCCCCGATGGTGTACTCCAGCTGCCGCGCTCTGGAACAAATGAATAAACGTTCCATGACACCATTATCAGAATTATTGCCAACTATGGTATCTTTTAATTTTTTTCCGACGTCTACTATAAACTCTATCACCATTATATAAAAACTTGCAAAAAGAAAATAAATATCAGAAACTTTTAATTAAGGCATTGACAATCATAGCACAAATGATTGGTATTGGTGGGGAATGATCTGGAACAAATGAATAAACGTTCCATGACACCATTATCAGAATTATTGCCAACTATGGTATCTTTTAATTTTTTTCCGACGTCTACTATAAACTCTATCACCATTATATAAAAATATGCAAAAAGAAAATAAATATCAGAAACTTTTAATTAAGGCATTGACAATCATAGCACACTGCCCAACCAGATATTTCAATCAAACTTGAACTTTATGGCAACATAAAGTTTTGGTTCCATTTCATTTATGCGACCATGTGAGTGTGCTACAGGTGTGACAAGGCTCAGATCGTCCAGAAGTAGAGAGGCTTTGTGAACTTAAACAAATTATTGTGCCTTAGTTTTAATTATTAAAATTGTTAACTAAAGAGACTTGGGTTGTGAGACTTGTAAAATAATGTCATGCATATTAAAATTACTCTGAATACTTATGCACTTTTCTACTTTACTTTTCAAACTGCTTTATAATTTCATTGAAATCAACATGCCACCATCTTAAAATTGGTTCATCAGCTCAAGGACGTCCACTGCTGGACATAGGGCTTCCCAGAGATCTCTATGATGGTCAGATTTGTAACATGGTATGGTATGGTTGGCTGGCCCTCTATGGACCAGGCTAACTCAAAATAGGGCAAAATGGAAAAGAAATGGAGAGAGTAGGCATGTAAATAAAATGCTGCAGAAGAAGAAGATGGTTAACTGCAAGTCAACTGCTTATTTGACTCACCTGATAATCATTTCCATCTGGAACACGTATCCCTTGGAAACACAACTGTCTATGAGTTTCTGTAGGACATCTTTCTTGTACAACCTTAAACAAGAAACACATAATCTAATATATAAAATTCTCGTGTCACGGTGTACGTTATTGAACTCCTCCGAAACGGCTGGACCGATTTTAATAAAATTTTGTGTGTATATCGGGTAGGTCTGAGAATCGGCCAACATTTATTTTTCATACCCCTAAGTGATGTAAAAAAAAAAATGCAGCGGGCGAAGCGGCTGGCGGGTCACTAGTAATATATAAATATTTTTTAAATTACATACATATTGGTATTTACTAGTCAAGTCATAAAGCTGGATTCTCTTTTTCTGTCAATGTATTAACTTAATATTTATTACAGCATAACTTATTGATAAACAGGGTAATTTCAACTAAATTAACTACAGATAAATATTGCAAATGATAATAACAAGATAATATATGATTTGTGCATGTTCTATGGAAATAAACAATATAACTTGGTTAAAAAGATATACATTTAAAACCGGTTTAATGCTTTTTATTTTCATCATTTTCAAAACCAAACAATTTGGCTACAACCTTGTTAGGTATCTGGCAGTATAGATTTTTCCCCCAATGTTGTATTGGTATCATTACCTAAATGAGCCAGTCAGGTCAGAGGCCCCAGGCCTTAGTAAAGTCTGTGTGATGAAGTTGGCTCCGCGGGAGATAAGTTTCCGTTTGAAGTCCCAGCCATAGACTCCACCTCCATCTCGGTAGCGAGTGCCCGACACCACATCAAAGTCCTCCTTTTTTTGGAGCTCAATCATTTTTGGAATGAACTTAGGCTGTAAAAAAATCAGAATAACTTAAAACATATTGTTGAAAATACAAGGCAGGGCTTTCGAAATCCATTTCTGGAATAAGTACCTAATTGTTTTCTCAAGCGCAAACACGTCGGCAAAACGTAATTCACGTCTTCTACTTACGTGGTGACTTAGATCAGCATCCATTATTATAATAAAATTGCCGGTGGCATGCTTGATTCCGTGCATGTAAGCAGTGCCCAAACCAAGCTTTTTCTCCCTCGGACGAAGCACAATTTTACTAGACCCATACAGCTTTTGCAGCTGTTTTGCCACGTCCAAGGTACCGTCAGGACTCCCATCATCGATTACTATGACTTCAAAATCGTAACCACTGCGATAAAATTACACAAATACGATATAAACAAACATTCGCAAGTAAAGTGTTTTGTTTCTGATTGGTTTGCAAGTGAGACGGCGCTTGCTTACCTTTTATCCAGATATTTCATAATAAGCCATATTATGATCGGCAAATTTTCCCTTTCATTATAGGTGGGCAACAGAATTGAATATTTATCGCTTTTCATGATTTCAGAGTCCAAAGCCGTGGCAGCCATGCTGTCAAACGCAAAATGTCAAAAAAGTATTGCTGAAGAACATACTAAACATATGATTCATACATCAAATCAGCCGTTTTAACTTGATCCAGAATAGTTTTTCACGGTTTAAACTTTTAAGAGGTAAAACATTGAGTTTTAATGAGTAGCTTAAAAAGGATCGTCACTTATTCTGTCAGGCGTCAGTAAATCTGTCAAATTAGGAACGGGCAGATGTGTTTATTTATTTATTTAGCCAAAATTATTAATTCTTATTGATTTAATGGCCGAGGCCATATGGTTTACATCTAGCTTGTGAACCAGTGGTGTATAATATCAACTTTTAAGACATCTCACTTTTCAGAAACTATGTTGAAAAAGTGAAAGTGTTACGTGGTCTAATAGCTAAATATTTTCTTTTATTTTTCTTTAGTTTATTTATCAATATGGGTAAAACTAGTAAAGTCGTGATCTGCGGTATGAAGGGAGTCGGTAAAACGGCTATCCTCGAGCAGTTGATATACGGCAACGTTAATTTGAAGACTTATTTTTACACTACGATAGAGGATATCTACGTTGCCAATATCGAAACAGATCGGGGCACGAAGGAGCGAGTGTGTTTCTTCGATACCGCGGGCCTCGAGCCTCCGCTTACAGGCGAGTTCAAAGGTTTTTGAAACATACTGTTTTATTATGCTACTGACTGAGCACAACCTGTACTGTGTAATTGATAATGATGAGTGACTGATGCACAACTTTGCTATGAATTAGTCTTAATTTTTACTAGAAAATAACTTCTAACTAGAAATATTCTGATTCCCAATATACTGGAATTTGAAAAGTGTATAATATATTTGGAACAAATGACGATAAATGAAAAACGGTTCATGAAAGTTTGCCATGTCCATTGCTTGCTTGTTAACCTTACAAGCTTTGAGGTGGGTTTTTATTTTCAAAGCTATATATTGTCGTTCGGCATTCAGTACTGCAAATGTCCAACTGTGACCCAATGCGATATTCGCAGTACTGAATGCTGAACGACGATATGTAGTATAGGCTCAACTTTTAAATCATTTTCACTGATTGAAAGAAAGAAAGAAAGATGAACATTTATTTGTGACAAACAAAAAGTAACAAAATTCTAACAAAAACAAAGACCTGTGTTGTCATGCCATGAAATGGTTCCAACTCAGTGTCAGCAATTGGCGTGCTGCGACTTTGTTTAAAGAGAATTAAAAAAATGGTGAAGTTAAATTCTTACATTGATTTTACAATTAACCCCTTGCATGTCTTAGCACTGATCAGTGCTCAATTTTCATACATCTTATTAATTATTTTTTTTGTAAAGAATTAATTTTAAGAGACTGGATTTTGGTACTTTTTTACCCTCGAATATACAAAGGGTTAACTTGACTTAAACAATTATTAACAATCACCTGTAATATCCCAATTGCCACCGGAATAAGTGGCATTGCAAATAACTAGTACACTGTGCATCAAGGGAAGTAAGAAGGTGATAACTAACAAGAGTATTAGAAGCCCTTCACCTAGTGAAGGGCTTTTAATGACTCGTGTTTTTCATCCCCTTACTGCCTGTAATACACAATGTTTTTTATCTCACTTGCAAGGAAAAAAATAAATATTAGACTATTAAAGAAAACAACAATCAAGAAATGAATGGCACTTGACTCGCTATAAGAGATTGTAGATGTGTCAACTCAACTTTTTTCAATATAGTCTTCCACAGCTTTGGTCATGCGTGTACCCCAGTCCACTTAGCTAAGATCAGGATTAAGGATAGCTCTCTTTGCGAGTGCGGTTTGGATGAAGGATATCCCGATCAGATTTTCTTTTCTTGATCAAAGTTTTCATGCTCGCTTTACGACATAATCCCTTTAGAATTTCCTCGTCCTGTAAATATGAATAACTTTTTAACTCTTGTAAAAATAGTCCACTCATTAAACATTTAGTTAATGTCATTCATAAAAATAGAATTAAATTGTATTAAATAATGTAATTTCCATTTTGTATTTATACTTACGTAACCTAAACTTGCTTTATTTTTATTTATCTCTTCAAAACTATTAACTTTCTTTGTGAATGTGTGTCTTCCTTAAACCTGACATTGGCGAAATCAAAGTGGCAACACAAATCAATAGCCACAAAGCAAAATTCTACCTATCTAGTCTCCCACAGATAATGCTAAGAACTGCCATTAGTTTTCAATCTTGACCGGCCATATAACTAGATTGTACCAATTTTCAATATAAAATTTAATACAAATATTTGCAAATGTCTCTGAAATAATAGTAAAATAGAAATCTAATGCAGTTAAATGTACCGTATAAGATACATTTAACTGCATTAGTCGCCCAGTTTTAAATATAGGGAATAAACCTTGTGATTTTACACCTCTTTGGTCTGAAATTATGTACTGGTGAGTTATATATTTTAAAACAAAACCCATAACTCCCTTGGGAGGTAAATAGGCAATAACTGCCCTATAAGCCTGCATGTTATAAGTGTACACCCTTTCCGAGCATGTGTGATGAAAATAATATGGAATTTCATTTACATGACTGGCTGTCAACATTGAAAATTTACTTTAACACAATAAGTAGTTTTATATTACATGGTCAAATATAGAGGATTAGGTACCAACAGTCCGGAGTCCCCATACAACTAACACAACTAATTTAGCACACTTGTCATGGTAGTTGCAATGTAACACCCTTGTGAGACCAACAGCGGAGCAGTGTCTCAGACAAAAATCCTGTTGCAAGTGCAACCGTATAATAGCTATAAAGACATGCTCGATTTCCGCAGGACCTCCTCAATCCCCGACGATGCAGCTGACAGCCAATCAGGTGCTCCAACGCCACTACCTCGGCTTCGCGGAGGGCTACGTGATGGTGTATGACACCACGCGCCCCGAGTCTCTGGATGTGCTCATGTACTTGAAGAAGGATATAGACCGGAATAAGGATAAGAAAGAGGTGGGATTTTATGTTAAAAAAGGGGATTTTCAGAAGTATATGGTCAGAACAAACTCACATGTTTTAATTCTGTGAGATAGTAACATCTGAAGTAACAGTTACTTAGTTGCCTGAGTAAATGTGAGTAGCTTGTAAAAAAAAGTTAAAATGGTCTTATCTTACTTATGAGGAAATTTTATTGAACAATATTTAGGCTTTGCTTGTAAAAATTGATCTCATTCCATTTCTGGTCTTTTTTTTGTAAAACTATAGATACCACTAACTAAAGTAATAGAAAATATGGTGATAAGAATTATGTAGTTTACTATCAATGCTATGCATTTTTATCCCCTTATATGGAGTATGCAACCAAGAGGCTTATATATGACACTGGATTTCGCACTGCGAACAACGTTTTGAAGTGAAAAAAAGTGACCGTGAATGACGTCGCTTATGTTTTTTGTCCCTTTCTTTAGCGTGATCTTGAGTTATTGAGAAAGGGACAAAAACATAAGCAACGTCACTCAAGGTCACCTTGCTTCGCTTCAAAACATTGTACGCCGTGCAATCTTCATTGTCATAATATAAGCTTCTTGTACGCAACCAAGCACGCATGCCATCTAGCGGTGAGAAATTTCAAGACGCGTGAAGTTATTATTTAATTTTCCTATTGCAGGTAGTAATGTTAGTCATCGGAAACCGAACTGGCCCCGACGATGTCAACTGCCTCGAGAACACGTGCTCGAAGGCCGCCAACTGGTGCTCACGGGAAAAGGTCCGCCACTTCGAGGTAACCGCCATGGACCGCGCCTCTTTATACGAACCATTTATATTCCTAACTTCCAAACTCAACCCTGTTCAAAATAAAACAGCCTTCCCACAACTCAGTACATTAAGTAAACTAACTCAGAAAAATAACAGAAGTGACGCTATGTAACATTACATTTTCAATCTATGCCCTTTTTGCTACCAACCGTAATTTGGTGTAGCAACATTGCTGTCATAATTTTGGCGGGAAACTCTTCGACACTTCGTTGCCCTTAAGGGAGTTTTTACTTACGTCAAAACTCTTTGTTATTCAGAATAGAGAACTACGCCAAAATGTCATCCAAACATCATTGGATTAAAGTTTGTTTATGACAGATATATAACAAGTATTATTTTTACAGATCTCGTTTCTTTACGATGTTCTAGGTTATTATGAAAAAATGTACTTATGTAATCATATTTAAAACGAAGTATTTAGAAAAAAATATACTAATAATCAATTTTATAAAGTAATCCCAAGAGCACTAAGATCAAGTTTTCTTTTGTTAAGTATAAAATCTAACAGATTACTCGTACATAAAATGGATGCTTCTTATTTTGGAGCTGTCAATTGTGGTTTGTTAGTAACTTAAGTTCTTATGAAATATTACTAGTATCGTTTATTAGTTGTAGTTTATTAATTTATAAAGCCCCTGAATTTGCGATTTTCTGCTGTTTATTATTCACATTTATTTGGTCATTAAAATCATCATGCAAAAGGAAATTTGGGGCATAGATTTTTATGATAAGTACCTAGTTATAATGTAGTAAATTTTTTCCAGCAGGCTCTGGCTCATTATCTATAGGGTTATAAATGATCTTCGTAATAAAATAAACATAGACTATAAAATACTGCCAAATTGGGTGATTTGTGTCTATGGAAAAGTCTATGCATTATACTCGCGCTGTTTTGAAAGGCGTGTTGATAGTTCTGCCAAATCAGTACAAAATATTATGTGTATGAGGCATGTTCGAGGTTATATTTTGTACGGTGTTGACATCTGTCAAATCAGGGCTTTTAATGCGGCGCGTAGATTTATATCGTGCGTGTCTATAAGTTTTAGTTGATTGCTTGTATCTATGTTATTATTTGTATGCTTGTTTTATATAAGAGAATGCTTTGATTGGTACTTAAATTACATCATTTAGTATGTAAGAATCTTAGTGCAATATTTTCATTTCGGTGATAAAACGTAGTTTTTAAGACATGATATACGATGGTGTATCACTCTATACTTTAAGTATAGAGTGATACACCATCGTATGTGGGATCGCATTTGTCTTGCTATTACAGTTAGCTTCAGTACTCATCAATAAGCTAACTAAGAATGCAAGGTAAATACTAAATGATTGTACGACAGTTTGTTCATAGTTTATTCACTACATTTGTAGTATAATATAAATTGTTAAAATAAACTTAGCACTTTGTCGCTTTAATTCTACTATTTCAAAGCTATGTCAAATACAAAAGACGTCACTCACACAATATCAACCTTGCCTCATAGACGCTTAGGTATATTTTGCGCTGGCAACCATGGTGTAAATAAGAAGGACTTCGAAGAGGACAAATCCGTGTGGTTAGTTAAGACTGACATTAAAGCGACAAGGTACGAAAGTGTATAGCTATTTGTCATGCTAAATGAACAGTGCAATGAGTACTAACGCTCTTCGGGTTTGTACGTCTCTCTCGCTTGCTCTCATGCGCTCTTATGAGTTTTACAAAAGCTGTGCTGGCAACAAAAACGGCGTTACCAGTTCACCTTTTGTTGGGAGCCTCTTACACGCGAGTTTAACCGATTTCCCCGATCCCGAAAAGCTTTTTTAACCTTTTGACCGCTAAAGGTGGCAAATATGTCATCGGAAGTTTGTGACATTGACGCCAAACGTCGACTATTGCTGTCATTGATCAAAGATGGCGTATTACTTCGCTGCTTGGCGTTCAAAAGGTTAAACCGTTTACATCGCATTCTTTTTTCACCTTGTGAGCCCATAGTCCAAAGTGTAAGAAAATTATATGGACACTTTGTTCAAATTGTACATTGATGTATTTACTTTGCATACAGGAGTCCGAAAGTACCTATAATTAAAAAGAAATTCGACTAAGGTCGTTAAATAGAATATTTTGTGAGTATTATGTATATTCATATTAAGGAATTATTAAGACAGGACAAATAGCCTGTTGTTGGCATGACGCCTTTGCTGCAGTTGCCACTAGCACTTGCATTCCATTTTAATATTCAGAGTTGGCAACTTTAATTTAAGTTTATTTTTAACAATGGTCCGTGAAGATTGCAATCTACTCCCTACATGCCATTACAAAAACTAAACTTATAAATTAAAGCATGTCTACAATAGTTGACAATTCCCTTTTCCGATAATACGGAAATTTAGAAAGAAAAGGTTTAGTACTTATTAGTTATTAATTATATGTAGTAGTAGTCTCTCTAGAAAATGGCTTTAACCTGTTTGAGCGCTTTTAGATTAAAGTATTCCTAACTTTTATTTTAAAATTAAATTATGAATTTATATTGTAATAGAATGAATTTAATTTATTGATAATAATAGTTTTGTTTGAAGCGTTTTTTTGTTACTTTTAAACCTGCGTACGCACACGTCCCTAACTATTTTAACCTTTTGACCATCTCAGTGTATGGATGGTTCTACACAACATAGAAAGCTGGATTTAGCTTGCGACTTCTTCTGCGTGTAACTAACTAGTTTAACGTAATTCATTCGATCTTTTTTTCATAAAATAATTCCGTCTTTATTAGTTCAGAAGGTTAAAGTTAGAATAAAAGTACAAAAATCTGGTGGCAATAATTTATTGATTCTGCATTTTCAAATTGTAAATACATTATTGTTAGTAATATCGTCGGTGTCTACGCTACGCGGGATGAAATCCCGAAGCTTACTACTTAAACGTACTTAAATCTCTCAGATGAGCTTGTCCTATACAAGGGTTCTATACAAAGGGATCGTATCAATATATAAAGTTAAAAATACATAACGGTCATAATATAGAATGGTTTTATTTCTGAAACCGTAAATTTTTTAGGTTTTTTTAAACTGCCTTTGTATAGAACCCATTAGGTTAAGTTTATTTTATAACAATCCTGAAAAGTTTACGGTTTCCGTAGAAAAAACTTGTATTTTAAACTTTTTATATTGTAATACGTACCTCCACAAAACCAAGTCGCGCACAAATCATAAAACGTATGGAAAAGCCTAGAAACTGACCCATATTTTGAAGAATGCAGAGCGAACTCTGGACTGAGGTTAGTAAATGTAACTTAGGATTACTTTAGGTATTTGCATCTCTTTTCTTAGGAATGAAGAAAATAGATACAAGATGTTTTCGATTCCGTTCTTCCTCCCTGGAGTAAGAGATTCAAAAGATACCCGACGCAATTCGAGGTTATTTTTTCTACTTTTGATTTTCTGTAAGCTGTGCACTCTCCATAGGTTAAATGCTTCTTAGTGGAAACACCCTATTACAGGCATCCAAAATACTAGTTTTGGCACCTAGTGATTTTAGGATGATTGTCTTTAAAACTTAAAATAAAGTACATGGTGGCAATAATTGGTAGGGTACCAATGAAAGGACTGTTTACCCCAAAAATAGTTAAAATATAATATTTTTAAGAAATAACTAAATTTTAACCTTTTAAACGCCATTTTAATACAAAAGTCACTCGCCAATGACAGCTAAACTAGTGCTAAATTCAACCTTTCATTATACGTCCTTAAGTCTATTTTATGATGTCAACTGTGACGGATGTTGGCGTTGACCCTGTGGTGCGAGTGTATCTGTCAGTGGCGTTCAAAAGGTTAAGAGATGAGAGTAATTGTATTATAGTGCAACAAGTCATATGATCTGAAGACTGTTTAGTCTTCTGATTTGCACTTCTTTCTTAGCCGATTATAGAATTACTTGGATTCGTTGGAACTTGTTGCACTATAATTATGAAAAAACTGGTTTAAGTTTTGAAAACATCTCTAAAAGAAATTTGGTAACTTTTTCTTATCGTACGTATCAAGCACATACTTGTATAACTAAAGTTAGTATCGAGTTATATTTGTTTTACTGTAACCGTGCACGCCTTTTTCTCGAAGTAAATAATTATCAAAAACAGATGAAAGATACTGAATTTCGTAATTGGTTTCCGACCTAAATATGTTAATAATTACCTATAAAATACATCGAGACAAAGAAACTGTGATTACCGCGCAATTTGAGTCTAATTTTATTTTATAATTTCAGAATACCTATTTAATAAATCGACTAAAATGAAATGAATATATCTGCTAATTTTTTGTAGAATATTAACTTATTTACACGTTTGAAACTCTTTGCACCACGTAACGAACACTTAATAAGCCAGTAACACCTGTTTTGGAAAGTCCTCCTTACAGAAAGATCTGTTGCTTAAACGATTTATAACTATCTTTACAGCGATTTCCATTCCGAAACCAGAGAGGAAGACTGGTCTTTGCAGTACGTATTCCGGACTAGGTTCAATTTACGACCTAAAACAATTTACTAAACTAATTTATGTAGGCACCGAACTCTTTCAAAAAAAAACACAACACGGCTAAATAAGCGGTCATTTAATTTTGAGACAGCTATTTACCTACCAAATTAAAATGTCGACCTTTCAAATTAACTCACGCATCTTTCGACCTTATTAGTATATGTCCTGCAAAGGGAGTTCAATCAAACTTCTCTTAGTTGTACCCCTTACATTAGTTACCCGAGCGTACGTACAAAATAAATGTCTTGAATAATGTCCTGGCATCTGGCGAATAGTAATGTTTTTTCGGTTCACACGAAATTAATCAAATTGTTGGGTTCATATTCCAAAACCTTCATAGAAGCCGGCTGCATTTCCAACTTGTCAGTGTAAATGACGTGTGGTAACTCCATAACACGTATGTATATAGATGACAAAAGTGTCATTTGTGACTAGAATGTGTGCTACCTATGTAGCATTAAATTGAAAACTTCAAATGCCGCATTCCTTATACTCGTCACGCGTGACTACATCTATAGAAAGGAGCGTGAAGCTAACGCAACGTCGAACTTCTATTTATAAAGTAAGGCTCCATTAATAATCAAAGTCCAGTCTGCCCCTCTGGAATTAACATGTGCGTTCTACGCCTACTCCTAAACCTAACGAGCTAGCATCTGAGTCGATCCCTTACCCTACGCCTAACTCTACGCTAATCTAAACGCGAAGGTAACTTTATTTCTTCCTGTTTTGTTTCGATATATAACATGGCCTATATTTATAAAGTATTGAGCTCGCTAACAAGACCCGGGGCCTTAGACAAAATGCCTAACGCTAATTTAAACGATTTTCGATCGAAGGTATCGAATTACCTTAAATAAATAGATAGAGAATTTTAATAAATAAAAGCCTTCGACGCGACCCTCTGGCAGCTTAGGTCAACCCTATACATATTCGATAACAATTTAACGAAAACGTTCTCCGCATGTCTAGGGCTTTTTTTAGCCATAGACGCTTTTTGTAGCTTCAGATAATTTAAATATGGCAGTTATAGTCTGGCAAACGAAAGCTGTCCCAAACTATTGAATTTTCTGATCTTTTCACATCAGTGTTGGAGTATCAACTCCGTTTATTCAGTGTACAGTCAGAGTAAACAGCTACAGGTTTTTTGAAATACCGCTGTTTCTCTGGGACAGCTTTCGTTTGCCAGACCCTACTTTCGAAGATTAAAATTATTTTAGCAATTAAACAAATACCAATCAACTTGCTTGTTACATATTTTCTGCGATGTTGAGTGGAGGTCCATGGGACCATTAACGGCTCTTCTGGCTGAATTGAGTATTGTATCGAGACCCACACGTCTCAGACTAACTTCAAATTTTCGGTTTAAAGTGTTAGATAAAAAAATCGGGGGATAATCTCACACATATTGACCTAGGTACCTACGTAGTCCCAAACTAAGCTGGGTTATTATAGATCTACAACGTAGTTAGACGAGTCAAAATTCAGTAGTTGGGTATTTACTTACGGTTTATAAATTATGAACCTCCTAGTCCCCCTACCGTATACCATATGTCTTTACCATAAGGGCGCACGGGGCCCGTGCCCAGGGCCCCTAGACTCACGGGGCCCCGTAAGGCCGATGTTAAAAAACCCGAAAACATTTTTTGAAATTCCGACTATGGAGAATGAGTAATTTCCTCTGGTCCGGTCGACCGTAACACGGAAAAAACTAATTACCCGTAGTCCGGTCAACCGGACAACCGAACCGGACTACCGGGGAAGAACAAAAGAAACCATGACATGTTTAAGTTTTTTAGTTTAAAGTGTACCCATATCCTTGCGAAATTTTAAATTATCTTTTTGACTCTGTCTTGTCAGCAAGTCGTGAGTGGTGTTCATATATATTTTAAGTATTAACTATGTATTTAGTATCAAGAACTTTTGAGCTATCTTAAACCCATATTTAATGTCTTACTTCGTACATGCACTTTATGAAATTAGATTACTTACGCTACTTTAACAAGGTACTATAATAGCTCATTATACTTGTATAATAGCCCGTGGTTGCCCCTACCTGACTTAATGAATCAGTGCTTTAAATTAGCTTCTAAGTCAATTGTAATTAAGCTAAAGAGCCTAAATAGTCCTATCAAGGCTAAGTGCACACAGGAATCACCAAATTATTGCTAGTGAATATGGCAACATTGGGAGCCTGCCGTTAGGCCAAAATACTTTTGGTCAAATGTATCATATCCCAAATTTTTCATTTGCCAAAACAATGTTATATATTTTTTCCAGAAATATCTTGAAATATTTACGGTCACAGAAAACAAAGCGGATTGGCAAATGAAAATTTGGGTAATGAAACATCTGGCCAAAAACTTTTTGACGTAACGAAGGTAACCCGGCAACATTATGTTGCTGTTATCTTACTCCGCTCGATCTCTGCCTAGAGTTTAGATCAAGATATTTACTATGGATATTTGGTGGGCGTTATGTGGTGGTAGTGAGCCTCATGCGATGCCAGAGATTGCTATAGAACCAATGGCTGGAGCGGAAAGTTCTCAAGTGGCGACTATGTCAGAGAAAGTGCAATGTCCACCAGGGGTCTGGCTCACATAAAACTCTAATTCCTATTTTTTTTTTGCTACCGATTTTATTCATAATAATCACTGTTCATTTTGTTTTTCCTCGCACTTTTGCGCATAATTTATACTGTCATTACTAAGAACATGTTTGATCGCAGTACCTAACACTCGACCGCGAGGCATCGCTCGCTGTCGTACCTAACGGAGACCTTTGTAATTTTATTATCATGGTATATGATAAGTATAAATAAGGTATGTGATTAATGATATTATGAATTCTGATGATTATGAGTTTCGATCGTTAGTATTAAATATTTTTATAATCTGTAATCTGTCTGCCTTCCGCATGTAATGAATGTCGTATCGATGGGTCCAGCTGTACATCAGCGCTGTGGCTACATGCTGCAGCATAAATGCTGAGCTGGTTGCCCTTTTAGTGCCTTTAGGTAAAAATAGTTAAGTATACAAATTGTTTGCACTTAGTTTTGTTATTGTATATTTAGTCACTGAATAAATGATTTTCTTTCTTTCTTTCTTTCTTCTTTATGAAAAGTGATTATGATGTAAAATGGTATAAAATATATTTTCGGACTTCCGATAATAGGACATAGAAAGTTATGTGAACAAATGCGCACCCGTCCAGCATTGAACATGTTAGGGTTGACATAGTGTCTGGTATCCTTCATTGGTGAATGGTTCCAACAATGCCTGTAAAACTCCTTAGTGTCATCGATGTTTTTGAACAAGTCGAGACAAAGATAGGGCACATGAGAAAAGTCGTAGGAGTTGTTGATGATGAGTGTTTCATATAAAGCCAGGCATTTGGATAATAAGAGCCATATGTAAACGGCAGAGTTGACGTAACGTTTGCATTATCCGTTTATCGTATCTTGAGACGCGCAACAGCCAAGATCAGCTTATTCATACCTACGACCCTAACTGCCTGCAATCTAGACATCATATTTGAATGTCAAAGACACTTCCAATGGTGTTAATTTCTAGTTCTGCTGATGTCTATGCTAAGCGACTCTGTGTGCACGATTCACAAATTATCTAATACAATCTCTAGACTTAGCTGTAACCATTGGCAACTCCATAACCGACACATGCTATTCTACCCTAACGCATTCATTGCTGCCTACTAAGTAGGAATTGGAATGTAATGTAGGTTCACTATAGTTTTCTCATATGAGCATTTTTAAACTTTGTACAATTTACTTAAGCCTCCTGATGTAGTTACCGCAATTAATACGTTACCATAAAGGTGACAAAAAGGGTAATTCTACCAAATTATTGGGATGGAGGGTTTTTTGATGTAATGCAGGTATGGGTTTATGGTCTTTAGGTAATTTCGGTTTTAAAATGGCCTATTCTAATCTTCGGGCATATTATGGTCGTGTTTATCGTTGTGAATAAAACATTTCAAACAAGAAAAACGTTAGTGGCATTTCGTCTTGCCACTCACGTTTTTCTTTTCTATCACTCAAAATATATGGGATGACATTCTCGTGCGTTACGATAAACCACGTGGTCGACTGTCATCCCATACATTTTGAGCGATAGAAATGTAAAACGTTAGTGGCAAGATGAAATGCCACTAACGTTTTTCTTGTTGGAGCGTTTTCATCTTGGCTAGGGCCTCTGTCATTTTCTGTTGCAAGTGCAAGAGTGATAGATGCTTTATCCACCGCGATAAGGCGATCTACAGGCCTTGGAATTTCTTGGTTGACAAAATTTAAACACGCATGCGAGTCGGCTGCACTGAATGTGTTAGGCCAAAAGGTCATATCTGCAATCAGTAGCTAACCATATCCAACCCTCTCAAGTGAAGTCTAGCAGATATGCCTTTTTTATTTGGAACACAGTCTTACTACACTGCATCGCATAGCGTTGTGGGACACGAACACTTAAACTTACGGCTAAATAAGTAATAAATAATAATAAATAACGCGCTTGATTTTAAAGTAAGTCCTTAGTCTGAGCGCATACACTCTGCTTTAAATCAAGTTCATATACACAGGAAAAACACAGTACAGTGTACAGTGGCAAAAAAGGCAGGATTCCAAAATATTACCCTTTAATTAGCGAGACAGATTGTCCAACCCGTGATCCAAAAAAGAGATGTGTTCCATTTTTCAAACCACATCTTTTTGTGTGTCGCCTACAGTTTGAACGGGTAAACGGATTTCAATAAGGTTGTGTCCAGGCGTTTGTTTCTTTAAAAATGGGTCAGCTCTGAACCGCGTTTGAAGGATGTCTATTGTTTTTGGAGTCTCATTAATACAAGGTTTAAGTTCATTTCGCTTAGTGCAAACCACACACCAGATCACAGCTTGACCATAAGTACATATCTGCAAGTGAACCTAGTTTTTGTTTGAACGAGTGTATGCGCTAGCTATGATTCAAAGGGAACGGTCATTCAACGACGTCCATCTTGAAAGTGGTCGGCTTGCGGCCGATCGGCTTCATGGCCAGTCGGCCGACTGTGTTGAGGACGTCCTCGTCGCTGCTCGACTCTTCGAAGCGGCCGCGAACGTCGTCTTCGGAATCAGACTAAAAAATAATAAATAATAGTCGTAAGTATGGGAGTAAAAAAATACGTACCCATTATTTCTCTTTAGATTTACGAAATAGACACAATAAAAAATAAACTTTCCATGGAATTTAAAAAATCTTCCATTTTGTTACCAATTACTTATTTCCTGGTAACAAAACGGTTTCATTTTATATTGAAGAATGGTCTCTACCCCGAATAATGTACAAATGTTTTCTTTTACTTAAAGAAAAAATGCATATGCTGACGAAATGCTAAAATTAAAGTAATTTAAATTATAATATACATTTTTGGAAATATTTGCATTGGGGCTATAAGAATTTAAAATTAAATTAGGTAATTATGCCAATACCTGCTGATATTTTTGCTAATAGGCCGGCTGGGTAAATGTTGCAGATAAGCAAGTTTCATCCCTGTGCATATTCTTTGCATGCAAAGCGATTTATAAAATTCATCAATGAAACTATTGGATAGAGCTAAATAATGAATATAATTACTCATATGGAGGAGCTACATAATAACCTCCTCCTGGGCCTCTATTCAGGTGCGTTAAAACGATATCGTGCTTGACACGTTTAAGAATCGTTTATGTCACAGTCGCCATTATTGTAAATGACATAAGATTTAACAAAACGTTGACAATACGGTAACAGGTCAAAAACGATATCTTTATTACCTTGTAGAATTCCAGCACTGGTCAAAAACGATATCGTTATTACCGTGTAGAATTCCAGCCCTGCTCTTTTTATTGATACTTATTTATTTGCAAAATAGACGATTTTAAGAAACGCTTTATCCGCTCTACGCAAGTATTTTTTCTTTGTAATATATTTTAAGTTCACCCCAATTAATCGTTCATCGGTTATTCTTAAAAAATAATAAATCTATATTGTCTACAAAGCATTTCATCCTGAATTAACTACAATGCAATACAAATGAGTACACCAGATAACGTAACATAAGAACCAACAAAACAAAACCGAACAAATCCTATCAACTATAATATCTAAGTAACTACCAAAAATAAAGATTAAAATGTGCCCAATATTACAGTTTTTTGTAAAATAAGACCAGTATCATTAAAACATGCACAGACAAACATTGCAAGTTAATAAAAAGCTTGTTAAAAGCAAAATGGTTTCGAAAGCCTTTACCAATAGATTGCCCGTCTAATGGCATTGACAATGAGCGATTGCTCTGGTAACACTAATATTCATGACCCAAGGGAAGCATGCTAGCAAACAAACACACACGTCTACTTCCGGGGGCGCGCGCGCGCAATGCTGGACGACACGCGCTTGCTGGGCCTCTCGTCGCTGCTGTCCACTCCCTGCCAGACGGGGAAGAACGAGCTTAGCTTAGCACAAAGATGATATAGCTCAGCAAAAGAGGAAGACGTAGTACAATATTTTCAAGAGGTAACCATCACATTAAACAGAAAAATGTGGGTGAAAATTTGATTATGCTGACTTTAGGCACATTGTGAACAGTGCCCTAATTTTTTCTAAACTCTCTTTTGCCAACTTATACATCAACAATGCTCTACTGCCGTGTTACTAAACAAGGCGGCTTCCTGCGTAGTATTAACAAGCAATTTTTTAATGTGGTTACCGATAGAGTATAGAATGCTTCGACTACTACGTTGCAGTTAGCCGCCTTCTTTGGTATTACGGCAGTAGTGTTATTTATCCACAATGGCGGGTCCCACCAGTCAAAGTAAAGATGCGACGGTTGCGTCACCCTGGGTTTGTATGTGGCAAATGACAATTTTTAACGAGACGTCACGTTTTTAAGGAGACTTAAATATATGAACCCAGGGTCAATGTATGAAAAATTAAGTTATGGGGCGGGACGTCGTCGGAAGATTGAAAGCACTTGCAGTAGTCTTATCTGTGCACTTTTGTACCTTGTCGCTTTAACACCTTTGACAGATTAGTGCCGCAGTTATAACATGACGTTATAATGACAAAGCATGTAGTGTGCAGTTATTTATAAAGGCTGGTCGTACACATGTTTAGACTTCCGTCGAATGTACTCGTTACTTCGCCTCTTTAATAATTGAGTTGTTGCACTTATCTTGAGAAAGAGAGAATCAATGGGAAAAAACATTAAATTTGTTATTGGGCTAAGAAGTGACATTAAGTTAAGACTAAGAACCGGTTACCCTATTCTTCGCCTGTTACAAGTAGGTACTTACGTCGAAGTCCCCGATAGTGAAGCGGGTGGCGGCCTCGGCCACGAGCTGCGCGGGCGCGGGCGGCGCCGACTCGGGCGACAACACCTAGCGCGCACACACACATAGCGTAGGTACTAGTTTGTTAGTGGGCTGAGAGCTTCACTACTGTACAATTTTTGAATAGTTAGGTAGGCCTCATAAAAATATTTTAAGGCCCTGTATCACAATCGACAAGTAAATTCAGCTGTCAAATAAAGATAGCCTTCTTTTTTTTATTTTCAAGTGTAAGAGTGGGATAGGGCTAAATTTATTTGTCAGATATGCTTGCCTTGACCATTGTGAAACAATCGGCAAGAGGTCTTTTTTCTTTAAAATAACAGACATATTTTAGAATCTCCCAGCACCGAGTTAATAAGTTATTTACATTAGCAAAAGTACGAATTACAGTTCTGCCGCGCAAAACATAATCACAGTAAGTATTTAAAACCTAATTTGGAGAAAATCGCGGTTAAAGTATTTTTTAATGTTTTATCAATAACTTCCATGAACAGTAATAGTTGTCAAATATTTTTAGATATTCTTTTAAAGGACAAATTGCTCTTTTTTATGAGATAAGTAAATGCAATATATTCATAAAATTTATATAAAATATTAAGCTAAATATATTTATAACTCCCTAGTTATAAACAAAAACTATTAGATTTGCAGGCATAAACACAGTAAGTCAATGACATACTGTGTTTTTGCTAAGGAATTCAAGCGTATGGTCCCTGTCTGGCCGGCTGCCCTAGCAAAAAACAGAGTAACTACAATAAATCAAATTTTACAGAAGAGCAAAAATACTAAAAAGTCGATCTATAAAAGAACTGTAATGAGAAATTGTTAGTTTTTAATACTTAATGAGACACGCATTGTAGTATCTTTTAATTGTTGTTGTTGTTTGTTTTTATTTTTATTTATATTGTTTGTGTGTAAGCAAGTAAAATAAAATATGTACTCTCCAAGTTTTCAAACGAAAAAGAAAGTAAATCGATAAACTTTGTTTATTCATCTAAATTTTTGTATATAATATGATGGAATGCAATGAAAAAGTAAAGTAAATCATATTTAATTTATATATCATAGTTACAGCAATGCTGTTCTACAGAATCCACGGGTTCTTGAGTTACTAGATCTCTTGAACTGTCTTCTTCTTTTAAATTTATCCAAAATTGCTTCCGATTTTCAGGCGTATGAGGCAGTAATTGAGCAACAATTAGAGATTTTTTTGATTTATTAATTCCCCGCCTATAAGGAACTTTTTCGGTCGCCTTTTGGATATTAATTCTTTTTTGCAAGAAATCAAGTTCTATATAATCCGTTTTATTAATTGTCTGATAAAACATATTTCTTGAACCCTGCCTAAATTCTATATACATCAAATCATTTAAGTAAAAGTTTATCAAAGGGTCGCTTTCCATATTTTAAGTTGGTTGCCTTTTATACTTAACCCAGTTAAATTTATCCTCCTGTGGGTTAATTTCGATGATTGTCAGGTTTTTCCGGGAATTTCCGGAAACTTCTTTTAAGTCGTCAAAATCGTACACATTACGAGCTCGTTTAATTGCAGTCTCAATATTCCCGTGTATACTATCAGCTGCGTTGTGAGTATGGCCTTTTGTCAAATATTTGATTGTAATTTTATGCACAGTTATCTCCGGATCATTTACAATTTTGACCAAAGAGGTAAATAAGATCCAATATTTATTCTGTGCAGTACAATTGTCAGCCCATATGATAAAGTTTACAGTATCTCTCTCTGATTTGAAAAAAAATGTAAATGGCATCGGTTAGGTATATTTTTAGCATCTCTATCGGAAAATTCTTCATGCCAAAAAACGCAAGTACTTTTATTGTTTTTCTTCAAAGATGCAAATGTCAAATTATAGGCGACCAACCGACTTATGAAAAATGATTGTTTTAGTCCCGGCATAATTGGAATTAAGAAAACTTTCTGGAGGTCCATTGCATAAACTTTTGTGTCGGAATTGAAAACAGATACAGAATCTTGACGATATAACTGAGTGGCTGGTGGAAAAATGTTTAATTTCTTCTGTTTCTAACAAGAACTCGTCTATTAAGGATAATTCTGAATTTCTAAAACAAAATAACATAGGTATATTAACTAAATTGTTATTCAATTTTGAACTACAAATAAATAGATGTGTTAAATAAAAAAGTAAATACCTTTGTGCTAAATTAACAAGCATCCTGCCACGAGAATTATTCATCTTGAAAAGCACTTACAAAATAGTCACTTAAATCCACTTAAATTACTTTTAGTAAATGAATTATAACGTAATTTATTACTTATGATAGTTATGATGCAGTCTTATTACTCCCGTGTTCATTTAAGTATAATTAAAAGGTGGGTGGTTGAACAAATAAAATGAAGTATGCTAAATCAACTGCACAATTACCCACAACGCAAATCAAAAACAAAGCAACTTCATTTCTCAAACCATAAACAAAGTAAGTAGCCATTAATTACTTTGTTTTTGTGTTGAAATCACAGTTTGATTTGTTTTTGAGTTATAATCCCGAAATCTTAAGTGTAGTTACTTGATTTTTATGAAAAATATTTCGCGATCCATGTAAAATTAAGAGTTTTTGTTAAAGCAGGTCTGTGCAGAATAAAAAGTGAATAAAAATATTTAAAAAAAAGATTTCAGAAAAAAAGCAGTTACTCTGTTTTTTGCTAGGGCAGCCGTGGCGGTAAAACGTATGAGACTTACTGTGTTATTGACTAGTATTTGCACTCAATAATCTTAGCATTTACAATCAACCAGAAATAACACTATGACGTTGATTTTGCTCCCGCCATTTTGACTCAAAATCCTAGCAATATTCACAGTAAGTTCTAACCATACTTGGAGAGCTCCTAGGATATTATAAGAAAATATTAGGGAAATGGTAGCCATAAACACAGTAAGTAATATTATCCTATTTATTATTAGTATTAATGTTAGATAATGAACAACTTTTCTCAATTATAAACACAGTAAGTGATATTACCCTAATTATTGTTAGGATTCTGTTGCAGCATCGAATATTCTGCCCAGTCATAATCACAGTAACTTGAAATACTGTGATTATAAATAGGATTATGTAATTTAGGTCTTAGTGATTGCCTGAGTATAATCATAATATTTTTAGTTACCGTGTCTATGCTAAGGAAAGTTTTATTATAAAACTACGATATCCTACACATTGTGTAAGTAAGGTAACTTACTGTAAAAAATAAACATTTAATGTCAATTTTAAGTATTCATACTGTGTCTATCGTTAGGAAACATAAGCCTTTAACGTGACTTGCTGTGAATAGGCTAGTGGTATCTTCCGACATATAAATAATAAAAATAAACCGCATATATAGGGCGATAGATCTCAATTTCCCGACCAAGAATATGTAGTTAACTCAATTTTGACAAAAAGTCGACTTACTGTGATTATGGTTTGCGCGGCAGAGTTTAGGTTCATATACATTAGTGGATTAGCATACAGAATTAGCTCTAAACATTATATTAGCTATTTACAAAACGAAGTTTAAAATTCATTTCACTTCGGCCTTATCTACACGCTTTGGTACCTTGTCGCTTTTACGGCTTTGACAGATTAGTACTTCAGTTTAAAATAACGTTCAAGTGACAAAGCGCTAAAGTGTGCAGCTTTTTATTAGGCCAACCGTACCAATGGTACCTAACCCAAATCGTCGGGGTGAGTGCGGCACCCCTTCTCCCCCTTTATTTGTGGAGTTGTTCCCCAAAACTTCAATGACGGAGCCATCAATAAGCACCCCCACCTCATCGTCATCATCATGACAGCCGAAAGACTTCCACTACTGGAAGAACTTCGTCAAAGATCTCCACCAAGGTAGGTCCAGTTCTACTAGCATCTGTTATAACGGATCGTGAACATCGATGTACCTCGACGTGAAGACCCGCATGAAGCATGGTTTTCCTCTTTTATTTTTCAACAGTATTTTGTAAAATAATGATCCAAAAAATGTTTATAATGAGAGCAATAAAATATTCTGGTTAATACCAAATCGTAATAAGAGTGGAATCTTTGGACAAAGCCTATTTCAACCAGTGGAGGCGTTTCTGCTGCGATGATAATGATGACCATAGTCTCCAGGTTACTCACATCCTGGTCGCTCATCATCTCCTTGGTGGAGACGGTGGTCTCGATGCGGCGGATGGAGCCCTGATGGATGTCCACGTCGAGCGAGAGGCACTGGAACCGCCGCAGCAGCAGCACCAGCGGGATCGGCAACACGCCCGCCAGGATCATGCCCAGGGCGATCAGCAGCACCCAGTCGGGGTAGGGGGTCTTCACCACGCGGCCCTGGAGAAGAAATTTTGGGAAGAAATTAGAATCGGCTAAAAGTGACAAGAATTTTGGAACGTTATCATTATAAATTGTTTTTTCATTGTCTAAATCGTATTTGTCATCCTTTGTTTACTGTGATCACTAAAGTCTATCTAGATTATCTTTAAGGTTCTGTGGTTCTGTACATTTTCATTTTCTCTTATTTAGAACTTTGTTTGCGTAGAACTCATTTAAAATTACCAGACTTAATGGAATTAATTATTTTAGTCTCGATACGCAGATGATGACTTGACTATACTAAAAAAAAACAGTAGGCTACAAATGACAAATTTTCGCAGCTTAAATAGTTCTTACCTCTTCAGCGTTCCAAGCTCCATAAGTCGGCGGCTGGATCACCATGAAGACGAGCGAGGAGAGCAGGATGCAGGTCACGATGACCGGGCCGATGTAGCGCCACGTCAGCTGCCAGTATAGCCCCGGCCGGTAGCCCGTCATCTCGTAGATGTCATTACTGAACCTGAAGACACAAGCAATGGTTACTACAATCATCATTTTCATCGTCAGCATGAGTCTTCACCACTGCTGGATAGGTATCTCCCATTGCATTACTGTTATAGGGTAAGGAGTCTACACCAGAGGCCCTAGCCAAGATACGTACGCTAACTAGCGATACGATTCGTTTTGTTTTTAAACCAATCGCGTCAATGGTATCGCGTCATACGAAAAATCACGTGATCTACAAGTGACGCGATCGATTTAAAAACCAAACGAATAGAAACGTTAGCGAACGAATCTTGACTAGGGCCTCTGTAGGTTTATAAGGGTTGTATGTTAATTTTGGTACACTTAGAATTTTGATTTCAGTATAATATTACATTGGTACTTAAGGTGTGTGTGGACTCACTTCTCATGCCCGTAGATGTAGACGACGGAGACCATCTCCAGCAAAGCCACCACCACTAGCCCGATGGTGCCGGCGAAGGAGTCGAACATCTTCAGCCAGTATTCGCCAGCACCCGTGGTGAAGATCAGACCCACCAGGAAGCAGAACGTACACACCGCTCCTGCAAGATGTATGTGCGGATATAAGACTGGATATAACTCGTGTGAACTGCATCGCTGCCAAATAGTTTTCAATCTACAAATAGGCGGTCCCCGCCACTCAAACTAAAGTACCCGGGCGCGACTTCGCAAATTGAAAACATTAAAGTGATGTTCTTGCGAGTGAGGAACAGAGGTCCTCGTGTAAAAGATTATATAGAACAATAAGTATTTTGCTTTTCCATTTATATCGCTGCACGACAACCGTACAAAATCAATCAAATGGCTAAAAATAAATATCAAATATGCTATTGGAAAATTTGGTCAGAGGCACCATAAACTGCATTTAATTATACTGTTAGAAGTGCCTAATCAATTCAAAAACATTTGATACTCCTAGTCTCACAAATAACCCAAATCTCACCAGTAATAACCGGCTTGCTGGTCCTCTTGAAGAACTCGATGTCGAAGATGGTGCAGAGCATGCCCTCCATGATGCCGATCTGGCTTCCCAGACCTAGCGACAGCAGCATCAGGAAGAAGATGATGGACCAGAACGGCGCGAACGGCAGCTCCACGATGGCTTGGGTGAATACAATGAATGCCAGGCCTGTTCCTTCTGCAGCCTGTAAAATGATACTGAATTTATTTTTATCTCATACCTAAGCCTGGCAAAATGGAGGGCGCTTGTTGCAATTGCCAAAATGTTCCATCCCACTTGGGAATCATTCATTTCACCAAGTCATTTTTTTTGCCTAGTTGATTTTAATTTTTAAGCACTGATTATTTTTACTTACCTCGTTAAGCTGCTTGTCCATACTGCAGTCAGAGAGGTTGAGTTTGGTGGTGATGTTATCCTTGACAAGGCTCGGGTACTGCTCGACATAGAATTCCTGCGTCGTGTTCGGGAAGAAGCCTGGCACGTTGTTATGCGCAAGGATCTCCAATGAGCTGGAACCAAAAAAGTGGTACTACGTTCTAATTTTTCTAGGTAGCAAGACATGAAACGTATCTTTTTGTACGTATTGTTAGTCGTATTTTGAATTTGTGAACGATACGCCACCGCGATGTTCCTAAAGTAGTGTAGAGTACCTACACTTATTTAAAAAAAACGCGGTGGCTGGCAAAGAAGCCCCGCGAGAAACTCACGGATTTGTTTGAACCAATCACGCTTCTATAGCGTAGTAATTTTGTTAACTGTCGAGTGAATACGAGTGCCCATAGAAGCAGAGATAAACCTTGTTCCCCACTCATAAAGTACAGTTCCTACCTAGCAATGCATCTCTCCGCCATAGTCCAGGCCTTGAATCCGAGGATACTGAAGATGACGACGGACGCGTAGATGGCGGTTAGCGCGTTGCACACCGACACGAGCAGCACGTCGCGCACGCAGTTGTTGTCGGGCGGGTTGTAGGAGCCGAACGCGATCAGCGAGCCGAACGCCAGCCCGAACGAGTAGAACACCTGCGTGGCCGCGTCTAGCCACACCGTCGGGACCAGCAGCATTTCCAGCTGGAAAGAGCAAACATGATGACTCAAGAGAATATATTTGATACTAGTTTTGCGGTGTGTGTTGGTCAATAATTGTAATGAGTTTTTTTTTTACATTAATCCCTAAGCTAAAACCTAAAAAAAAATGAAAATTTTATTGTTTCTAACCGTGACGGTTCGAAACAATAGTACGATCAATTAGACAGTGTCACTATTTTGGATGTCTTTATCATGTTTTCGCGTAGGTACCCAAGAAACAACTCATCTTTGGGCTTGAGTGTCTGTGACGCTTTTTACGCATGTATTCAGCTAAAAATACTAATCAGTACTATATTCCGGACGAACCTTCGGCTTATACATGTGTACGATGCCATCGTAGGAGCCAGGCAGCGTGATGCCGCGCACGAAAAAGATCGTGAGCACCACGTACGGAAACAGGGACGTGAAGTACACCACCTGCAACCAAAACGTAATGAAATTAAATAACCATGTAAGAAGGTCTAAGATGTGAACCAGCCGATGCCATGGCATGGAGAAATGAGATTAATTTCCTTATTTACATTACCCAATGCACTTGGGTAGTTCTACCAGCGTTTCAACCGCTTTGACTTCGGTGTCGCATTTTTAACCATTTCCCTGTACGAGTAGGATAACCATTTTCGGTTATTTTGAAGAATGCCTGGACTCCTAGAAAATAACCGAAAATGGTTATCCTACTCGTACAGGGAAATGGTTAAAAATGCGACACCGAAGTCAAAGCGGTTGAAACGCTGGTAGAACTACCCACTTACGATGAAGGAAAATCATCAGCTATAAAAGGGGAAGTCGAAGTGTATTCGAAAGGGCCTACGTGTACAAAGAAAAAATAAAAGAAACTCCATTACGAAGCTTGGATCGATAGAAAAGATGTTGTTAAAAGTTGGATCTTTTATAGATCACCGTGACCAAGCATATTTCTACTTTGCACCAATTTTATGTGAAAGGTCCTAACCTTTCACTTAAAATTGGTGCAAAGTAGAAATATGTTTATGGCGTTTCAATCAGGCAGTAAGAGTACCGTACCAGGACCCTGGGTGTCCATCCCACCTCTTTGAACTCCACCCCCTCCACAAATGTTAAGTACACTCATCCGATATGTGTTATTCTACAGCTCACCTTCCCACTGCTCTGGATCCCCTTCATCACGATGAAGTAGACCACAATCCAAGCCAGCAGCAGGCAAAGCACGATCCACCAGCGAGGAGCTCCCGGCTCTTCGATGCTGGGCGAGGCATCCAGAGCCTCTCGGTACCAGAAGTACGCCGTGGAGGAAGCCTTGGTGCACTCTATCCCTGCTGTGGTGTTTTCTGGTGGACAGGAACCCCACGGGAGGTTGACCTGGAACATGTGGAAAAAAATAAGAGTGTATTTGACTGAAGAAGGAAACCTAAAGGGGAAATGGGAATTGATTGATTAGCTATGTTTAAGCGCTTCACTCGCTAACAAACTAGAATTTATTCTAGTTTGTTAGCGATGTTTTAACATGTATCGTAAAAAAACTACTTTTTCTGCGGGACCGATTAAAGAATGAAAGACCCGCATTTATTTTACAAACCTTGAGTCACTGTTAAAGCGGTAAGTTCTGTAGTGGCGAGTGGCGGCGACTTAACTTCAACGCAAGTGGAGTCACAGGCAAAAGGTAATGTTAAATGTACATATAGGTAATTCTCAACACGACGGGAAGGCATATTATTATGCTAGAAGCTCTTTTCGACATTGCCTCTTGCCTCTCGCATTTGGCTTCTTTCCAGCTGCCCAAGAATACATGGAGTACCATGGAATACTTAGGTTTTATCCCAGAAATCTTATATAATGCTACATATTACATGTTAATATCAAGTTATTAAGGTTTTAAAGCTCCTTTTTTTACACTTGTAAACGATACGGCTGCCTTTACTGTACAGTTACATTGAGCTACTGTGTCCTATATTAGTGAAATAATTGGCAATATCGTGAAAAAAGCATCGAATTGAGCCGTTTTAAGCGTCATCAAGCTCAAGCCGTTGCGGTTGTTTTCCCTAAAACATTTGTCTAATAGTTACAACTTGCGTGGAATTTTTAGTATGCACACACGAGCAAAAATTTATATGAATGTTATCAGCGAGGTAACTGAACAAGACGCTTTGTTGATGTCTATAATGTGCTTATTCATAATTTGTAGATTATAGGAGAATTCCTAGGTAGCAGCAACTATGATCACGCTATATTCATGATTCAATTCGAAGTAGGTCTCATTGTTACGAGCTAATTTCCTATGGCTCTTTTCTACGACATCATAACGCTAAATTAGGAATAATTTGTATTTGAGAGGCGCGGGGACAATGACTACCAATGATGATCATCATCATCGCCCTAGTCTCGCACAGAGGCGCTATTCTATTGGAGTTTTAGTTCCCTCGAACAGCTCTGGTACAGGATTCTACTAGAGCGGTCAGAGGGAACAATTTCACCCCCCGTGGTAGAAATCTGAACATTACGCCTTACACCGCAAAATATAAAGAAGTTTGCTTTGTGATTCGTGGAAAACGCATCAAGCAAGAGTCTGCTATTCTTATTAGTTTTGACGGCCTCTAGGTTGTTTGGAAAGAGGCCTCTTTATGAGCTTAGTTTAAGTTTAGATTCACACGTTGCCTCTTCCTTCAATAACATTTATAACATACACACATATTTTTATTTATCATCCAGGTTTCACATGACTTTTTCTGGCGTCAAAACTTGGAGGCAAGCCTTAAAACCGCTTCATCTTACCCACGTTGAAGACATAGGGGAACACCCGTGTGATAATCTATGGAGAGTTGGGGTTGTTTTTTATGGCAAAGAGCAAGGCACACGAGCACACAGGCCACCTGATGGCAAGGGGATCTAAGACCCTGAGGACTAAAATGGAATGCCTCTATGCTAGTAATTTCACCGGTTGTCTCATCCCCACACCAGAACACAAAAAATGCAAAAACTGCTGCTCGTCGGTAGGTTGAAGGATAAGATAGTGGTAGCGATCTGAACGGACCCTTTTATGGATTTAATGGGGTCCAAATCAGCGGCATCTTACCCGAATGCTGTTGAACAGGTAAAAGAACACCCAGGTAATGATGACGTTATAGTAGAGCGCCACGAAGAGCGTTACGATGCAGCTGGAGATGCCGATGCCGCCCAGCCAGGGGTGGATGGTGTTCCACACGCCCAGCGAGCCCAGCCGCATCTTCTGCCCGATGGCCATCTCGATCAAGAACAGGGGGATGCCTTCCAATATCAGCATTATGAGGAACGGGATCAGGAAGGCACCTGTCAAGAAGAAAAAAGGAGTTCATTATGTGTTTTAAATCACGCCTGTTTCCCAGAGGGGTAGGCAGAGACCATTTCTTTCCACCTGCTACGATCCTGACAAATCTCTTTTGCTTCTTCCACATTCATACATCGAGTCATGCATGCACGTCGGTTTCGGGTAGTTAGGATTCGGCCATTTTGCAGAATTTCTCCAATTTAATTCGAAAAAGTACTTCACACCACTTCCACTGACTTTCGCACTATACGAACAAACATGTACAAATTACTAGCTTATGTTACTCACGACGGGTGATATATTTCATATTTAATGAGATGACAATCTGGCGTGAGTTAGTTCAAAATCGCTATGTCCGTCCGTCCGTCCGTCCACAGCCTAGCGCAGAGACTCTTAGTACTAGAAAGCTGTAATTTGGCATGAATATGCATATTAGTCACGCCAATAAAGTGGTAAAATAAAATGTAAAAAAGATAACAAATTGTATCTCCCCACCACATAACGTGGGGATGTATTTTTTTTCTTGTCTACCCTATAGTGTGGGGTGTCGTTGGATAGGTCTTTCAAAAATACGGGTTTTTGCAATTAGTTTTTCGATTAAGTAATCCGTTTATGAAATATTAAACTTTAAAGCGCTAATTTTTGTTAGAGTCAAGTGTCCCCCCCCCCCCCCTACAGCCAAAACTACAAATGCAAAAAATCTAAAAAATAACTTGAATGAAAGAACATATAACGAATTTTAAAGGAAAACTATCACGACTAAGTAGACTTCATTGGTTCTTGGGATACAGGCGATTAAAGTGTTTATACCTACTAAAATCATTTAAGACGGCACTAATTCACTTTAAATAGTTTAATAATTAACGGCTTCGGAACTCTACACTGAGCATGGTCCGACATGCTCTTGCCCTGTTTTTAAATGTATTATTTTTCTGTGTGTTATTGTTGTGAATAAATGTTATTCTCTCTTTCTGTATTTTTCTTTCCTTCTATAAACCAGCTAATAGCGGTAAGAATGTATTGGGGTGAATTTCAACAAGCGTCAAATTATCCTAATTTTGGTGGTATTTTTTATTTTCTTAGTAGGGTTTACAATTAAACGTTTAAGTGACGTCATTAGTCATTATAAAAACAGTGTTAAAATGGCCCTTTATTATACCAAGTGTTTTTTAAGATATAACGATTTTACTAATTATGTACCACCAAAATTGTTATTATCCACCAAAATTACTTTTCTTAGAAAAACTCACGATCAATAATAACATATCGGGCTAATTAAAATATAATCGTTAGGGAATCTTCCTTGTTATTTTTGAAAATCCAAAACGTAGGTTTCTAATATAATAAATAATGATTATTTGTTGTTTAAATAATTTTGGTGGAGACCAGAAATTTTGATAATTTTGGTGTTTCACAAAAGCCACCAAAATTGTACCACCAAAATTATAAAATTTAACATTTTTTTTTAATTCAAAACAAATGTTTTAGTTTAAAAAAAAATTAACTCGTTACAGTTAAAAAGACACCATAAACACACTTAAAAAACTATCACACAACAAAACTTTTTGCGAAATAATGACTTATCTAAGTTATCACGATTAATAAAGTGTATTCCATGCCACCAAAATTAGATACTTATGTGCTTAGCTGGAAGACGCAGAAAGATGGTACAAATCTTTCACCGTCTATTGCTGGAGTGAAACTGAACGAACATCTGACGCTATATTTGTTTGTTTAATCACGTTTCGTTCGATCATAAAATCAATTTCAATATTCACCACCAAAATTAACTATTTCGCTTGGACAGTTTTATTTACACTGCTCCCAGTTTCCTTTTACTTGCAAATGCAATAATTGATACATTTTAAAATACCTCAACTAATAAGGAATACATATAACTAAAATATAAGTCTAGTTGAGGCTTAATAAGTTTGTACCACGACATATCAGTATATGCGGGAAGTACAGGACACGACACCAAAATTGATTTTGGATTGAAAATATTTTTTTACGATAAATATAATAAGTTAATAATAATTTTAACTTTGGCTCAATATGGTACTTTGAGTAAGATTATTTATAAAATAAATAGTTTTCCAATACATGTACTTTACACCCCAATTATCACGTCCGCCGCTCAAAAAATGTGGTTGAGATAATTACCCATTGCCTTTGAAGTGTTTCCGTATTTTCAACGTCTTGATAACTCTTATTTACAGTCAAACGCAATATCGTTTCAACGCAGTAGAATAAAAGGCCGTGTTAAGTAATAAACATGCACAATTCATGCTTATCTGTGTTACTCGTAGTCACGATGATTGAAGTATTTTATAATTCATCAAATGACATTAGTTCGTAAACCAGCCCCTCCCCTGCTAATAGCACGCGACCTGCTTTATACCGATCATAGGTTACTTCTCTGTAATAAAACTGGTGTTAAATATTGGTAGCATGACAAACACAAAATGGTTTTTACCAATGTATGCAGTAGAAGTAGAAAGAAATACACTCAGGAGTAATGAAAACGGGTTACTTTCTATGGAGATTCTGTACTCAATGACCCGTTTTCATTGCTTTGACTATAGAGTCCCTGTACCTATCATTAAGTGTGAGTAAACATTAGAGATTTTTCCAAAAAGGGTTATATTTACGGTGCTAGTAGATCTTGGCTTCAAATCACAATCGTGCGTTACGCCAAAACTATTGTACCGAGTTAGATTAAACTTTTTATATTTTAAGGCTTTGAATCGGTTTATTAAATGAAATATACTTATTACTCGACAAGATTTCTGAAATGTTTTTTCTGCGTGCGAATAGATAGGTATGCAAATTTACTGTATGCACCTACGAGTAGGTATGTCAAGCACTATTCGTCTACACTTGATGGCTTACACTAAACGATACCCCTTTTGAAGAAACATTTCTTAAATACCTACCATCCACATTCAAAGTTTCCTATTGAACCGTAATAAACGTCGCCGAGCCGAAAGCTTACGTAAAAGCTTCTTTTCAACAACATAAGCACAAAAGCGCTTTGTGTAATAGCGTCGTCGGCAAACGAGAAACTCGGCAAGGTTGCGGTTGTGTTGAGAACTCAAGGTTTTTGTGGAACATCTTACCTGGTGGCGTAACAAAATACAGTTAAATCGCTTTGTATTTACGAGTACGTCCTTGTATAGAAGATATTATAACAATACATGGGATAACTCGGGGCAAGTTCTAGGGATTTGATATCGATAAAAAAATGTCGATGTAATTAAATACTGGTTATGGCACCATGAAAAAAGTAAACAGTCTTATAAAAGGTGAGGAAATTTCAATAACCAACATAAATGAGAAATTGGCTTTGAGTCATTATAAATATTTAAAGAATGCCCCGTTGACCACTGTGGTCGTTGATAGAACGTTTCGCAGTTTAAAGTGGATATTTTCATCTAGACGGCAATCATTAATACCATCGACTATGGGAAAAAATATTGAATGTATACCATGAAAACTATTTTAAAATAAACATATAAATAGGTACACGATTTAATTTGTTTCTTTTTTTATTTAAAAATGTGGAGAAAATAAGTAATATTCATTTATGTCGCATAACATTTAGATTTTGGCAGTAACATCGATATATTTTTTGTCTATAAAACATTTTGCTACATCACTTTCGTATAGATGCCCCGAGATATCCCAGGTATGATTATAACTTTCACAAGATAATAAATACACACTTCTCAACCCACGAAAACTCGCCACACATCTCAAATCGATCGACGTTACACGGATGTATTGCAGCATATGAGCACATCAATGGTTAACTGGAACAGATCCCTTAAGAGGATAAGTTCGCCTTAGTACATCCCTGCTATATTTTTGTTTATTTTATAATTGATATCTATTTTGTTTGTATCATACAAGTATGTAGTGGGGAGTGGGGCCCGACTTTGTGAATTTATATCACTTCAAATTGTATTTAAGTACTTGTGTTACAAATACACATTGTTTTTAAATCTTCTACGTAAAAATCTTGCTAGCTGGTATTCCATCGTCAATTTTGTTCTTAATTGTTGTGTTGACTTCACCACTACTCCCAAATTGCCTAATTTGCCTAGTATCTATAATAATAATATATATGTGAAAGTAACTCTGTCTGTCTGTTTGTTTGTCTGTCTGTGTCTTTTACGCTTTCACAAATAAACCGCTAAACCGATTTAGATGTTTTTTTTTATGGAGATGGTTTAAGTCCCGGAGAAGGACATGGGTACTTTTGTCCAGAAAAATTGGACGGTTTGTAAGGGAATCGCAATAAACGACTTCTAGGCGGACGGATTCGCGGAAAACAGCTAGTTCTCTATAACATCGTAAAATAAAAGTACCTACCTGTTAGGTGTGTCCCCACGCGTTCACGTTGCATAGGGAACCGCGGTTGGGTAGTTCTACCAGCGTTTCAACCGCTTTGACTTCGGTGTCGCATTTTTAACCATTTCCCTGTACGAGTAGGATAACCATTTTCGGTTATTTTCTAGGTGTCCAGGCATTCTTCAAAATAACCGAAAATGGTTATCCTACTCGTACAGGGAAATGGTTAAAAATGCGACACCGAAGTCAAAGCGGTTGAAACGCTGGTAGAACTACCCGGTTACATACATAGTTTACAGACTTTGAATGCAGGATACAAGGAAACATTGAAAAGTGAGCTTTAACTTGTGTCAATAAGAAAGTTAAAGTAAAAACAATGGGCCCCCATCGTCCACTAAGAAATGTATGTTACTAACACAAAACAATGCTCATTTTTTAATGTTTCACTTGCGCTGATCTGGTGCTGGGGCGTGAATGTAATAAAGGCAGTAGGACTATTTCCTTGAATAGCGGTACCGCTGTGGGGAGCTATCTAAATCCTAACACGAATAAAACAACGTTCACAATTACTTATTATATTATTTAAAAGCAACGTGGTCGATCGCTATCACCGATCACAGTAAAAGAATAACTCCTATGCTGAGAAACACAAGATAAATAACACTAAGGCAGAGCTAAACAAATATTATCATTTTTCTGGCTTTAACGGCAAACAGACATCTTTTTCCACGCCGTGACTCGGCGCTGTCAGACTGCGAGCCATGGAATAAAGTGTAGTCGCCACACCGCTATACTCGTACGAGTAGGTATATAACAGGTGTAAAATCGCGGTGATTGACGTCACTAAATCTTTGTCTATGTGAAGAGCGTATTTTCGTTTTTCTTGATCATTGAAGTGTATTCGATTTTCTCAAATGTAATCTATTATAGGTAATATAACCCTGTACATATGTACGGCGTATTGATTCCGATGTATTTAATGCAATATTTTCCCATAATGTGGCCTATAATGACCATATTCACGTAAGAGGCAACTAAGGGTATAAAGGCTTGTAGTACTGTTAGGCGATGGGCTTGCAACCTGTCACTAATACACTGGTAAACATCTTAGCCTGATTGTGCAGTGTGGTTAAAGAATTATCAACAAGTTTAGAGTTGTTGGTATTCTGTAGCTCTGCCTACCCCACTCTGGAAATGAAGGCTTGACGTTATGTATGTGTGTATAATAAAAATATGTGTAATTCACATTAGGATGATCGAACCAGTAATGAACAAGGTCCAATGACGGACACTTGACTCTTATTTTACAGAAGATAAAGGTTATTCATTTGTTTTGCAACAATCAATTTATAACCTTATGATCTTTGAATTAAGCGTAAAGTGTCCATTATTGGTGCCTGTCAGCTTAAAGTGTCCAACACTAGGGCCATCACCCTATATTAAAAGAACTCTTATCACGACATTGATGACGCACTTACACCACACCTAATAGACTCGATAGACTAATGAATACACTCTATTTGAGAATTTTAATTAATATGTCAGCTTTCGTAGGATAGATAGTTTGGTTTCCTAGAAAGCGTTATTTGAGAGCGTTATATAGCGGTATATTACATTACTATATTGTCTAGTCTTATTGACGTTATTTATCGCTATACATATTACCACTACCCTAGAAGTCCGTAGCCTAGGGTCGGATGTTTACGGTTATTTTTATTATCTAAACAAACACGCATCTAGTATAAAATGTGTTGATTTAATACATGATCGGCACGCATATCGCAATTACCAAAAACAACTTAGTTAACCTAAAACGCGGTGTTCGTTCTGATTAATTTACACTTTGTTTATTCTACTAAAGATCTTTGCGTTTGGTTAACTCAGTTAAGTAAAATAGGGAGACAAGTATAAAGCCAAAGATTTGTTTTAGAAAATAAACCCGACGAATTGAGATCCTCCTTTTATGAAGTCAGTTAATAAATACGTAAAACAAATGGCTTCCTTAGGATATGTAGACGATTCTGTCTTTTCATTCATACATGTACAGCTGCGGATTTGGATGATATTTGGGACATACACAGATTTAGGTTACCGTCTTTCCTGTGGACACACCGAAAGTTAACGTTTTAAGGCCTAATTTTCTGGCTAAGCCCATTCCCGCAACAACACCGTCAGGACTGCTTTAGACCTATCATATAAAAACATAACTTATAAGCACACAAGCTCTTAACTATTGACCACAGGAGAGACAACTTTTATTTTTAAGAGTGTGTATGACCCATTTGGTACACTATATGAAGTCTAGGTTGAACCAAGTGTATGTCTGTGTGAAAATATCGAAAGAAAAGCTTATTCGCTCGGCAATTCGATCGCCAGCAACTACACTATAAGTGTGTTAATATAATACCTAGTACCAATGATATTACAGAGTATAGATATGCGACGTTCCTAGTAAATTGCGTTTGAAAATAGATAAGCTACATCATATTCAATTGTTTCATCATGTTAAATGAATGATGGACAGATACGGAAAACACGAGAGTAAGATCTCTACCTTTTCGCCGACAAATCTTTGGCAAATGCATCGTTTCGCAACCTATTTATTTGCCAACCCGCTTTTTTTCTGTAACTACAAATATTTCAGGATTCTTACTAAACTAACCTTACCTAACCTATAGGGTTCTACACGATGGTCCTGAAAAAATCCAGAATTGTATACAGTTTCGGAGAAAAACGCGGGTTGTCAAATGATATGTTTGTGAAATGAATCATTTGTGAAACAATGGATAGGATACCGAGTAAGAGAGATAGCTATCGTTGATTCATTTGACGTAAACAGAGCGAGAGTGGTTAATTGGGTCTTTTATTAATGTTCAACTTGGGTGCGGCATTAACATATCTACTTCCTGTTTATATGTAATATCATTGCCTTGTACTAAAACATCATAGGATAGAAATGTAGTGCATACTTATATGACATTGTATTTCGTCGGATAAATTCGTATTCGTCTTGCTGTCTCAATTAGCTTTTCGATGGGTATTATTGGACTGAGACAGAAATTGAGATACCAATGTAGTATTTTAAATCTTATACAGTTATCAATAAAGTATAGAATGCTTCGACTACGACATTGCAGTCAGCTGCCTTAACCTTTTCAACGCCTTACGTCAAATACAAATGCGTCACTCACACGCCAAACATGTATTAAAAGTTACGCAAAATTTAATTTAACCCATATAAAATAACGTCTCTTTTTAACTGTACCTGTGATAACTATAAGTGTCGGTGGCGTCTTTAGTCGTCATTGGCGTTCAAAGGGTTAATTCTGTTTAGTTATTCACTACATTTTTGTTTTTTATCCTGGAAAATTCGATATTTCGAGCCACTGGAAATACCCGTTTAACAAATTCTTTGTAAATTACAGGTATTTAAGCTTTTTACCCGGTTGCCGGGTCAGAATAGTTCCACTCCATGTCTTCCCGTGGATGTCGTAAGAGGGGAATAAGGGCTTGTAGTACTGTTAGCCGATGTGCTTGAAACCTGTCACTAATAAACTGGTAAACATCTTAGCTTACTTGTGCATGACGTGGTTACAGAATTATCAACAAGTGTCTTTAGAGTTGAGAGCAGAGTGGGGTATATAGACTCTAAAAACGGAGGCGTGATGTTATGTATGTATGTATTCAGATAAGCTTTCAATAAAAGAAAAACCATTACATAACGTGCTCGTGCTAGGTATATCCTCTAGGAAGCTTTCAGGCTGGTATAATAAAATTGAAAGCATATTACTATTACCCTGTTATCGCGATTCTGATACGATCATAGCCGTGAGCTCTATTGTTAATATCCATAAAGTCGAAATCACATTATGTAACGTTGTATACTTGCTTCGTTTGGAAGGGATCCCATATCCACATTATTCACCGAAAGTCACTAAATCGATCGTATTTATATTTAGACAGAGTACTTATTTCAGCCTGAACAATTGATTACGTAGGTTAGATAGAAATAAAAGAAAGACATACGTAGTTGTAAACCACAAAGAAATATCGAACGCAACAAATATGTGTCAAATGATTTGACTTTCAGCGTCAAATTGAAGCTAAAAATGCTGTGTTAGAGGGAACTTGTGAACACCAAAAAATACTCGCTGTGGGAAGTGCCTGTCGTTATACCATCAACAATGTACCTTCCACAGATTTTGAAAGAAAATGACCAATGTACATTCTACCGCTCTGGTACGAGTAACATCAGCTGTATTTAAACTTTAGATAATTTAAAATGAAATTGCTTATAAAGTTCACATAAATTGTTAGCTAACAGCAAAATTGGGCAATAAACGTTGGAACCGCTGGAGCTCGCGCCATAAGTTACGAGCATGATACCACTGGATAAGTTGCCTATTGCAGAAGTTTATTTAGAGACCATTTCATTGACTTGCTACATACTCGTAAGTCTACCAATATATACATATGAACCCGCAATCCAAAACTGACACTGTATTCTACAAGGTAAAATCATAGTTCTTTTGAAAATGTTACTGTATTGTATATAACTCGGCTGGCATTACTGTCAAGTACATAAGAGCTATCGATAAGATGACAATACAAGATAACAATTCTTAAGCAACATGATTTAACGGAGAAGAATAGAACGCTTTTATATAAAAGTGGAAGCGAATTTACTGTCTACCTATTTGATACTCTTTTAGGGCTTCTATTTCACATTGTATCAGTTCATCTTACTTCGATATCGCAATAGTATTATTACTAGTTGCTTTGACATCACAGTTGCTCATATTCAGTTCACAGAAAGAGCTATCACCACGCAAAAATATGAGCGACCGCGATATCGAAGTTGTGAAAAGAGAGAGGGTTTTGATCGGATTGGTAGTTGGTCCAGAGTTGGCCAATTACTATTGGCCTCGAGCGCGATCCACGTTTTATCGGTTTTTCGTGGAACACCAAAGGGCTCCGGCGGAATGACAACCGTCAAGCCCACACATTAGTCGAATGTTGGCATAGACTGGCACAAACATTAAACAACCATCAGAGTGGAATTAACCTTCTAAAGACAATTTAGACACCGTCATTCAAATCGAATCGCGCCAAACACGCCATCGTGGGGCTACGAGCGTCACAAGAGCGTCATGTTTTCAGCTGTTTGCGTCACGAAAGGACAATTCGAAACATATCTAAAAAAAAATCTAATCTAAATAACGTCTACAATGTAACATGTCCCATGGTAAAACTGTCCAATGTGATATAGAATATAGATCAAAAGAAATGTGTCCATTTGTATTTACGGACACTCAGAAATATGACCAATCGTAAATACTTCCTATGTGAAATACACCCCACCATAAAAACGGCACTTTGAAGTTGCATATAATTATAATTGCTTACTTTGATGTTAATCTGAAACGATAACTTCATAATAGACCTCATATACTTAGTGCTCTTTCAATTGGCACCTTATTTATAACGGATTGGGCTTAGGTAATTAATATACAACGAAGAAATTCAGTTAAGCACAATTTCATTTTGACTAAATTCATTGAGACGCAAGACTTTTGATGTAACTCAAGAGTACTCATATCAAGTGGATGATTTTCCTTTTAGCTTAAATGACAGTGAATCATGTCAAGTATGTCCGTTTTTAAACATGGCAGTGATAACACGTATCTTTAGAATGATAGTGACCTAATCCACATATTTTGAATTTTGACTTAGGTCTCTATAATACTAAATTTATGACTAAATCGAAAACTGAAAATGTTTGAATTAGGTCACTATAATTCTTAAAGTGCGAACAGCAATCTAGTGCTGAACATTTACTTTTACATTGACGACATAATATGTTAGTCTAGTTGGTAGTCGATAAACCAAGCTTGGTGAAAAGGGAAATATTTTGTGTGATGAGCGCGAGTCTTTTTTCCTGAGTCTTGGATATTTTCTATGTATTTAAGTAGCTCTCTTTTAAGTAGTGTAGTATACATATACAAGCCTAGAGCTTAGTTTGGGAGTAGGTAAATCAATTCGGTTATGACTTATGACTGACATATGCTCTGATTTTATTTGTTACATTTCATTTACTTTGTCTTGAAACGGTTAAACTAATCAAGGTCAGTTACTAAAAACGTATTGTTCATGACGTGCATTTAGGCTTATTGTTATTAGGTCAAGACATAAAAGCTGTCTTTTTTGTGTTTTGGTCCTAAGTCGCTTGCACAGAGCTCTATTTATAGACTCCGATTTTAGGTACAGCCGGAGCGTAGGCGGATCGCAGAAACCTTTTGACCTTTCGAATCTTTCGATCCGATGGTGCAGGTCTGTTATGCAAGGTTATTTGTAGTTAAATGTAGGCATAGATAAATGCTACCTTTATAATACATTTAGTAATGGTTTAGCTGCGAAGCTTTGTGGACAGTATAGGCATTTTCTCAATTTCACCAAGTGGCAATGAAGAAAACAACATAAAAATGTTTAATTTTGATTTTTGCTCTTGATGGGTTAAGAAAAAAAAAACTATTGGCGTTTTGGACAAATACCTACAGAGCCTGTAGGTTAGGTTTGGTTTATTTTATAATAATCCCGGAAAATTAAACGGTTTCGGAAAAAAAAAACTTACTTATGAAAATTCCGACGAACGAAACAGTTGGTAGGACACTGAAATTCAACGTTTTATAGGTAACCGTTAATTAAGAGCCAATATTTTTTTTTATTTATTTATGTATGCACACTTTATAGAACAAAACACAGAAATTCAAATAAAATATTCACAGAATAGGAACGTTTAAAAGTAAACTCATTTCATTTAATTACTACAAATAAATATTTTACAGACACGGCTTTGGCTTATTTAATATCTTATCTACCTGCCAAGTTATTTAGTCATGACCAATTTTAAACATTGAATCTATTTTTAGACGGTTTGGTCGCTGCTACAAAGTATTGATTTTAGTTGCTACGAGACTACGCCGTAGCTCGTAGCAGCTACGGACGACTTTTAAACTATCTCATAATCATAACCATTCCCAGTATGTTCCCAGATTGGATATTTTTTAAAACCCCTTTCCAAATAATATGCTAATCAGCATACGAGTATATACCTACCTACGATAAATACACTCCACGAGATCTCAAAATTACTCGATAAGAGAAAAATAATATTAAGTTTATCAGTCATTTGCACTTATGCGTTCTATTTGCAGTTTAGTTAGAGTGATGCCACAAAACAAGCGGTGCGGCGCGATGACGTCGCAATGCAAAATCAGTAACGCGCTTATAAGGTGTAGGTATAGTCAGCCTATGTAGCTGCACAGTTTTGAACCTTGTCGCTTTAACACCTTTCAGATTAGTGCAGCTGTTTAAACATGATGTTAAAGTGACAAAGCACTAAGCCAACCGGGGACTTTACAGAAGCGCGTGGAGCTAACCCCATGTGCTTCTGTTTAGTCCACCAGAGAAAATACTCTTTACCGAACAATTGTCCTCGAATATGATATCCATGGACTTATGTATATCTCTAATAAGTTTATGGTGATTGTCTAAAACTCGACATTGGCGAAATACACCTAGTGTGAAAGCTATTAGGGATTAATTAACGAAAAAAGATAATGAAACCCACATTGTAAACAAACTGTGTGTGTGTGTGGACGACACGCTAACCTAGTTGGGAGTGACCCTGCCTTCGAAGCTAGGGGTCCTGGGTTCAAATCCCGGTAAGGGCAGATATTTGTGTGATGAGCACGAGTATTTGTTCCTGAGTCTTGGATGTTTTCTATGTATTTAAGTGTGTATTTCTGTATATAAGTAAGTTTATCGTTGTCTAGTACCCATAGCACAAGCCTAGAGCTTAGTTTGGGACTAGGTCAATTTGTGTGACATTGTCCCGTGATATTATTATTATTATTATTATTATTACTGACAAGCCAACCCGGCTATAAGATAAAAAAAAAGCTTACCTCCTCCATTTTGCTGGCATAGATACGGGAACCTCCAGATGTTTCCCAAGCCGACGGAGTAGCCGATGATGGAGAGGAAGAACTGGAGCTTCCCTGACCAGGCCGCCCGGTCCTCCCCCGGTATCTCCCGCTGCAAGGACCCCCGGGAGCCCTGGAGCACGATGGTGACTCCGTGCGGCCTCTCACTGCCGTCAGCCCGCGTGTTTAGCGGCGCCAACTCATGCCCGTTTCGTGGCCCAATTGGTTCCGCTTTCACCGCCATCTTTTTCCAATTTCTAATTTTCAAATGTTTATTTTGTGGTGGTTTGACAGATTATTTTCAGCCAGACTACTTAAAATTATAAAGTCAAGTTTATTGTCTATGATTTTGAATAGTTTTAAAATGTGGAATCAAATTTTCAGTTTGACAAGATTCTTCGAGTGGTAATCGTTGCCTATAAATATGTTCATAGTATAACTAGGTTTGGTGTATTTCGTAGTCGTAGGTGAAGAATCGTATTGCGTCTTTTTTTACGAATTCTACAACTTCAAAGTATGTTGTGGTCCGTTGTAGCAGTTTTTGCCGTAGTTTTAGTGAATCCCTGAACACGTATGTTGCCTCTCTGTGCATAAGAGTGAATTATAGATCCACTCCGCTACGCAAATAGCATGTCACTTAGGAATTTATAATGTGTCTTCTGATCTATGGTTTAAACTTCGACATCTTTGTTGTGTAGTAGAGAAGAATCTGAAACAAGGGAAATGTATTATTATAGGCCGGTTGCTGTATTTCCTAGACACAGCTAAATATGCTATAGGTACATTTTCTTTGACTCTGGCAGTTGTATAAGCCGACAGAGCAAGTCAACCAGAATCCATAATTCGACGACCCAATTTGACAACTCAAAATGCTTTTAGTTAGGTCGCCACGACATATTGATATGATATATGATAAATCGATATTGTAAAAAAAATACTGCTGAAGAATCTTATACAACCATCATTTTTGATCCTTAAACATTTTCGATGTGGGTAAATTACATATCAATTGTAATTCCTATTAAACATAGAATTTTTATTTTACACAAAAGGTACCTAACAAAAACACGCAGGTATTACATAATGGGATCCTAAAATAGCTTTTAAAACAAGAACAGGGCTTGTTTAATATTAATTAAAAGGTCACGTTTCGCGAAACATGACTCAGAGAGGTACCCTTTTACCCTACATCGGTATTTTCGTGGCGTGGCGATTAATTACGTGAATATTTCACGTGAACGCCGGTGACACGCGCCTCCATTCGACTTGTTTGTAGCCCATCTTGGTTTAATATCGTAATTACACTGTTGACGATGACGTTATGGAAGCTTTTGTTCACTTGACAGTAAAAACTGTCATAAAGTAACGTAATGATTACTTACAATATCACATTGTTGACTACTTGAAAGTCAACGAAATCGTTAAGAAATAGATGCAAAACAAGCTAAAACATGAAAAGAGGGGAACTGTAACTCAATTATTTCAATTTCACTCCGAACCTCCTAATTTTTACAATCTTTTTTATTTGAACTACTTACCGGGGTCTGGCCCTTTGTATTACAACGTTTTATTTGGTCGAATTATTTTAAAGCCTATTATTATAATGACTTAATGACTTAAAACTTACTGGGAAAAAAAACGATTTAACGAATAATGTTTCGTCAGTGCAACAGTTTCCTTTGCTCCTTCCTGAATATCATTTCGCCGAATTGATTCATCTGGAATATCTATTATTAGCTGCGACGACGAGCGAAGCGAGACGGAGTGTGTAAGGTTAACAGTGACCAAACAGCTTTTTTCAGAAGAATCAACTTTTTATTATTTGTAAAAGACATTAGTAAACACAAGCCCAGTGAAAAAATTCAATAAAAAATAAAAAATACCTGTATATGATTCGTCCAAAGTGAAAACGGCATCCTTGTAAATGAATATCTTCAAAAATTGATCGAAGACTCAATATAGCAGGTTTTACAAAATCTTAAAATTGATACATACATACATAACGTCACGCCTTCATTCCCAGAGTAGGGTAGGCAGAGCTAGAGAATACCAACAACTCTAAACTTGTTGATAATTCTATAACCGCATTTTGCACAGTCAGGCTAAGATGTTTACTTAAAATTGATGTATAATAGTTTAAGTAAACACTACTCGATAGGTAGCATTTTAAAAAGTGACTTTAGGTTGGGAAACAAAACGAAATATTTTGATAAGTAATACACATGATCGTTCGGCGAAATGAAATTCTGCGAATAATTGGTTGGGAAGTGATGATCGGCAATTAAATTTTCTGCGATTAATAAGAGAACCACTTCCCGGGGACAGATGGAGCTGAAATTTGGTATACCTATGTAATTTTGATGACAAAATAATAATGTGGTGTTATCGAGCTAGTCTGATGATGGAGTCGGAAGGTGGTGACAGGATCTCCGCTATACTTATCGTAGACCCACCGAGTTTGGACTCATTAGGTCGGTCTTGATAAGCAGTAAATGACTGCAAAAAAACGTACTATTGACTGCAAAAGCTCAATACCCTCTTTTTTACCAAGCTATAATTGCAAGTAACTGGAGCATCAAATAACCGTTTGATATAATCATTCATCGACAACAACTCCTAAAGATGCTGCCAGATTCCGTAGACGGTGTATTCCAGTCGGGGCCGGATCGGTGTCAAGGCCGCGGCTCCCCTCGCCCGGACAATAGGGGAGACCGGGGAGCAAGGGGCAGATCAAGCCGTACAGCTTTATGAATAATAGGTGTGCGGGGCCCATGTCTGGAGGGTTCTTCAGGTTTATAAATGTAGAAAATTGCTATTCGTTTTCCCGTGAGTAGTCTCTCAGGTTTTTTAATTCCAAATCTTAGCAGTGTGTTTTTAAAAATATATATGCTTATGCTTGATGATCTTTTTAAAGATTTTATAGCAAAAAATTTGACATATTTGAATAGGTAGGTCAAATCAAATGGTTATTTTAAGGTGTTTGCAGTATAGCATAATAATAATTACGTACAAGTAGGTATCTAAATAGGTATGTTTAGTCCACTGACACTTCTATATCCTATTCTTGCTTCACAAAAAACGTCAATAAACCAGAGACAAACAGTAGCAATATAGACACCTAATGATAACAAATTTTCCAAAGAGACTTTTGAATAACCTTAACCGCATCGTATTAAAAGATAAAAAGAGCAATTACTTTGCCGATAACCTCTAAAGATCTGTCTCATCAATCTTAACTGGCTATCCCAATCAATTGGTATGGTTTTTTTTCCATTTTTATGTTGGAATAGACTAACTGAAGTGGAACATGACGTGTCAACGACCTTCACCCTAGGTTTCACGTAACAGGATTAGATAATCCAGCCTAGCTTGGAGCGGAAGCATCCGATGCACACAGGTGCAGTAAGCCAATTTATTGATACAGTACACGTCAGCGTCGAGGATAATGTTATTATTGCGACTCGGAAAGGCAAGCTCGCGCGCCCCCGCCGATTATGTTCTAGCATGGCGTCAATATGGGATTCTCGGATGGTATTTTTTTTATACACCATAAATCAATGGTTCTTATCCGGTTCGAAGGACCATATTCCAGCTAGGTCTTAGTAGGCAATGCAATGATTATTTAAGAACTTTACTTGGAGCGTATGATTTTAATTGAGAGCTACCAACTCCTCGACAAGTTCCCAAAAATGTTGCCAATATGTGGAGTTATTATTTATAGAGATTTGCAATGTCATGGTTTCCAAAATGCCTCGGGAATCCTAAGATATAAGATGGATGCCTGTAAAAATAAGTAATAACCAGAGGTTGCCCGCAACTTCATAGATTTCTCTAACCTTGTATAAGTCGCGAGATATTCATATCATCTTTATCTCCTTTACTTTTATCTTTAGTATCAAACAAAGTCGTTTTTCGTGGCTGTCTGCCTTTCTGTCGGCCTGTATACCCGCTAAATCCTTCTAAACCATGCATTGGATTTTGTTGCGGTCTTATATATCAGTTACATTTCTCACAGAAGGTTTTATGTACATAATGAATTCTGCTTTAAGTACGGGTGTTGTAAAACTCGCATAAACAGAAGCGAAGCGAGGACGGGTCGCTAGTATCGCATAAAAAATCTTAACGGTCAAACAGTTAGTCTGGCATTATTTGTTTGAATTGAAAGTTAGGAATTAAGATTCACTATTGATTTTGGACGATAGAATTCAGTGAAACCATATCTGGCCCATAACCTGTTAATGCTCTACTGAGTTCTGATCACAATAGTGTATCGATCACTGACCCACTGACCGATGTTAACTGTACTGTTAGCAGTATAGTGAGTGGAGTACAGTGGCTCGTTATATTATGAACGACTATTGAATAACTCATATGTACAAGCATTCATTTAAGTAATGTAGGAGTTTTATTGTCTATACTATGTCTATACTCATTTTGTATCGGTAGTATGACTTTAAATGAACGGAACTCACGGACGATCGAATACGTTGATGACTTCGCCTTTTTAGGGTTCCGTAATCAAACTAGGAACCCTTATAGTTTCGCCATGTCCGTCCGTCAGCAGCCTAGCGCAGAGACTGATAGTACTAGAAAGCTGTAATTTGGCATGAATATGCATATTAGTCACGTCAACAAAGTGGTACAATAAAATGTAAAAACAGATTTTTTTAGGATACCTTCCCTTGTTTTTCGTTTACCCTATAGTGTGGGTGTCGTTGGATAGGTCTCTCAAAATTATTACAGGTTTGTTAAAACAGTTTTTCGATTAAGTAATGCGTTTATGAAATATTAAGCTTTAAAGCGCTAATTTTTGTTAGACTCAAGTGTCCCCCCTACAGCCAAAAGAACAAATACTAAAAATCTGAAAAAAAACTTAAATGAAAGAGCATATATAACGAATTTTAATGGAAAACTATCACGACTAAGTAGACATCATGGGTTCTTGAGATACAGGCGATTAAAGTGTTTATACGTACCTACTAAAATCATCCAAGACGGCACCAATAGACTTTAAATAGAAAATTAGTTATTACTTGTTGATTTTTATGTTTGTAGCACTTACGGCTTCGGAACCCTACACTGAGCATGGTCCGACATGCTCTTGCCCGGTTTTTTTAGGGTTCAGTCTGTCTGTCTGTCACCTTCACTTTTTACCCAACTGCCAAAGAATTTTCAAGCTGTATGTATGCATGTATGGTACCTTGTTATCTTGTAGACGGCCCGATTTGGACAAACAAAATGGCTTGATTTATCCGGCCGTCGCGAGAATTACAGCTTACTTGAATATATGGCAAATTGGTGTACCTATTTCATACAATTGTTATTAATGGAATGCTCTACTCGGATGTATGTAGACGACACTATTAAATCACAGTTTGATACGTCAATTACCTCGAAACCCGATTTTTCAGCGGAACCCGAACTTTCGCGATGATGATCGCTTTTTTCACCCGAAAGACCCACAATATTCCGCAATTTTCACCAAAACCGTTAACGCCGTTTTCGAGAACGTTTTTGATTATATACAAATATTTATACAAATAATGCTCATTGAAGAGTACAGAATACGAGTAGGATTATCTACTTGTTTAATACGAGTATGTATTAGGGTCATACACAAATTTAGGATACCGTTATTCCTGTGGACACACCGAAAGTTAAAGTTTTTAAGGCCTAATTTTCTGGCTAAGCCCATTCCCGCAAAAACGCCGTCAGGACTGCTTTAGACCTATCATATAAAACCATAAATTATATGCACACAAGCTATTTAACTATTGACCACAGGAGAGACAACTTTTGTTTTTAAGAGTGTGAATGACCCATTAGCCATCTTAGTGTCAAGTGAATAAGACCTACCATAACATCATGATATGATTACGTGATGAATCAAAATTGATAATAATAACGCGATCCCCTCGTAGGCTTATGCCGGGTTAAGTGCCTACGATCTTGGTCGAAATACGACCAAGGTCACGACACGCATTGACGGATCAAGGTACCTACACTAACCAATTACTCGTCGATAAACTTGCGACTTATTTTAAACTTACTCAGTTTAAACATGACATGACATTTAGTGATATGCACTAAATGTATGCAGTTACTTATAAGGTGGACCGCAGATACCTACTGCTGACGTATGGCTTAACATTTCTTTATTTAATCCGAATAATCTGATTTAATACGAAGAGGGATTATCCTATAGTGTCATTAATCTTTTAATACACCTCAACTAAAAACCAAAGCTATATTACATAACATTTAATTCGGTTAAAACATTTCGTCTTTGACGTGATACTCGTATCATATTGTTTTTAACTCGACGCCATTACTGTCAATAAATAAGATCTATCAAAACGTTGACAATACGGAAACATGTCAAAAGGTAGGGTGTAAAATCTCAGGCCTGTAATATATTTAGTTTTGCTATGTCTATCTGTCTGTCTGTTTGTCCGTAGGTATAGGTATCACGGTAATTTAATTTAGGAACAATATTTTTGAAATTAGGTAGGCACTGTAATCAATGCGTGTGTATTGATAATTTGTCAGTGAAATTCAAAAATTAGAAAACTAAATATGTTTTGTATGAACCGCTGCATGGCTATTAGTAATAGGTGCAAAGCTCAAGACAAAGTAACTTACTTTTAAGCCGATTTGTCGGTACATTTATCAACAATATACTTAATATTTCTTTCACAGTTTTAACAGTCCCCCTGGATTTTGTATACACGTAGTTTTCTTTGTACCTATGTACTATAAAACAATGGAGGCGGAGCCGGCTTAAAGTTACACTAGATGGTTCAGTCTCGATGCGTCTCCAGACTTGTAAAGTGGTGAAAAAAACGTCGCAATAACTGTACCAATACAAAACCGAAAATAAAAGAAAATCCACGTGTCCTGGGCAAGTGGAACCCTTCCCCGGAACACGTGCTCATAGCCAGTTCAGGTTTATTCCTGACCTCCCCAACCCGCGCACCGTCGAGACAGCCCGCGCACAATCAATAAAATACCTACATGTGGAACCTCTGCATTTAACCTCAACGTTCATAAATAATAAGATGGTTAAGGTATTTCTGTTTAGAATTAGGTTCCTTATGGTCAAGAGCTTAGGTGAGTGATAGGTCACAATAATTAAAAAAAATGTAAATTTAAAAAACTATTTTTGCTTTTGTAAATACGATAATAATGTTAGAAGATAAACTAAAACACATGTATCTGTTATATAAATAACTTCATCAATATTTACATTTTGTTTTTTCAAGGCTGATTGCGAAACGTAAATATTGATGAAAAGTTTACGTAATGAGCAATTGTTGAAACGAAACGTACTTTTGGTTTTTAACTGTTCCTGAACTACCATTGGCCGCTTGCACTTTTTACCGCAGTTCTATTTTCAAAATTTCTTTCGCGAGTCAAAATAGTACGCGGCGCGATGCGAACATTCGCGAGTGGACTGCAGTCGACGACATCAAGACGCTAGGGATGTGCTCACGGCAAATTAAGCTGTCGATAAAGCCACACCGCGCCTCTTACCCAATTAGTCTAACAAAGTGTTAATTGATTAGAGGTAGCTTTAAATAGATTTCTTAGAAATAAACACGTGAAGAAATATTTTGAGCGTAAATTCAAAGTAAACCTTTATAACAACAGTGGGAAAAAATAGTGAGGTTATTCAATGTGTAGGTCTTTGAAGTTTTCTTTTGGTAAGTATATGGTCATTTATTTGTTAATTTTTAAATATACGCGGGTTTTCACTGTTATAAATACGTGCCCTTTTAAATACTTGGAAAAAATATCTTTATTCCACGAGTACATTTACAGCCACCAGGTACCTAACCTAATAACGCGAACGAAGCGCCTCTTCTCTATTCCGTTATCTTACTTTCATAATTAAGTTTAACTTACGAGCTATGCAATAATTATCATACAGAGAACATAGACTTCAATTTCCCAATGATAGAACTTAATTAGTTTATGAATAAAAATACTTAAAGATACCGATGATTACTTGTAAAATGAAACAATGAATCAAATTAAATAAATGTTTTGTTGTTGTTCGGCCAAAATAATTCACTGGATTTATTATGCTGGTTTAATAAGTAACTATGGCTTAGGGATCGGTTTATTAAAACGGTTTGTTAGCCCTTCCGTGAGATAAAAATGCGATCAATCAAAGTTGAAATTCGTAACTAGTAGGTAAACATAGATTACAGATGATTAATTGTATTTTTTAAGTATTCTCAATTTAAAGGACAAGGAGAAGATTTAGGTATTGTAACCTTGACCACATAGAATTAACTAGTACGGTACTTACTTATTTTAGGATTTATGATTTTTGAGGGCTTGTAGAGAATTGTGTTATTTTGTATCGGAGTGAACTCAAGTTCGTCTTGCTCTACGTACAGACTTGAGTCTTATACTCGTGGTCTTTTTTTGGGCAGTAGGTACTGTGAAGGTTAAAGACCTTCACGTTTCCTCTACGGTCCGATGTTCATTCAAAACACAAACACGGAGTGTTCCTATAGAGATAACCGATTGCTGTCATAACGAGAACCTCAGAACATTTTGTAGGGGAACCTTGTAGTAATAATATATACTTATGTTGATAAAACAGCCATGATTTATTAGTTTACATATTATAAAGCTTAATTTAATTGTTTAACCATGCCACAACCCCTACAGTACCTACGACCTTGGCAGATTTGTGTTGATGTGAGCGTTGAATTGCCAAGATCAAAGACATGCACAAAGATATAGTTTGTACGCGCTGGTGGGTTAAGTTTGGTTAGACGGTTTGTTCGACGAAGAACACTCTTTATTTTATTTTATTTATTTATTAAGGATTTCCAACAAATAATACATCTTACTAATGCTTAAATCTAGGTCTCTTGGGGTGTTATTCTTATAAATACTTGCTTTTAATTTCTTCCAAGAAGTAACAATAGGAATCAAACTAAAGCTATTAAAGATAAATTTACTCGTAGTTAAAGTCAGAGCACGTGTTACCCTGATATACCTATTTGATTATGTAAAAATATTGCGATGTGTGTATTAACTTAAATTAAATATGACACCCATTGATCGAGATTCGTGACATTTATTAGAGAAGGGTAAGATTAGCGACCTTTTCTTTTCTTAGGTTCACCTCCCACTGGTTAATAAGTTAAGTAAGTATACAAAAGAAATTATGTCTCTTTTTATGTGTCTCGCTTGCGAATATAATAAGTATTTACGACTTCGAAATACGGTTGTCCTAGGGATCATGGTACAGTGACCCAGGGGCCCGTTTCACGAAAGCTTGTAGCTTGTTATACAAGCGGAAATCCCTTTTCAACAATATGAATTGGAAAGAGACTACCACTTACAAAACAAGTTACAAGCTTTCTTCTTTCATGAGTTTCGGCAAACCATATATATTTTTTCAAATATTCATTTTGGAAAATGGCCGCCGCATCATTGTTTTTATTTAGTTCACAAGGATTGTTAGCTTAAGGTAATTAGCTTAGTAATATAAAACGGTTTATGCACAAATAGGTTTTTGTGAAATGTTAGTTTTTAACATGGTAATATATTTACCAAACGTACTATTAAGAAGAAGAAAAAGAAGAAAATCGTTTATTTGAAAACACAAACTACTAAACTACAGATTAGTATCAATATTGACTGAAAGCAATAGGGTAAGTAATACTGAACTCCGGTATCTTCGTTATTTGATTGATTATATCAAAAAAATATTGAATCTATCAAAAAAGACATAAGCAAATAAAGGATTAAGAATAGAATCTAATTGATTAAAATATTTACTTTTTTATGTATAAAAATCTGAAAGTTCTTGACATAAACGCGTAAGGTTTACAAATAAAAAATATTTGCGGTAATTACTTCAGTAACATCGGTTTTAAAATACCTACTATCACATGTAAAGAACTAATTTATTGGTAGATTTATACATATAAATTCTACAGAATGCCCCAAACGACTTACAGTTTTATGTATTGAACATTAAAAGAAAGACTTTCTCCTTAATTTCTATAAATTTTATTTATTTTTAACTGACCATCAACCCCATGAAAAATTCTCGCGTTAATGAAACACTTTCACATCACTATTCCTTGTTGACGTCACCAAGGTAGGGGTAGGCATGCGCGGGAAGTTCCGCCATTTTGATTCCCTTCGGGCACTTCCGCGTCTCTTCGGTTACTTTCGGAGAGGGAGGTCGGATGCAGACGTTGCAGTGGTGGTTTTCAGCTCTACAAAGTTGATTACTTTACTGTTTGTCTCATTTTCGACCTTATTCGAATTGTGTGAAGAATACTTAAACGGTAAACAAAGAAATTGTATTCGGAAACAAATTGGTGGTTTCAGTGGAATACTTCAGTTAGCCAGCAATAGCGCTATGTGACTATTTATCGTTCTGTACGGTAAGGTGTTTTTAATTGTTTTTTTATTAGTAATGTTATATTTACTGTTTTTCACCGGCATCGTCCCGCGTTTATTTTATACAAACGTTGTCCAATCAATTAAGAATACATTTTTTTTAATTCCAATCGGTTGAACCATGCTCGAGTTTTTGCAAAACTAAACGCTTGGCAATTGATTTTTATAAACGTGTTACAAAATTACTCAAAAAAACACCTATTATTCAATGACCGAGATGAGCTTGTCTCTGACTGAGATGAGCTTGTTAGGGTTGACAATGTTGACTAATAATATATTTCTTTATGTATTTTTGTATATTATACAACTATCTGCATAAAATCGAATCCTAAGTGTAAATATTTCAATTAGTAATAAGGTTAATAAATAAACAAAACACACAAACACGTACATTATTTTACATGTTGTACCGATAGCAGATCAATCAACCAATCTATAGACAAACCCCGGCATGCCTCCACGCTGATTAATCATGATGATTGTGTGACAGTGCGGCCCTTTACCACGAACGTTGTAACGGGTTCGGTCACTAATATGAATACGTATAGTTGCAAAAAAAACAGCTGTGGCTGAGAGGATGGTAAATCAGACGAAATCTCACCCAAAGCAACCTAAAGCGTTTCTTTCTTACCCGAGTTGGTACGAAAAGCCAAAGTACAGATAGTGTCAGCTAAGGTTTGACATAATTGTGAGCAATAATTCAAAGACAAACAGACAGGCAGACGGACATGACGAAACTGTTAGGGTTCCTATAATATGATTACAGAAACACACACGACACGGTGGCCTAGTGGCAGTGACCCTGCCTCCGAAGCCAGCGGTCCTGGGTTCAAATCCCGGTAAGGGCAGATATTTACGCAGCTGAAATGGCTTCCTATCCGCCGCCGTAGAGATTTACATGTACTTTCACTCCTTTTCAATGTCCTCTTCCTTCCTTCTTCCCCTCCCTATCTTTCTGAAAGATTCAACTATTTGGCCTGCGGCAGCGGTCATCGCCTGCGTTCCAGCGCCAATCTTTCCCTTGCGGTTCCGTGTAATAAAACACGTTTCTATGCCAAATCCTTCACAGTCCGTGGTGTCCAACTGTGGAATGAACTTCCGTTGTCCTTAAGGCAGTCCCCTTCTGTAGTCTCTCTAAAGAGGAATTTAAAAACTTTGTGGCTGAATGAGTCGTGAAGTCAGGTTCCTATAATGATTAGAGTTCTTATTTATATATTTATGTAGGTATATATGTATATGTATGTATATATTTATATATGTATATATGTGTGTATTATACATGTACGTTTATATTAGTTTGTGTACTTGCTAATTTGTTTAAAATTAATTTATTTATTTATAAGTATTATCATTTCTTTTTACTTTTTGTGCAAACTTGTATGTGTCCAACCCCATGCATTGTCCTTACTCATTTGCTTCAGGGTTAGCTGGAAGAGATCCCATTTAGGGATAAGTTCGCCTTTGTACATTAATTTTGTATTATAATTGTAATATTTATATTTTTGTGCAATAAAGAGTTTACATACATACATACATATTTGTGTGATGAGCGCGAGTATTTGTTCCTGAGTCTTGTATGTTTTCTATGTATTTAAGTATGTATTTCTCTTTTTAAGTATGTTTATCGTTGTCTAGTACCCATAGTACAAGCCTAGAGCTTAGTTTTGGACTAGGTCAACTTGTGTGAGATTCTCCTCTGATATTTATTTATTTATTTAAGTACTCGAATGTGCGACTCTAGATTTCCCGATCTAGCATGACAAAATTTAACATATGGCGGCGGTATGATTCATCAAGGTCATGTGTGTGTCATTCATAGGCTAAATAAAGTTATAAGGGTGCGCCTGCCGATCGGGTTTTACTTTTGAACTTGTTTGGTACATTACTGAAGTACGCAACCCTGAAGACAAGCACCTTCCTGGGCCTCTATGCTACTGGGGCTCTATTTTGAAATCCGTAATTCGAACTTCATCTATTGCTATCCCTTTTGTTTTCGATGCGTAAACAATTTGCAAATAATGACGGGGCGATCTGAAATTCGAATTACAAATTTCAAAGTAGAGCCGCTGGGTTTAAAACGATATTGCGTTTAAGGTGTTTTAGTATTGTTTTTACCTCGTGAGGCCCACGTCAAATTTTACTAGTTCATAAAAGAACCTTGTGTCAGTCAACTAAAGTTTAAAGTTACTTTGACAAATGTTCTAAATTTAGGCCGTTGGGCCTCACGAGGTTAACTTTCCATTACTGTCAAATAAATAAGAATTGAAAACGTTGACAATGCGGAAACACGTCAAAGGGAATAACGTTTTACCGTGTAGAATCTCAGCCCTGTGGTGTTAGACAAGTTGCATTCGACAATCGTTAGCGATTATGTTTCGATTGAAAAATATATGAAGTTGACGTAAGTGTTACGTTACTATCTCGGTGGCTTACGTCAATTCCATACATTTATCAATCGAAACTAGAGTTTCTCTTCGAGAGTTCTCGAACCGAGAATTCCCGGGAAATTTTGCCTTATTCGAGACGAGAAAAAAGTGGTCGAGAAATCGAGAAATTCAGTCAAAAAATTTAAAAACATAATAAAGCGTTTGCGCTCGCGCGCGGCTCTGCCACGCGGCCACGCGGCGTGTGAGTGACCGACAGTGCCCCGCCCCCTCCCCGTTCCGTTCGTACACGCCAGTCTCCATTTTGAATTCGGCGGCGGAGCGCGTGTGCGTCGTTCTCGGAGCGAATTAGTGTATAAATTTAAGCGGGCGACTTCTCTAATGTAAGTAATTTACTTTCTCTTTATAGACTAGTATAATTATGTTGCTTTTTCCGTTTTATTTCAATTCTTATATGGGTATTTGTGGTATTGAACAAAATATATGATCGTTTGAGTTTCAGTTTAAATGAAACGAATCAATTTGTTATGAGTGTGTTTCTTGCCTTGCCTATATGATTTGATAATTTGTGAAGTCGTTATGTTTATTCATTTTTCCAATGAAATTTAGTTCCATTTCTATTTATGAACTAAATGCTCAAGTCGTTGTCATCATTTCGCTTTTCTCCCTTAAAAGTAAAGTAACTATTTATTATTTTTTGTTTAACAGTTTGAAGATGGAGAAATCTAAAGTGTGGAAATATTTCACTAAAATTAAAGATGACAAGTCGTCGTCCATACAAGCCGCACAATGCCGCAAATGTCCCAAAAAGATTTCAATGAAAGGTTCGAATACAAGCGGGCTAGTAAGGCATCTTGAACATATACATAAGATTTCGATAAAATCTCAAAGTGAAACAGAGCCAATGCCATCCACTTCAGCCAGCTGTGACACTGGAGCTACTGGTGCTGAAGACGCGCAGCCGTCGGCTCCTAAAAAACCTAAGACGTCAGTTCAACAGACTCTTACATTTCAACCGAAACCCAAACAGTCTCTCGGGGAAATAATTTCCGTATTAGCAGCAAAAGATGGCCTCACAATTCGCCAAATTACGAGGAGTGATTTCATAAGGGAATCTTTAGAGCAAAGAGGTTTCAGGTTACCCAAAAATGAGTCTGGAGTCATGAATTTAATACTTCAATTTTATGAAGAGAAAAAGAAAGAAACCATTACTTTTTTGCGCAAACTACGTAATGACCAATCAGCTCGATTCAGTCTGAGTATCGATGAGTGGACAAGTTTGAGGAATCGAAGGTATTTCAACCTTTGTCTCCATCATGCAGACGGCGTGGTTCATAATTTAGGACTTGTTTTCATACCGGGTCAATGTAGGGCAACGGAGACGAGGCAAATCGTAGAAGATCGCTTAAAAGAGTTTGGATTATGCTTTGAACAAGACGTCGTAGCTGTGACTAGTGATGGACCAAACGTCATGGTAAAGTTCGGACGCGAAAGCCCTGCTGAAATGGTCCTATGCTTAAATCACGCTATCCATTTATCTGTGTTGGCTACATTTTGCAACAAAAACAATACGATCGACGTTGATGTTACTGAACCAACAAATCAAGCTTTAGAACAAAACATTTCTGGACAAGACAGTGATGATGAAATTTTTTTATTCGACGACGGCGAGTTAGAATCTGATATAACAAATAATGTACAATATACCCAAAATATCAATAAAGTTTTGGAAGAGACACGAGCCTTGGTCAAATTATTTCGGAAGAGTCCTTTGAAAAACATCACGCTGCAAAAACACGTCAAAGAAGAAATCGGCCATGAGTTGAATTTATTATTAGATGTCCGTACAAGATGGAACTCGATGATGCAGATGGTGGAACGATTTCTTAAACTGAAAAATGCAATTAAAAAGGCATTGATCGATTTAAATATGTCCTCAATGTGGCGAGACGCCAACATTGATGTTTTAGAGTCATTGTTGGCAGTTTTACACCCGGTTAAGTTGTCTGTTGAAGCGTTATCGAGGAAAGATGCCACTATTTTGACATCGGAGGCAATAATAGACGTGCTGATAAATAAGTTAAAGTCTATGGAAAACAATTTAGCCACAACGTTCGTGGACCATCTGATGAGCAAAATTGAAAATAGGCGCAATATTAACTTGATTACATTAGTTAAATACCTTCACAACCCAACCATATTTCAGAACTATAATGAAAGTGGTACACGCAATTGCACCAAGGCAGCTTTGATACGATTTACAGAAGAACTGTACAATAGATTATTTCCTAGCAGCTCTAATTTAGATGAAGATGACACTCTAATACAGACATCAGAAAACGAGCAACTCGAGCAAGCTACATCCTTTGAGCTGAAACTAAAACAGGCTATTGAAATGGCAGCCACAGACACTACGAGCAATATTGAAACTGTTTTAACAAGAAGCTTGATTAAAAAAGAGTTTCAGTTATATGAATCAACTGGCAAAAGAACACCAAATCTGGAAAACTTGTATAAAGCTGTTATGTCAGTAAAGCCTACGTCGACAGAAAATGAACGGGTTTTCTCCTTGTCTGGAAACTTTGTGACGAAAATACGAAACCGATTGTCAGATGATGCTATAAATGCCCTCGTATTTTTAAAGGCTTATTTCCTTAATAACAAGACATAGTGGGCTAGCTTTTGATTTTGAAGCAGTTTCCGCTTTAAATTGTGATTGTAATTAGTCTAAGATTATTAATTATTTATTAGGTTCTTATGTTTACGTACGTTACGTAGTAACGAAAAGACTGTCCATTTATAACAAATATTGAAAAGTTGATACAAAGACTAAACTAAGGTATCTTACTCGTGTCGTAATTATTAAGCTAGTCTGATTGTTATTTTTTATACCTAATTGAAAAACTGTCATTTTATGTTACATACTTGAAAAGTTTGTAGAACAGACAGAGACTAAAGTAAATTATTTAGTATGTAAGGTACTAAGTTTTATTGTGGTGACATGATGACATTGTTTTTAGAAGATATTTTATTTGTTTATTCCAAAGAAAAAGACTATTTAGTTCTAATTGTTTGTAGAAATAATGATTAAAAGATCTCGCTAGAGTTTATTTCGCTTTATTAAAGTTTTCTATAGTTATAGTCACATGACATTAAAAATAAACGTTGTTGATTAATAAATGTTGTTGAATATTGCATAAAAAGCGAAGTTTTATTGTTAAATCACACATATTTTTTAAAATTTCCGTATTTCTCGACAACCCGGGAATTCCCGGGAAATAGTGGTCGAGAATTCTCGTGCTCCGGGAAATAAAAAAGGTCGAGAAATGAGAAACCCTAATCGAAACATAATCGCTAACGATTGTCGAATGCAACTTGTCTAGCACCTCTGGCCTTCTTACTAATGTATTACTTATCCTAAAACGAAAAAAAAATATGCTAATTTTCACCACAATAGCAAATTGTTTACAGATTACCATATTCTGAGTCATAGAAGTATTTAGCAAGGAATTTAATACCTAGTTGAAAATACTCGTAATTGGGTGAGGACCAAAAAGTTGTACCAATTACTTAAGAGGATTGTGAAGCGATGCTAAAATCGCGTATCTGTCAAAAATAATGCATACAAATTTGATCCGGGCTTTTCACCCCCTAAATCTAATCAGATTTCCACGAATTTTGATAGGTTGTAGATATTATAAAAATCTAGGTCTGTACGTTTCCGCTTTTGTTTTTTTTTCTCCAATCAATATTTTCTTGGAAAGGAAAACGTACAGGGCTGGAATTCTACAAGGTAATAACGATATCGTTTTTGACCTGTTTCCGTATTGTCAACGTTTTGATAACTCTTATGCCATTTACAATAATGGCGACTGTGACATAAACGATTCTTAAACGTGTCAAACACGATATCGTTTTAACGCACCTGAATAGGGGCCCTGACCTAGTTTTTCATAGAAAATTTAATTGCGTGAGTTAGCGTGGCCAACTTTTTGGTCCTTACCCAATTAGAAACAGCAATACGCCGAAGTGTCCGCGGGGTACTGTCCCGCTTTTGCATAATATTTTGTTCGGAAAGTTATTATGTCCATAGCTCATTAGCGGGTTGAAAATAGAATTTTCATTCCAAAGGCGGAAAATTATTTTGAAAAAGAATTGGCCAAACACTCAACCATTCTTAACCATTAGATGTAATGAAATCTCTCGCAAGTGGCTGCACACTTAAAACCAAATTTAAGGCATTCTTGCCAAGAAGTGTTTTATTGTATTGAGGCATTTTATGCATTTAAAGCTGAGTAAGGCTTAGGTACTTTTTTTTAGTTCTTATAAGTGTGTGACAAGTGCATTTTTTGATTTATTTATCTCTATTTTTTTTTAAACGTCATAGGTAATATTTTAATGTTCAGACTTAAATTCTCATTCTATTTATTAGAAGTATAAGAGTGTGAGTAGAGTTTTTTTTAATAATTATGTTCAAATACAATAGAGAACATGCATGAAAATCAGAATTGAGTTTAATTGATATGATTTAGGAGAAAATTTTGTATAAAAGCATATAAAACGCAATACACTAAGTTTTGACCCGTTTATTAAGATTTTACATAAAATCAAAACTTGTTAAAATTTTAAAATTTGTTTTAATGTTTGTATTGTTTTTTCGGTATCCTCATTTTATATAAGTAATTTTTAAATCAAACGATGTTGGGTTAAACATAGTAATTTACGTAATAAATGGAAATTTCTTTATAAGGTCCTTATATTTGAACAACAGCGGGAACAACAGCTGTCACGTCATTCCTATCGTCGATTTTGTATAGAGTGTTTTTGCAGGGGGTCTGAACTATGACTTTTTAAAGCTTCATATCTTATGATAAAATTACACGACAATTATTTCGCGTATACAGTTATTCCTCTCTTTCATAGCACTTTCCAGAGAGCGTAAGAAAAAATGCATGTTCCCAATTAATTAATTGTTAATGAAATAAAGAAATGAAATGCTGCCTAGCTGTGCAAGTCGGTTAGTCCTGGGGGTATCGATTTGGGCGATGACCTTGCGCCGACTTGGCATGGGCCCAGGCTCCAGGGCAATCGATGCGGGCTGCAGCGGTCCCGGCGAGATGCAGCCTAATGCTACCTCTATTCGATGTTAGTTTTAGTGGTGATATTAAACACCGAATTAATTATACAGTGATTGTAGGTACAAGAAACGGGCTAACGCTTACGTTGATTTTATACAAGCTAGCTTGGGATCCTATCACTTCATAACCAACGTTTCACAAATGATTCATTTCACAAACATATCATTTGACAACCCGCGTTTTTTTTCCGAAACTGCAAATAATTCTGGATTTATTTCAGGACCATCGTGTAGGTAGAACCTATAGGTTAGGTTAGGTTAGTTTTATAAAAATCCTGAAATATTTTTAGTTACAGAAAAAAGCGGGTTGGCAAAAATAGGTTGCGAAACGATGCATTCGTCAAAGATTTGTCGGCGAAAAGGCACAGAACCGCATAGCTTATTCCTTTTTTGTGTGTGTCAAATTTTTGATAATTTTTCGAATTTTAACTATTAGTTCAGTTAACTACTGATCAAACCACTCGGCCTTAGGGCCTGTTTGATCAGTAGTTAAGAAAACAATATTAAAAAAAAACAAATCGGTCCTGCGGTCTTGAGTACGTAAAAAAAACCCGGCGAATTAAGAACCTCCTTTTTTGAAGCTTGTTATTTTTTTTATTTCGGATCCATTTTCGAATTTTAACCATTAGATCGGTTAACTACTGATCAGAAAATCGGCCCTTAATCATCATCTGGCTGAATGCGGCCGAAAGTCTATCTTACAATTCTTGCATGATTTTTCACTTTAGAAAACTTCAGGAACGTAGTGAAGACATGCAGAGTATTAAAAATAAAATAAATAATAACATCAGGGGACAACCTCACGCAATTTGTCCTAATCCCAAACTAAACTCTAAGCTTGTACTATGGATACTAGACAACGATAAACATACTTATTTAGAGATATACATAGAAAACATCCAAGACTTGGGAACAAGGTATTTACATTATCTTCGAAGAGCTTTGCTTGCTGCCGATAACATGCAGCTCTGTTGTAAATTTCGCCAACATTATTAGGTACCTATTGCCATGGCCTTCTTGACGTAGAAAACTGCAAGCGTGGAGTCAACAGATTGTATGTATTACACAGTACCTATTATATACGTAGTCTTGGTTAAATAAATAGTAATCTAATAATTTTGACTCAACTTCCTGGCGAGTTAAAATCGACGAAGGAAACGCAGGCTTTTTTGACAGAACTCTTCCATGGGATTTTTTTTCATTAATAAAACAGTAGGTAACAAACACGACCCGAGGCGCTGTCACCAGATAATTTCTCAGCTATTTTTTTTTGTTTTAAAGTACAAGAACCCAAGAACCTACATCATTAATTAAAAAAAGTGAGGGGTCTAGCATACATAGGAATCTAACGACTATCTGTCTTACCCGCACGATATGGGTATGGTCTCGATAGAAGAAACCGACAGTAAAAAAAATGCCATTCGAACGCTTACATCTCAGTCACTCGCTGGCTGACCGTGCTGGACATGGCATCAAAAGAGAGGATCTCAACTCATCCGTGCTTTTTTGTGTGTTTGTTACTCGATTTCTCCGCAAATTGCCAATCATCCATCTCCAGTGATCCCATTATTGCTATTCGACGGAGCCCTGCCCCGAGGCCGGGGCTCCTATTTCCGTGCGATTAGCCCTTCGGGCATCTAAAGATGCCTAACGACCCCAAACGGTAACTTTTTCGTAATGTTAATGATTTCTTACAAAAGCGAATTGCATTGGGACAGAACGAAATGGGACTACGAGTAATCTGTTTAATTATTTCACGTGTGTTTTGGGCCCTTTTAACCGGTTATATGTTCCATTGTATGTATTTTTTTTTATGTAAGTATGTTTACCGATTACTCCGTCAATTGTGGAGCGATTTTAATTTTATTTTTGGTTTGATAGAGTACATATACTTCCAAGGAGGTCCCATTGTTACCAAATCTGAATCTGATGAGAGGATCAGTGAGGAATTGAACGAACTCCTCAAATATTGTAGGCAAACATATAGCGATTTTAGTATTTTTAGTAACAAGTCTAGTATTTGCATTCAGAAAGTAGGTATATTTTGGAGAAGTGTAACTGATTTTGAAGACCACATATGGCCATCGGAACTCCTCAACGGTACCTATTTCAAGGTTGGCGATCAGATATCTCGATTAAGATAGTTGAGCGACTACAACGAAGAATATTTACTATTTGAAATATCACTATGACTTTCTGGCGGCGTTGCTTGCGGCGCGCTTGAAACTTAGTTTCATATCAACTAGTAAGTGGGACTACGGAACAGCGTATTATGATCACTAGAAAGTTTAAAACAAATAAAATGTTTTAAAAAACAAAAAAACCGGCTTCAAAACGTTTTTTGCTGAAAATATTGTAGTCGCCGACTTCAGTTGGACTAACCCATTAGGTAGGTGCCTACAATTTTAAAAGAAGTTATTATTTACGTTTTTGAAGGCAGTTTTTTGTTTTTTATTACGTTCTTCGAGATCTGGTCATCCATGAAGTCAACGGAAATCCTTTATAATATCCTTATTCTGAGTCAGTTATTTGTTTTTGAAACGTTTGATTGTTTTGTGTTAAGGTATAACTTCTTGAAGCAAGCGGGGTAGAGTACAAAATAAAACAACAAGGTAGTGTTGGTACCTACTTCCATCTATGTTTATTTGTATTTCACATCCACAGTCACGGCTGAAAGGTCTTAATAAGAATATTTACAAAAAATACGTTCAACCTAATATTATTTTTAATATATTTTCTAGTTTAAACTTTTTTAATTCAAAGTTTTAGGATAAACGTTTCGAGATCAGAAAATACGTGGAAAGTAGTTTCAATAGCACTAAATTACGAATCACGCAAAAATTTGAAATATTTACTGTTAAGAAACACTGCATAGTTGATTTACTATAAAAAATCGAGAAGTAATAAAATATTAAGAACTTTGTTTACCAAGTATAGCCAGTTTTAAAAGAAGTTTGAACAATTGGACTGCCTGCATATTGTATTATTTAGTTTAAAATCCGTCATTTTAGGCCTTCGCCACAAGAGGGAATCGAGTATTTCTTAACAGTAAAAGTCAATCAGTAGTTCAAACTACATTTCCATTATGTTTCCTACGAGAGTTCTATTAGAGCTACCCTAGCCGCTTCAATACGTATTTTACTACTCACGCTTTGACTCTAGCAACTACAGCGTAATTTTATTGTATATTGCTATACAATAAAATTACGCTTAGTTTTTTTTTTTTCACAAAAATATATGATTTTGAATTTAATTGACAAATACAAGCGGAGATAGTTTGGCGAATTAACAATTAATGGCAAGTTAAGGCGAAAGTTAGATGCAAAACGGATTTATTTATAAGCAAATGTTACAGATTAAAAAAATAATGTACTCCATTATATTTTTTGTTTACGGCTACAAGTTTGTAGTGATCCCTTTTGCATTTACCTGCCTCGTTTTTAACAAGTATACAAATGAAATATATTTCTGGCAAAGTTTATACTGCCCTCCTAGGCAAAAAAGCAGTATCTCAGATTTAATGGCCAAAGCAGATTCAGTCCTATACCGTTAGTAATAATGCTACATTTGCTACAGAAGTTTTGTCTGAGATACTGCATTTTATGTTAGCAGGGCAGTATAGTGACTCGCACAATTGATGTATGGGTCACCAGATGATGATAAGCAATAATGAGACAACTTTATGGAGACAAAATGCTAATCAACCTTTGCACCATATCCGTTTTTTCCTCAAAACGTATTTGTATATTACATTTTATGTGGAATAAATTGAGTTACAATAACGTAAATAATAAACAATGTCGCGCAACGCGTAATAGAATATATTTTGCATTAATTAAATATTGGTACCACTTATTGCTTACTACCATCTAATTATTTTCAACATTCTCATGCTTTTCAAATTTTAACCATACCATACTTTTAATAAGTAAAAAGATTAGATTCGTTTTTCCAAAATGAGAAAATTAACAGACTACATAAGACTACTAGTAACTTCAAAAATAATAATTGAAGTTTCTGTTTACTGATATGAGGGTACCAATTAAATATTTTGTTTGTAAACGCAGATTAAACATTCATTTTGAACTCGACATTTGGCTTTTATCGTTAAAATACAGGAGATTCCAAAATAAACAAAACGTGCACTGTTGTTGGAACCCTATTTGAATAATCAAACATACAATATTCAATTATTCAAACCGGTTAAAATGAAAGTAACATGATGGTGCTATTTATGAATACTCAAACAGGTGTTTTGTATTAAAGTTAAATTTATTTGAATTAAAAGTATACAATTCTGTTTACAATTTTAAAAGCCTTTATTTTAAATTTTACGTAAGTCTTTACAATTACGTTTTTGACATTATTTAAATTTCCTCCAATATTTCCCTCCACCTTTGGCACAGATTGTTTTTCTTCACAAACCTTGCAACACATCCCAAAACGCTTGATTTTAAAATTCAACACACATTACACCTAAGTAATTAATTACCAGCCTCTTTAAGATACTATAAAATAAAAACAAAACAATACTTAACAAAATTACAAGAGAAAAAACAGAAACACGGATGTGTGAACTATTATTATATTTGTACCAAATGGGTAACGTGGCTATCTCCACATACTCTGCAATTGGGATATTTGGGATACACCTTACAAGAAATTACCCTGTCTTTTAAGTAGAAAACATTAAGAAACAGACCTTTAAAAAGAGCAAATTTTGTTCATTTCGTATTTCAATGACTATAGCAGTCCTGAAGTTTCTAAAAATTTTATGGACTTGCAGATGTCCGAGTCAAATATATTTATATTTTAAAATCTAATTATTTAAAGGTGAGGAATCGAAAGCAAAATCGTTTGATAATAATTGTAAAAACAGTATATCCCAATTGTTTTTTGACCACTCGCTTGCAAAGGGAATAAGGTTAAATTATTTTTTAAATTCCACAATGCCATTAAAAATGCAGGTCTGTTATTTTTGCATTACTCTAGATTCTAATGGCAAGTTTCATTGTATGTTGGACTTTAACTTGTGTAAGTGTTTAACCTCTTTATCGCCAACAATATGCAACCATTGGAGCAGTATATCAGATTTAAATACATACTCTTAAGGAATAAATGCTCCATTTCTTTAGAGATTTAGCCAGTTAATTAGAAGCAAGGTTCTTTTTTACATTTAGTTAAGTTTCTAAACAAATGGGATTAGATTTTACTCATTGGCGTTAAAAAGATTGAATATCTATGTTGGTGGCTATATAAAGTCCAGGTTTAGGCCAAGAGTTTTATTAAACTATACTCTTTAGGTATTTAGTTATTATGGATCCGACTATTTACTATAATTAATGTGACCTATGGGCAAGGACGGAAACATATTTCCGTGTAATAAAGTGTTAAATATGAACATTTGGGTAACAAGCTTTATATAGCTTTAAAAGTGTTCTGTTTAGCCGGCAACATTTTTTGAAGATGTTCTTGAAAGTTTTTGCATATTCTCAAAACTTGGATTCTTACTAGCCAAAGAGATATTATGAAATGTTTACCTTTTTTTTTAATAAATTAAATCTTGAAATTATACTCGAATGGAAATGGTATAATTCAATAAAGTTCAATTTGTGTTTGCACGAAAATATCGCCGTTTTAATCAACCCAGTAGTAGCATATATAATTTTATTTTTTCACATTTAAAAAAAACCAGCCACAGATCTCTAATATTAATATAACAATGGTTACTACGAACCACTTCAATAAAAACTTCGAATGTACTATGCTTTTTACTAGTCTTTTAAGATCAAATCGGGAAAAAGACATGGACCGAACTTCGATTTTTAGGAAAGAAAAATCGTTAATCATACTTGCAATAAAAAACTCATCACTGGGTTAATATTGGCACAGATGCTGTATAAAAAAGTCGAACCTAGCCACACTTGACATTCCAGCTGGCACAGCAGTGCAAGAGTGTTATTAGTAATTCTGTAACTTTGAACCTTATGGATATTGTCAATAAAGCACTGTTGCTCTTTACCAACCGCATTACTTTGGATAAAATGGTATCGAAGGACTGTCAAGGGGTAAAAAAGGTCCAAGTATAGCTCAAAAGGAAGGTTATCAAAGTCATTCAAATAGACAATACTCTCGAAAAAAACACCCCTATTGCGTACAGCACAAGAGTGTGAATTAAGGAGTGCCTTACTACTACAATTATTATGTTATAACTTGAGTTATTTTGAGTTACACGTTTGTACTGCAAAAATTCAAAATGGTTGCTAACTTATTTCCGCACATCTCCGAACTTACGTTTCAAATTATTGCATAGTATCACTCTTGATCACTGTCTTTGTACCGTACATACCGTACATTTCAAATTGAAAGTTTACGCTTATACAGCTTGGTTTTGCTTGTAAAGATAATTTTACCAGTTCACTTCACTTCTTGCGTTACGTATCCACTATATTTCCGAATCGAAGGTAGCGACACCAGGATGTCCTAAAACTATTGCTTTGGAGAAAAGTATCTTATCTGATATCCTGCAAAGCGTCATAGAATATTGAAAGTCAATCAAAATGGCCGCGTTGTACCCTTCAATATCTCTTGAGTCACAATGTTTTCACCGGGGCAAACTCACTTGAATTTCACTTAAGTTCATCCTTTATGCACGTCATCCGGTTTGTTCACTAAAACCACATCACCACTTAGAATCTGTTTGTTCACTTGCTGATTTCGCCTTTGAGGGCGCGCTCTAGGACCGCCTTGGATGCGATCTCGACGGTGACCGTTTTGCTGATGGTAGCGACCTGGTCCGCCTGGGTCTCTTCCGTCGACTCCGTTAGGATGCGGAGGGACGAAATCTTGGCCTTTTGGTAGGCTGTTACTGTGTTCATGCCGAGGAATCTGAAAGAATAATACATGTTTGATATGACTGATTTAATTATACTTATTTAGAAGCTTTTTCGTGATTAAGTTTATATTAGTAAAATACATTAAAAATACATGACGTGTATATCAGGGGACAATCGCACACAAATTGACCTTTTGTACTGTGGGTAATAAACAATGATAATCATACTTAAACATAGAAATACACACTTAAATACATAGAAAACCTCTACGACGCAGGACATGTACTCGCGCTCAGTACTCAAATATTTGGCCATGCAGTAAATCGAACCACGTCGTCGAACAACACAACCTGTTTGGATTGTACCGACCGCGCCAGTTAAGGCATATATCGGCAGGTATCGGCTGTCGTTTTGCCCTGTAGGTATACATTGAGCAGTACCTGACGGCGACGTAGCAGACGAGCGAGGCGGCGCCGGCGGCCAGCACGCGCACGACGGGCGACGCGAACAGCTGCACGGCCACCCAGGCCGCCGCGCCCGCGCCGCACATGCAGGCCACCGCCAGCGCCGTGCGCAGCCAGTGCACCAGCGTGAACCCGCGCTCCCACTCCACCCTGCGCGGCACCGTTACAGCGTTAGCGGCCGGCGGACAACACACAACACAACACAACACAACACATACAACAATATGCCGCCGTATGGTTGCCGGGTTATTTTATTTATTTATTTAATAAGTACATTTTTTTTATTAAAAATAATAATTAAACATTGGCCCACAAAACTGGAGTAACAGTTTGACTGTGGGAACGGCAGTCTCTAGGTGAGGCAATCATTAACGTCAAATAACAGTAGGTACTATACTGTAGATAAGACAAGAGAAAAGTGGGAAAAGACTGAAAAGGTATGTGAGGTGAGACCAATACAAAAACATTTACCTGCTGGTTTCCTGGACGATGTAGGGCGTGTTGCACACCTTGCATTTCAGGCCGTCAGGAGTCGCGGCACTCTGCAAACATCGTAACAAAGGTACAATTAAAATCCGGTCGTGACATGTATCAAATTTGTAGGGCTCTGTAGCCACCGTTTTATGTTCAACAGTGGCAAGGGGACATCTAAGAGATGACTGAAGGGTGATATGGATGTTTAGAAGAAAAATACGTACGCGCACCACAAATGATGATTAGCATAAGCAAGATGATTGAATCCGCCGAAACCAAACCGAAGAAGAGCGAGGTTTTGAAGGCGCTTTTGTAATTAAAATTTCGACTCAAAACTGTGGGTTTATCCCTTAATAGGGCCCCGTAGAAGTAAACAATCTAAACCAAAATTAAATACAGTGATGGAATCGCAAGTCTCTAAAGAGTAATAATAGATTATGTTATATTTGAGTAAAATACAATTGAAATTGCATCATAAAACGTAGGTAGTAAAGTTTAATTTCAGCTTATTGTAATGTGGTAAATATATGGCCACTGCCCTATTAAGGGTTAAGAAGTAACTAGCGTACAAAAAGAGTGTCTAAAATATGCGCAGCTAAGTTGACAATCAAAAGGCAAGTGAGTATCAAGTTTTGAATAGTTTTAAGTTTAACGGATTATTTTGGTGGGGATAAACGTTTTGATATTGCTTGAGGAGCAGAGGCCATAGTCGGGTTTCTATAGTAAGTCGGCCCTTACATCAAATGGGCTCGGGTTTTTTTTGTACCTCTTATAGTGAAGAATATTTTTACCGAGTATGAATATCTTACTTGTTATAGTTTTTGATGTATGTTTTTTTCAAGTTTCTTTTTGATTTATTGATTTTCAGGATGTATTCAAGCGATTTGCTTTAAATTTTGAAATGATGTTCTTTAGACAGATTTGCATCGACACTCAAAAAAACAAAGTTATCATATAAAAAAAAACGTTTTTTTTTAATGTGGTTGTGACGTAGTGACACCTTTAGATTTTTTCTCGAAATATTGGCCTAATATTTACCTAAATATCAAAATTTTCCTAGCAAAAATTAACACAGTGTGTGGCCAAGTTATGTATTCAATCGATGTTCTTCAATGTAGTATACAAAAGTCTTCGATTATGTTTGAGTTATCTAATCAGTTAAAATCATAAAAGGCGTATGTTGAGTAGGGTATAATTTAGTAATAAGTTGTTAGTACCTCAACGAGCCAGCGGCTGAGGCAGTCGTGGTGCACGGCGGACACGTCCCCGGTGCAGCGGCAGGGCCGGATGAGCGGCTCGGCGCGCGCGCCGTCGTAGCAGATCCAGCAGTCGCGCGCCGAGCCCACGCTGCCCACCAGCGAGTCCGTCTCCACGTCCTGCTGGCGTCATACAATAACAATCAATATCACTCGACAATCTCACACTAATTCACCTAGTCCCAAACTAAGCTCTAGGCTTGTACTATTAGTACCCATAGTACATTTTTTCTGTGGGAATAAAAATCCGGCCTTAGACAATGATAAACTTACTTATACTCGTGTTCATCACACAAATATTCGCCCTTACCGGGATTTGAACCCAGAACCGCTAGCTTCGTAGGCAGGGTCACTACCAGCTAGGCTAACGTATCGTCACACCAATCAATCAAACTGGGCCGAGATTCTACAGGGTAATAACGATATCGTCTTTGACCTGTTTCCGTATTGTCAACGTTTTGATAACTCTTATGTATTGTACAATAATGGCGACTATGACATAAACGATTCTTAACCTTTTCAACGCCATTGACGGATATTTCCGTCATGTTTGACAGCTCAAAACAGACCTTAGTATCTATGAGGAAAAATTGACATTCGCTTTGGTTTAGTATTTGACATAGCGTTGAAAAGGTTAAACACGTCAAACGCGATATAGTTTTAACGCAGTAGAATAGAGGCCCAGACTTACTTAGCTTGACGAAATAAACTCGCAAAACACTCTATTTTGATAAAAATGAACAGAAGATCGAAGCAAAAGTTGTTTAACGATAATCCTGTTACATACATCCTTACTAATATTATAAGTGGGAAAGAGTTTATTTGTTCCAAAATAAACATAACACACATACGGCAAAAAAAGTACCTAAGGGGCCTGGGAAAGCGATTATAAATCATCGGTTTACTTCTGTTATCATATAAGACTGTAAGACATAATATTCCAACATAAATATTGATTACAATTGAGAGAGAAATACAAACCCGAACACTTATCGCACTGTACTTAGGTAAGCATTTGCAATATCGTTCATCTCGCTTCCAATCATCTAATTAACGACACATTAAAATAAAACCAATTTGATTTCTCAGTCGCTCTTGATTTGTAAATATACTTAACACTCAGACCATCAAACCCAACCAACCCAACGCCACAGTCCAGAACTCACCAAGGTCTTCCAAGGCAACGCGAGAACTTCCCTCCCTCCCCTCTTGGGGTGAAGCAAAGAGGTCAGAAGGACGCGAACCAGCACCCATCGCCAGTAAAGGACCCCGCCGGTCACCCACCACAGTCTCTGATGCCAGGTCAACTCAGTGAACTGGGGAGCCGTTTTGGAAGTTAATGGAGAATATGGAATGCTGAATGTAAGTTTTCTTTTGCGGCTCTAGATGATAAATATATATTGACGATATTGGAGAACCATTGGGGTAAATAAACTCTAAAACGACGGACTGATCCTCATCCGAAAGAATGAATAATAGAACTTCTCATTTTAAATAATAAATTGTAAATAGAAAATATAAAAGTAGGCCTGGCCTAGTTACTTTAAGTCGATCGTTTAATAATGTAGTAGACACAGATAATGTATAGATCTGTTATTCATATACGTTACGAACGCTAGTGCAACATGTCTAGGCTTACAGGATTATTATTTTTACAATGGACAATTTTCATATAAATTTCAACATATAAAGCATAAAAGCTGAAGACTCGACCACCCTCCAAAAGCAAAAAAAACGGACAATTCAAAACCATATAACAATAACAACAACATTCCAATACCACCGAACTGAAGACAAAAAACACTTTAAAAAGATTCGAAGAACGCAGTTTAAAATATAGTCGTACCATGAGAATGTTTGCAACACAATCTCGTTCAATCCACTGTTTGACAAATTACTATTAAGTGAATCTAAAAACTCGACTAAAGTGCCGCCTATATAAATATCACGCAACAAAATCAAACAATAATATACCGTAATAATAATACGCCCCAACCTAAATAATTGTTCTTTAAGAAAGAAACGAAACAATACAATGACTAAACTAACTCGGTCGCGTATTGTTGAGCACTTGTTGAGTACTTGTTGTTGAACCGTGTCGCAAAAAGTTAATAATTAATTTCAATGTAAAATATTCTTCTTCACTTGCCGTTGTTATTATGACAAGGTTCTATATAGGCTAAACTATTTAAGTTGTTTACAGTACAAATACACGACAGTACTAACGAACTTATAACACAATATTCAATCCCCATTATCGACAGTTGAGGAAACAATCCTCGGCGTCATTGAGACAGAAAATTAAAGTTAGTGTCAATCAAACAGGGGATATTGACAGGCAGACGGCCCACGAAACGGAAAGGGATTACCGCCGCGTGTGTCTCATACGTCAATGTTAATTTGAAAATTGGGAACGCGCGATAATAATATGTTGGCTGCAGAGCCTCACACAAATACCGTCAATTATCTATATGATTAGATCTTGCTGTGCAGTGTTGCAGCGTGTGGTGCCCTGGCCAGTGTGAACAAGGTAACTCTGCCCTGCTAAAACAAATCGCAGTATCTCAGACAAAACTCCTGTTGCAAATGCAACCTTATTACTGACGGGATAGGATCGAATCTGCTTAGGCTATTGAATTTGAGATACTGCCTATTGGCTTATGAGGGCAGAACTGTTACACTCGATAAGAGACTTACGACTCGCTATTATGAGCGCAAACAACGATCGTGTTCAATTCAATTTGATGCTATCGCTAGGTCAGGTCGGGTTAGGCGGTCTTTCCTTGAATTATCTTAATAAATAGGCATTACACGCTGTTCTCTGGTAAGTGCATTACTTGAAAATGGCTCGATTTTTTTTAATGTTTATAATAGTTGGAAAAGCTCCCCAAAAAAAATACGTGTCGGAAGCCTAGTAAGAAATAAAAATGATTCTTTGAATAAGTTTACAATAGGTACATGAGTGCGCTATGAATGCAAAAAGCTTAAAAAATCAAACATCTTTTTGACAAGGTAAATTCTACACAAGAACAGTATTGTTAATATAAGAACAAATTATATCCAGTATTAGTACTATGATATCGAGTAGCAAAGCTGCACCAATGGCACTTATTGCTCCAAAAAAACCTGCAGCTTTCGAAAACAATAACAATAACAAAATTAATATCAAAAAATCATCACAGACCAAGCGAATTCCTACCAAGTTCTATCCTGGCGGTAACCGTTATCCAACACAAAAACACGAAAAGCCTAGATATCTTATCTATATAATGCCAAAGCAACCTACCTACCTTCGGACCTTGCTGGTAACCAGGAACTAGCACAACTTGCCTGTGACTTTCTTCTATTCTATGTTGGGTAAAATAGTCTTCCTCCTTAGCACACAAAAAACCTCGTACAAGCCGTACCTTGGCATCCCGTTGGTGAACCAGCGCTGACGAGGCAGTAAAAGCTGTGAGTTAAGCAGTCACAGGTCTCGAGGCTAAGCTTGGGCCAGCCAGGTTCAGGAGCTGGTGAACGGCTAGTCCAATCACACACCACAAAAATAAACCTAACCTTTTGAACGCCACAGTCAACCTCAATCTACGTGCCATAGACGGCCGTGCGATGGAAATCTGTTGACATGATTTTGCGTTTAGAAGGTTAACCTTCCATTTGTCCTGGCTTTTCCCCTTACCTTGGCATCCTGGTGATGGGCCAACAAGTCCTGAAGCTTGGCATCGTCGAGCTGGCGCGCCAGCAGGCGGCGCGGGTTGAGCAGCCACAGTCGCTCCGGAGCCATGGAGTTCCACAGGACGCAGGGGAACCATAGCGCGACGCCGATCTCCGCCAGACGGAATACCAGGTCGTGCCAGTTGCGGGATACCACTGGGACTCTAGAATTTTAAAGGTAAAGAGTTAAGAATCAGGGTATAAAGGGTTTTTACTAACGTACGTTGATTCATTAGTCATTACTGTGGCATGGAAAAGTAAGTATCACAGCCAAGGCTCTGCAGTTGCTACCATCATTCTGGCTATGTTTTTGGCGCGACTCACTTGGTCTTCCAGAGTTCGCTGAGCGTCTCCGAAGCGAGGAAGCCGGCGATGAGGATGAGCATAAGCGCCTGGCTGACGAGCCCGAGCCGCGACTGGTGCAGCTGCGACACGTTCACGGAGCGAGGATCCACGCCGCCGGCCCCCGACATGTCCGTCTGAATTCCCTGGGAAAACACATTAGCGTATTAAACATATGCAGCATCGGTAACAAGAAACGGGATTTTCTTTAGTTTTGGTTTTCAAATGGAAATCACTGTTTCACTCGATTTGACAGTTGTCATCTCAGTAAAAATATGTGTTTGAGGCATGTCTGGTGTTATTTTTTGTATTGCGTTGACGGTTGTCAAAGCAAGCCTCTTTGAACGGCGCGACTGGTGATGGTTAGGTTAGGTTACCTTTGTATTGTGTTGTTGCGACATCCATTGTCAAATTTATTGTTTCTGTGGAAACAACCTTAAACGTACCACTAGCACCCATATCGTGCCCCGGTTAGCCAGCTACATGCAGCCGGCATAAGTCCTAAGGTACCTGCTTAGTGACGAGCGTGTCCTGGACCCCATCGTCGTCCCCGGCGGCCGCTGAGGGCCCCGGGCGCGGCGAGATCACCGTGCACACCTTGGTCTCCTTCAGGAATTCGCCGCGGAGCTACAACAATGGTATCATAAAGTTCTACTTCATCATCATCATTATGTTCGTCATCATTAACATCACCTTCTTCGTCGGTATCATTTTAATGTTTTATTTACAATTGTTTGTCAAATTAACTTGTTTTATTGAGGGCATTTATTATTTATTTATTTATTTCATAAAGTAAGTTCACTTAACTTCAAAGAAGTAATAGGTGATGAAAACCACCATTTTAAAGTGAAACCATTTTTTTGCCGTTTATACCGTTAGAGTGTTCATGAATTGAAGAAGTTTTTGTGAAATTGGAAGATCCCAGAAGCTCCTTTTTTTTTTATTGTGCCGTAATGTTAAGCTTGACGACTTTTATTTTCTAATTTTCACCCTTTATCAGCTCATATCTTTTTTTTTGTTTACTATGAGAATGCAAATAAGATGTTAATAGAATAAGCAAACATTAGAGATAAAACATACAAATACCTTTTTGCGCAGCAAAATTTTAACATAAAAAAAGATATGTAAAGAAACCTGTAAACTTTTGGGACATAAAGAAATAAATTTAAAAAAAACCGTTGTCAGGATGAGTGTTAGTTAGCCTAAAGTGTTTTGCAAGAGACCCTACGTACCCGACGTATTCTTTTGGCACACGATCTGCCTAATACCCTGTATATTTCTCTATATAAGTAAGGTCAATTTGTGTGACATTGTCCCGTGATATTTATATTTCATTTTAATAGTTGTGCCATATAACGTCCTCTAGACACAAGAATCCTTTTTAGGGTTCAATGGCCAAATGGTAACAACGGAACCCTATTACCAAGTGTCCGTTGTGCGTCCTTCCGTCAGCGGTCTGTTTATAATGAACCGTAATATAGAGAAAGGAGATTGACTATCTTTGTATGGGAGTTGGACCAAGTGCTACCCAGAATGAACACATAGTGCATTATGTTTCTTAGGCTAACACTGTACACTAAAGAGCTTCAAGTTTGAAAGGTCTATCCTGGTAGTCTTGAAAAAAATACTTCTTGTTAAGAACTAAATAATCAATAAAATCAATTTAATAGTAACGTAATCATTGTCTAATGGCTGTTAATAGTAGTGTAATCAGGTGTCGTTTCCCATATGAATCAATAAAAAATAATATTTTAATATTCGACCAGAAAAGGCTGAAAACCACAGCCAACAATTCAAGGCTACCTTTAGGTAATTCCAACAATTATTGATCAACATGGATACATCAGCCTTGCGGACGCCGCACAATTAGCCATTAAGACAAGAGAATGGCGCGTCACAAAGGCGAGGTAATACGGGCCACCGCAAAAGGGATGCTGGTCGTTACGGCCAGTTGAAAACGACGGTGAATGGTTATGATATTTTGTTATCCTGTTAGGTAGACCGGCAATAACATTCTATACAATGGTTGGGCATGATAACTCATGCAATTACATTTTCCATGAAACTTTTCCGTTGTGTGACGTAAATTTGCCATAAAATAAAGAACATACATGAAAATCAGAATTGAGTTTCATTGATACGATTTAGGAGATAATGTAAAAGAAACCATATAAAACGCAATACACTACGTTTTGACACGTTTATTAAGATTTTACATAGAATCAAAACCTGTTAGGTTGTTTTTTCGGCCTCTTCGTTTTATTTACGTAATATTTTAATTCAACGATATTGGCTTAAACATAGTAATTTACGAAATAAATGCAAATTTCTTTATAAGGTTCTTATATTTTAAACATGGAACATGTGGTTTCATTCCTGTCGTCGATTTTGTATAGTGTTTTTGCAGAGGCTCTGAACTATGACTTTTTAAAGCTTCATCTTATAAAAAAATTACACGACAATTATTTCGCGTAACTAGTTATTCCTCTCTTTCATAGCTCTTTCCAAAGAGCGTAAGAAAAAACATGTATGTTCCCTATTGTAAGGCTTGTTCATTGTTTGTATGGTTAACTTTGTTAAATTATGGTGCAACTTTTGCCTAGAGCTTAGTTTAGGACTATAAATCTTTAACATCTCGACTCCGGTATTATTGAACGCATTACATTTTATATATTTAATGGCGAACATGCAGACCACCATATGGAAATGTGTATTTAGAAAATCCTTTTATTTCTTCGTTTATTTATAAGAAAATCCTCCATTGCTGCTAAGAAAAAAAATGTTCGTACAAACTTACCCAATGCCCTTTTACTGGCTAAAAAGAGAACAAGCTTCTGCCCTGCAGAATGCGACAAGCATAAGCGAACATACATTTTGGATTAGATATTATTGATGACTGTACGCTTAGAGTTGTAATGTTTGTATGGCGGCGTAAAGAGAAAGTTTTAAGTCAGATTCGACCAACTAATAGTTTGACAAAAAGTAGTTTGAAAAAAAAACACGCGACGTTGGCACCCAACGTGGGACTATATCAAGGCATCGGGGGACGTAGGACATATATGACTTAGAGGCGTTGAAAGGTATTTTAATGTTCACCTGCAAAAATATCTATATCAACTTTGAGCTCAACGTCTCTGTTTCAAAAGGCTCTAGAGCGTATCTGATATTTATGACACTACTGTTGGTCTCTTTTCATTACAAAAATCAATCAATGAACTACTACTTAATTTCACGTACATTGACCCATCCACGCAACGTCAATTTGAGTGATGGGGCGCGCCGTCGTAAATTGAAAACACTATAACTATTACCAAATTCATTGTGAAAACCAAGGCAACAACACAGCCATTCTAGTACATTTCCTTGTTTTGAAAAGTAATAAAATGCTGTGAAAACATTGCTGTTGCTAAAATATTTTGATTTAAGTGACAAAGCCGTGTTTTCAGGCGAAGGCATAATGTGATATGTTATTAATATTATTATAAATGTCAGGGGTCAATTTTACACACGTTGACCTAGTCCCAAACTAAGCCCTATGCTTGTACTATTAGCCGCGTAGCCAGGCAAAAATTACTTATGAAAATACTAAAAGTTTTCATTTTTTCTGTGTGTGTTAAGGTTTCTTTGTATGGAGACTCAACAATATATCTATAACAGTAATTTTATTACGTCAAAAAATAGTTGGGCTAGTTCATAACCATATTCCACCATAATCCGCCTAAATTTATAGCCGCGACAGTAAAAAAAATAAACTTTTTATTACTTCTGAAGCCACTGTTACATTTCCTCAAGCTGTACAACGTGTATGAGAATAAGAACCATGGACCGAGTATCTTACCTTGAAGTACACCTCAACGCCGTAGATGAGGAAGAAGATGACGACGATGAACAGTAGCACCGCGTAGCAACCGTTGAACACGTGCTGGTAGAAGCTCTGCGGACAAACAGACAAATTTACTATACATATAGATCTACATACAAAGTAAGATCGCAAAGAGTATCCCGTGTCCCGTTTGTGACTATAGCCTTGGTAGCTTCAGAAACGAAAAATGACAGAATTGCAAAGCTATGCTTAATGTAGAGTTCTGTATTCTTGTCTACAAAACACTGTCGTGCTTGAAACGATACTTCAATTCTGCGGGGTTTCGCCAGACGTACAATCGCGTGTAAGTCGTGTCGAATATACAATAAATATTCTCACAAATCATTATAATTTAGTGACACTTGAACTTTCTGCGTTCAACCTAATTTTCCTTTTTCAATAAACACGACACTGGCTTAGTTGGGAGTCACCTTGCCTCCGAAGCCAATGGTCCTGGGTTCAAACCCCGGTAAGGGCAGATATTTGTGTGATGAGCGCGACCATTTGTTCCTGAGTCTTGGATGTTATCTATGTATTTAAGAATATATTTCTCTATATAAGTATGTTTATCGTTGTCTAGTACCCATAGTACAAGCCTAGAGCTTAGTTTGGGACTAGGTCAATTTGTGTGAGATTGTCACCTGAGATATATTTATTTAAATTCACAGACACTGTGTTTTTCCCTATAAGGTTTTTGTCGTTTTAGTCTAAGAAACCTTACCATTTGAAAGATATCATTCTATACTAATATCATAAATGTGAAAGTTTGTATGGGTGGATGTTTGTTACTTAATCACACCAAACGGCTTAATGGATCTGGATGAAATTTGACACTCGCATTTGGTTTGTTATAATAGGACATAGGCTAATTACTATCACGAAAAATTGGACGATTCCCGAGGGAATAGCGATGAATGACTTCTAAGCGGACGGAGGCGCGCGCAAAATCTAGTGTTTAAATAAAATTAATTAAAAGTAATGGAAAATGTTGAGTAAGATATTTATCTCGAGTATGACGCGTTCATAACCTTATCGAGGAACTGTGAAATTATTGAATTGACAAAACAAACCTTCATACACATTAACTTAAGGACATAGGTCTCAAACTTAAAAAATACCTAATTAACACATTTATTATTGTATACACAACAACAGCTTAAAAGAACGTGTTAATTTTCTTTTTATCTCGTCTTGTGTGCAATTTCTACTTAAGAAATGCCAAATAAGTACGATTACCGTAAGTTTACCACTGACAGAGTTTGCTTTCATTTAATTTTCAACTTTAATTTCATACAAATAAATCAATTTTCAGAATACTGTTACCCACGTCCACCGATTTAGTAATAACTAATTAATTTATTTGCAAGAGATTAGAGCCGAAAATTAAATGAAGGCAATCCATCTGTCAGTGGTAAACTCAAAATAATTCTACTGTACGAGAAACTAACTTTTTGATACAAATAGAACATTAAACATATTAAAAAAAACCAAGATTGAAGACCAATCAAGCGTGTCAATATATTATGATGTCACTCTACACAATAACAATACCACTATCGCTAGTGTTAGAATATAAAGATAAAAAAAAATACAATGATTAAACAAAAAGTAAAATTTACATATCTAAAAACAAAAAAATATATCCTTAAACCAAAAACAAAGAACCAACAGGTAACACAAAAATAAAACGTCTTTAGTCCTTACAAAAAAGCCTATGACACACAGACGCTCAGGCCAACTGATTGACAGTCAATTTGTTCCAGGTAAATGCAGTCATTGTAAGAATAATTTCGAACTTCACAATGCATTTTGACCAACTGTCAAAACTCAATCGGCAGACGCGGATTGTCAATACGTCTTGACAGCTGAGGTTTAACTGCAATCGTCAACCTAGGTTGTAACTACGGTTAGATCTCTTATTTCTCATCTTGGATGTTTCTTGTGAAATGTAAATTTATTTACAAATACAAATATCAGTACCTTATATCCATAGTACAAAGACTAGAGATAAATTTGGGATCAATAAAATTTGTCTTTTTTAGGGTTCCGTAGCCAAAATGGCTAAAACGGAACCCTTATAGTTTCGTCGTGTCCGTCCGTCCGTCCGTTTGTCACAGGCAGATGAAATTAGGAGTGTTGTAAAAGCCGCTACTTAAATTTGTAGTTAAATATCAAAAATAAATATTTCTAGGGGCACACTCTAATTTCCTGACTAAGGTTACTAATCGTTTTTTTTTTTAAATGGGTGAATATTTTCGGAAATAATTGCTCCGAAAGTTGCATAAATTGTATCCCCACCCCTTACCTTTTAAACCGTATGTCCAAAGAATATAAAAAAATACAAAGGTAACGCTCAATAAATACTTTTACGAAAGTTATTTTCAACATGATCGGATGGATATCCGCTTTTGAGTTATTGTTGAAAAACTCGGCAACCGTGCTATGAAGATACGCTCTTTTGCTGGTGCACTTTTACACATAATATTTTTACATATAATATATCATATATTTTTTTTTATTTTTAAAATGTTAAGCGTGTTAACGATTTATTATGTTTTTAGTAACGGCTTCGGAAATCTACACTGAGCATGGTCCGACATGCTCTTGCCCGGTATTTTTTACCATTGTTAAATATTTCAAAAAATCTAGAACCCAGAATCTAGAATATTTTCCTCCCCAAGAGAAACAAAGTCATAATGCACTAAATTGTCCTACATATCCCGCATCCTTAATGCTTAATCAACATACAATCCAATCATGAGTCGAGAATTTTCATTAAGTTAACTATATCATTAGCACGGTGTAAAACTCCATAAGGAGCCAAAATCTCATGTAAATCATGAGCGCAGGCTCTTAACGTGTTAAATCTCAATCGGTTTCTTAATAGCTACTTAAAACCATACACGGTGTACTTAAATGAATAATGCAAAACGAGGCTTGGCGCAAAACTTGCTTGTTTTTGCCAAGTAAGAACGCTTGTCTACGCATTTTACAAGTTAACTATAATGTGGGAATAAAGGGTCAATGTTCGTGATAGAAGGTGATTTGTAAAAGTAATAAATATAAACGTTATGGCAGTTGCAAAAGGAATAAAATTGATGCTCATCGGCAAGATTTTTTTTAAAAACAGTCCTAAGTCTGCTGCTGTGAGAACAAAAAAATAAAGACAGTGAATGATGGCAGTTAAATATAGATAAATTTGAATTATTATGAGTTTATTTAGCCTATCTTTTGCCTCAGACTCCATTTGCGTAGAACTTATTTACTTGGGGAACTATACATATTACTTTTTCTAACTTGTTCACCAAAACTCTTAAGAACATCCTTACTCTATAATAAATTATATCAAAATTGGCTCAGCATTTTAGCCGTAACGGCGCAACAGAGAGATAAGTAAACTAAATTTAGCTACATATATTGTAAAAGATCGGACCTCAAACAGATCCTTGGGGTACCACTGCCTATTTTACGCATTTCTTTTGAGCCCTTTCTTACCTTCTTCTCAGCAGAGGTGTCAGCGACGTTGGTGGTGACAACTTCCGCAGCCAGCAACGAGTAGCTGATCAAGTTGAAGGTCGCGAAGGCCAGGAACGACTTCGAGAGGAACCGCGGACGCTCCCAACGGATATCGCGTAGATGGAACACCTGGGGACAATTAATTGATAATGGTATTATATAACGTTCCGTAACGGTTGTTACAATATTGTAAATAAAATATGTAGGTATATATATGTAATCGTAGACAATGAATTAAAAAAAATACTCTTTAACTTCGTGAGACCCAGTGTTCCATAGGAGGAACATAGTCTGCTAGTAGATTCAAATTCCCATTCAAATACAATTTCTAAAAACTCTTTAATTTTAACATGTTTTTACGTCAGGGTGCTAGGCCAGCACGGCTTTATATTAAACGTACCAATTGTAATGATCACCCATAATGACAATTGGAAAACACCTGAATAAATGAAGTCGTTAATTATTTCAATTTGATTTCAAAGAAAGGTACCTACTGCCGTAATACCGAAGAAGGCGGCTAACTGCAATTTAGTAGTCGAGGCATTCTATACTCTATTGGTGAACATATACAATTTTAAATGCTATTCTAGTATACAGTTAGCCGCCTTCTTTAGTATTACGGTAGCTTAGGTACCCCATAGACAGAATAACCCCGAATCACCTTATTAAAGTAGGATTTAATATAATCAACTATTAAATTTTGACGACACGTTGGCCTAGTTGGTAGTGACCCTGCCTACGAAACTAGTGGTCCCGGCTTCAAATCCCGATAAGGGCAGATATTTGTGTGATGAGGACGAGTATTTGTTCCTGAGTCTTGGATGTTTTCTATGTATCTAAGTATATATTTCTGTTTATAAGTAAATTTATCGTTGTCTTGTACCCTTAGTACAAGCCTAGAGCTTAGTTTGGGACTAGGTCAATTTGTGTGACATTGTCCGGTGATATTTATTTATTTAATGTCTTAGCATGTGGTCATACGAGGGTCAAACTGAAAGTTTCGGGAATAGAAAAAAATATGCAGTTAAATTGAATAAAAGTATTTTTATTGTTTTTCAAAGTATTCTCCTTTATATTTTATGCACTTTTCCATGCGATCAAACCAGTCATTAAAGCACTTATTGAAGTCTGAAGTAGGGGTCGACAAAATGGCAATTTTAAAAGCCTCCACTGCTGCTTCCGGCGTCTGAAACCGCTGACCACGCAACTTATCCTTAATTTTGGGGAATGTGAAAAAGTCATTGGGGCTTAAGTCGGGGCTGTATGGAGGATGGTCCAGTAAGTCGACTTTTTCACCGTCCAGGTACTCAGTTGTTTTCCGAGCGGTGTGAGGGCTGGCATTGTCGTGGTGAAGGATAATGCGGCGACTAGGGTTTTTTTTTCGGAGTTCAGCAAATATACTCGGCTAACAAATAGTGGTGTACCAATCGGCATTGACCGTTCTACGATCTTCAAGAGGAATAGTAGCCACGTGATCCGTTTTGGAGACAAACGTAGCCACCATCTTTTTGGCCGTGCTGCAAGAACAAATAACTTTTGTCGGCTTGAGCTCATCTTCGTAGACCCATACTCGAGATTGGTTTTTATTTTCAGGCTCATATGCATATATCCAACACTCGTCACCGGATACAATGCTAAAAACTGCATTTGAGCTTCCTCCGTTGAATTTATTCAAAGTTCTGAGGCACCAATTGACACGAGTCGTTTTCTGCTCCTCAGACAATAAGAGAGGGATCCAACGGGAAAACAACTTTCGCACGCCTAATTGTTCCTGTAAAATGATTTGTATCTGACTCATTCCAATGCCCAAACACTCTTGAATCTCCCGATATGACACATGTCGGTCTTCCTTTATCAGCTGACGCACAGCATCGACGTTTTCTTGCGTGACGGCCGATTTTGGTCGACCTTCACGCACGTCGTCCGTGAGGGATAGACGGCCACGTTGAAATTCTGCATACCACCTGTATATTGTCGTCTTTGAAGGTGCTTCATTACTAAAAGAAACAATCATCCGGTCTCCACATTGTTTTTGTGATAATCCACTTTTAAAGTCGTAATAAATCATAGCTCTTAAATTTTCACGGGACAATTCCATTTTCAGCAGCGACTCGACGACTTCAAAAAACAATTGAAACCGAACCATCGCTTTTTTTTTCTATGTGGCCAGTGTGTTAAAATAATGAAACTTTAGAGATTATAAAAAGGTAAGATATGATATGTGTCAAAAATATGTTTCTAAGTATTAGATTCCCGAAACTTTCAGAGCAGCCCTCGTAGAACAGCGTGCTGAGCTGACACTCATTTTCATTAAGGATTCGACCTCCCGCGAGTTCGCGATTTCCGATCAACTCCGGATCCTTCTAAGGTCAGGAGAAATCATAATGGTTTGATCATCAGAACGGTGTTAATCTTAACCTTCGATTATACAAACTTGTTACTTGAACGCGATCTTTGTTCTGTATAACCAACTACAAATAGCATGACTGAGATCACTTGACAGGGGGGCGATTTTTGAATCTCACTGACAAAAAATTACCAACTTTAAATTAAAATCAATTTATGCAGCGATTTTATCTACGTCACTAATGGCGACCGAATCATAAACGACTTTAAAACACGTCAAACACGATATCGTTATAACGCAGTAGAATAGAGGCCCAGGGCTGGGATTCTACACGATAATCACGATATCGTCTTTGACCTGTTTCCGTATTGTCAACGTTTTGATAACTCTTATGTCATTTAAAATAATGGCGACTGACTCTTAAACGATTCTAACACGTCAAACGCGATATTGTTATAACGCAGTAGAATAGTGGCCCAGTGCTAGTTTAACAGCCGGCACACGCTGAGTTGGGACCGTTTCGCAACAACTGTCAATTTTGTGTTTAACGTTATATGTGGTTTAGTGTTGTTGTGTTTTTGTAAATGAATGTATTTTCTTTCATTCTTTTCTTATTAGGTAGGTATAGTACAATCGAACTCATAGGTAGCGGTACTTTTTAGTACATTGTCGCAGTGACGTTTAAAAGTAAGTTTTTTTTTTAATCAAGTATATCAATATTGGCGACAAGGTACTCAAATGTACAGCTTCTTTGAGTTCGACCTATGTGCAATGTTTTAAAATTCATAAATAACTATGAAATCGATAAAAACCCGATGCAATGTCGACGGCTTTCAGACTGATACCTCTTAAACGGCCGCCGCACCGATTTCAATGAAACCTAGCTAAGAATCACCCCGATTAAAGTAGATTTCTTTAAAAACAAACCGCCTCCAAATCGGTCCATCCGTTTGAGAGCTACGATGCCACAAGCTGACACACTTATCAGGTCTAACTTACAATGTAACAACCCACTTATGTCGGGGTCAATTCAGATAGAGTGATTGAAGAGGAAGGTTTATATGTATAATACTTTAATCCGGAGCGAAGCGAGGGCGGGTCGCTAGTATAATATAAAACAAAGTCGCTTACCGCGTCTGTCTGTCTGTGGTATAATATTCGCTGATTCCTCCTAAAACGCGGCGCGCAACGGATTCTGATGCGGTTAGCACCATCAGATAGATGTTTTTTTTACGAAAGGTTTTTATTAAAATGTGTTCTGGTATATGTACCGGTGTTATAAACAACTGACATAAACCGAAGCGTAGCGAGGGCGGGTCGCTAGTAGGTAATAACGAAAAATTCTACCAGTTTCTTAAAAGTCGGCCATCTTTGTTTCTATAACCCCATCGCAAATATGGGTTACCACCTTTGTTTCGTCAAAAAGTTTTTGCTGAACTGATTCATTTCCCAAACATATCTATTGACCAAACTGCTTTACTTCCAAAACTGTAAATATTTCCGATTTTTTATAAAACTAACCTAACCTAATTAATACGGTTCTACACGATGATCCTGAAATATTCACAGTTTCGGAATAAAAGCAGATTGGTCAAAAGATATGTTTGGGAAATTAAAGAAACGGCACCAATGTTCGACACTCTTAGCTGACATGCACCAGTAATCGACAGAAGCTTTTAATTCAAAGATCATAGGGTTACAAATTGATTGTTGCAAAACAAATGAATAACTCTTATCTTCTTTGCATAAGAGTCAGTGTCGAACATTTGTCGTCCTAAGTCGAGTACTGGTGTCGTTACATTAATCAATTTGACGAAATCTTTTAGCTAATAGTATTGATAAAAATCAGTTTCGCCGTTAAGTTATTAGCTATGACAGTAGGTAATGTAGGTTCGTATTTTCATCCTTTTTACCCGACTGCGGCAAAGCCCAATTACTCTTAACGTGGCAAGGGTCACTGCGTACTTACATTTAAACAAAAACAATATAGCGGCACAAAAAATAAATAAAAGGGTAACTAACATATCTAGACGTCATAAACAAAACATGCAGTCGGTTTTCAATACTTGCTTTTTGTAAGACTTTTTGCATGTTTTTAAATTCTTAGAAACCCTAGGATTTTACCAATGATTTTTGATTAAATAGTTGAGTAATTATAAGGTCTTAATCATGGTATTTTTTTTTATAAATGTAGTTGTTTTGAAATAAACAGCTATTGTTTGAATTTGACGCTACATTCAAGGCCATCGTATACTATCTCCATCTCACGTTCTTCGCGCGGAAGTACATAAAGCCATCCCTCTTGATTCTTGTGTGGGCGTGGCAGCATATGTGGCTACTTAATTACCTCAGCTTTAAATACTACAGTGACTCAGCTACCGCCACTTAAAAATGCACAAAACACAATACCACACAGGTATTGTTCTACAACAATGAACCAAAGCCGCTGATTAAAATGATTAAACAAAAGCCGTAAAAAATGCTCAAAGGCATCCAATTATTGTTGTTGTGGCGTTGGAAAACCGTTTGGTTATCGAACGCCAGCCATGCATTTGTGCAAGGGAAATTATTTTTACGAAATGTACCTTTTTATGGTGTTAGACCGAACTGCCTACTCTGTACATAGGTGTCCCCTTGTTTTACAGAAACTCATTTCACATTTCCCCCGTGTGGTTACCGGGTTAGAATAGTGCCACTCCATGTATTCCCGTGGATGTCGTGAGAGGCGACTAAGGGAATAAAGGCATGTAGTACTGTTAGGCGATGGGCTTGCAACCTGTCACTAATACACTGGTAAACATCTTAGCCTGACTGTGCAAAATGTGGTTACAGAATTATCAACAAGTTTAAAGTTGATGGTATTTCTGTAGCTCTACCTACCCCACTTTGGGAATGAAGGCGTGACGTTATGTATGTATGTATGTCATTTCATAGAATGTATCATTTCGCAGAATTTTCATTTCATACAAAGCTAATTCCTGCTGAAACCTTAATGTTAGGTTAGGTTAGGTTAGGTTAGGTTAGGTTCCCCCCCGATTGTGCTGCCACCTTGCCGTGGTGGGGGGGCTTGCGTGTCTCTATGATCCCCGTGGCTATACCGGACAGGGCTACCCATACCGGAAAGGCTCGGGGTGAGGGGCCAAACTAAGAGCGGCACGTCCCTATCCCAATCCCACCTTCCCGATTTCCCATTCCTTCCCAGCTCCCATCCTTCCTCCCTTTTCCACCGAACCAGTGGCGGGATATCCACTTTCCAGGGCCAGCGCGGGCCCGGGGAACCAAATACTCCCCAAAAGAGCGCACATGAGGGGGGCGACGAGGGGGAGTTTGAAGGGACGGAGCTCGGGTAGGTGTCCCCGTATCCCGTTCCCGGAAAGCGACCCTGGTTCGCCCAGACGTGAGTCTCGGGTCTAATGACCTCTGTTTACAGAGGACATTTTAGACCTGAGACAGGTGTAGTGTGGGTGTTTGAAGGATCGTGGACTTACCCCGGTCACTGCGACTGGGGGGAATAGCCTGCCGGAAAACACCCTACACTCCATGCAGGCTGTGAAGGGAAGGCGAACCCAGCTTTTGCTGATCGCCTAAACTTCATGGGGAGCCACGTGGGTGATGGGCCCACATTGCACGGCTCCCCCAGCTTGGGGAGATCGCTGTGTGCGTACGCAGTCGTCTCCTCCTTTGGCGGTGTGCTCTTCGGAGCGGGCTGGGAGGCGCCCAGCGGGCAATGCTTTGGCGGTACCGCGGCGTCTCCGTTAACCAGCCAGGAGGGTTACGCCGGAGTGGTTTTAAACGGTAGTTCGCTTAGGTGAGAGTCCGTTATACCCCCCATTGCACGGTCATCCTTAGGCCATCGGGGGGATGCGTAAATGCATTTCCACTTCGTCATCAAAAAAAAAAAAAAGGTTAGGTTAGGTTAGGTTCCGCGTTCCGAACCCCTGTGGCCGGGGTTCGGAACGCGGAGCCATGGCACTGGCCATAGGGCGGTCGGACCTCTCCCTGCACAGAGTCATCTCTGCGATGCTGTGCAGCGACAGGTCCTGGAAGGCGGTAGCCTCCTTCTGCGAAAGTGTCATCTCGCTCACGCTCACGCTCCACCGTGAGCGCGAGGAGTCTCCTCTCGCAGCAGAAATTAGCTTTCTATGAAATGAAAATTCTGCGAAATGATACATTCTATGAAATGAGTTTCTGGAAAACAGTGTACAACCCTCTACATAACTATTAATTTCGTGAGGCCCACCAGACTACAAACAGGGAGATTTTTAAAGATGATGATGTTGACACGTTCGGATCGGTCCATTCCTTCAGCGTGTGTATGTGAGTCTGTGTATCTCTCTGGTGGCATCGCAGCTCCCAATCAGATCGACCGATTTGGGTGCGATTTATATTTGGGAAGTTTAAAAAATATCAGGCCGAAAGTTGGTGTCGGATATCAGGGGATTTTATCTATTGAATAGCTATTTCTGAATCTTCGAGTGTATCGATAAAGCCAACAAAGCATTGTCCCGAAGTGGGCGATAACAACTGCGACACAGTCTCTATGAGTAATGCCGTTATTATCGTTAGAACAAGCTCTCATGTCACGTCAATATAGTTACAGTTTTCAAAATAAACGCACACGCACTGCAGTGCTTCTAGGTTAAATGCCAGTTGATATCATTATCTATTTGTAAACTATCACCAATAATACGAGTATTTACTATATAGAATAGAATAGACAGTACCTATTCAACGCAAAAAATAATAATATCAAAAATTAAAAAGTTAAAAATAAACTTACGTTGAATAGGGCATCTCAGCATTGGGCCTAAAAAAAATGGTGTCATATTTTTTTTTTCAATCTTTGACTGCTCAAGCCTAGCGGAACAAACTATCTCGCCTCATACGAGGCCTATTGAGAAGAAAAAATAAAAAACAAAAAAACACGTCAAACAAAACAATAAAAAAGTTAATTTAATAATTCCTAAATTACTAAAAAATATGCCCATATTACCTCATGGTATTATTAGCTGTAATTATTTATCAACTCATTATTTATAAATAAAAAAAAGAATTACGTGTCTAATCCAAACACGACATTTTAGATGAGCGGTCAAAGATATTGTCGTTTAGTATGTATATTTTTAGTGTTTTGTTTGTGATTGGCGTATTTTTTCATATTTTTTTTTTCATTTGATTGACTCAGGAAATGCTATAGGAATAAAAAACAGTTTATTTCATCTCAATAGACCTCATATAAGGCGAGATATTTCACTTTGTTCCGATAGGGTTGACAGCAATCATTTTTTTTTTATAAATAATAGGTACGTATACTTATTTAGTAAGTTTACTTATTAATGAAAAAAAAACGAGCTGTATTATCGCGTAAGTACATATAGCATATCTTGCTCGTCCACAATCCAAAACAATAACATTTCTGCGTCAATCCTCCACAACGAAGCGGATAACATAGATTAAGCCATCTGCCAATTTACAAGTTATTGTGATAATTTTTTTAAATGGCCTGCGTAACGAGAGCGAGTTAGTTGCACGACTTGCACGGTATCCATTATGTATACACGTGACTGTGACTGTATTTATAGTCATTTGGTATATACATAATACATACACAGGAGGACGCCCGCGACTTTGTACGCGTAGAATTCGATCCCCGCTATTTCCCCTTTACTTTATTCAGTTAGTTCAGTTGAATATTCTAGCTTTAGCTTTTGAAGGAGACCTCGTCGTGTTGTTCTCCTATAGACATTATTTTTAGTTTAATGTAACTTTAAATTTCACGCCGCCTCGTCTCGCCGCCGGTGAAAAAGCACCTTGACTTCCATCTTTGGATGATGTAGTTCATTATGAGAGTTTTCAAATGCAGCGTTACAAACGAGCACCATGTTTTGAAAATAAGTGAAACGAACGTTGTGAACCTAATTACTGCCCCAGTTTATAAACATTCGAGATTCGCGTTATCAATTAGCACTTGGCACATTTTACTATGAAAGGTACTGCATAAGATTATCAAACTTTTCTTATAAACGTTCAGGGGGTTATTGTGGCATAATCTGCAGTTACGGCTAGCGTATAGGATATAACTATAGCAGTTATATAGCTTTCTCCTTTTCTCTCAGCGTAAACTGAACAGTATGTCATAATAACCTCCCAGAAGTGCAATTCATAATCACCTATGTTTTGGGAAAGCTAACGTTTGTAGAAATCTGACAAAATTATAAATAAAATAAATAAATAAATATCAGGGACAATGTCACGCAAATCGAACTAATCCCAGAAGGTAATGATTATACTTAAAAACATAGAACATATCTAAAACTCAGGATAAAAACACTCGCGCTCATAATTTAAATATCTGTCCCTACCGATGAACCCGGGACCGCTAGCTACGTTCCTATGGGCAGGGTCGCTACCAACAAGACTAACGTGGCGCCAATATGGAATTGACATAGGGCGACCGCACGACATGACGAGAGCTTACGTCAATTTTAGTCAAGGACACCGCACGGAAAGTATGGAAAATATGTTACATGTCTTTACCCGACTGCCAAGATAAGTATGTATTAATTTTTAGGGTTCCATAGTCAAACTAGGAACCCGTCACGCCAACAAAGTGGTAAAATAAACTCATAATGTGTACCTCCCCTACACGTAACGTGGGGATGTATTTTTTTTCTCGTCCACCTTATAGCGTGGGTTGTCGTTGTATAGGTCTTTCAAAAATAAAAAGGTTTGTGGAAACAATTTTTCGAGAGGGATCCGTTTATGAAATATTAAGCTTTGAAGCACTAATTTTTGTTAGAGTCCAGTCCCATCCCGTCCCCGCCCCAAATAAAAAAGATACACAAAGTATCTCTCTAGTTATTTTTAAAAATGTAGATACTGAAAATATAACAATTCAATTTTAAAAAATCTTTTTTTTAGTTATTTAGGGTTTGTTTTTTTCCTAAACCTAGTAATAACTTAGTAATAATAATAGTAATAGTAGTAGTAGTAGTAGTAATATAATAATGTTCTCCAAATATTTTAATATATTTATGGATCAAAATTTACCGATGTGTTTTCCATACTTTCCGTGCGGTGTCCTTTTACTGACTTCTGTAGTCGTTAATCCATTTTTAAGCCCGCAGGTGCAAATTAACGTAGCCTGATGGCAGCTCTAAATAAGGAAATAATATTTATAGCTGGGCAAAAAGGATACATTATTTTAGAGTGGCGTGGCAGCGACCACCACGTTATGCAGAAGGTTTTGGGTAAACATTGGATCATGTTGCCCATTTTACGGCGGCACTATAATTTTTACACACACTTTTCTAAAAATATATACCGTAATTATTTTATTTTAATTCCACTTTTCTCTGTATTTGAACGTTTTAGAGTTCAAATATTTTTTGTACTTCTTCGATTTTAATTATATTATTCACGCATTAATATTCAGTAAAAATTGGTTTATATATTTAAGTGTTTAACAGACAAAGTAAAAAAAACTTACACTGAACGAATCCAAAATTCAAAACACCGTAATCCAAATATGAAATGTTAAGAATACTGGCACGCAATACTCGCAAAGTTAACGAGTGGCCACATTCATTTCAAAACCTCCAATTTCAAATTTTGCAGTTTTGCAGTTGGCGGGCGAATTTGCGCGCGTCTGCGCACGGTGCGTTACGAAATACTAAAACAGTTCTCCGATTAGCGCCTGAGCGGCCGGACATTGGCGGAATTGGCGGGGTCACGGCTTAGAGCCACAAGCGGGTAGCGGGGCGATTTATACAATTTGTTAGATTAATTTTCTTAGGAACAGAATTTTCATACGCGTTTTTTTCCCGAATTAAGTTATCGCAGTCCTGTTTTTTTAACCGACTTCAAAAAAAGGAGGAGGTTCTCCGCTCGTCGGGCTTTTTTTAATGTATGTTCCCTGATATTACACAAAGAACGCAGGACCGAATAAAAAATAATAATAGTCGATTGGGTATACTTTCTAGTTGATCCCATATCCAGCACGTCGGGATCTGATGATGGGATCTTGAAGAAATCGAGGGAACTCCTCAAATATGATAGGGATAAATAGGTATACGTGGACGACACAACTGTATTATTATGATTGGGTACTAAAAGGTATGAAATAAAATAAATGTTTTAAAAACCTAAAAACCGTGTTCAAAATGAAAGAAATACCTTTTTTTTAAATGATAGGATATATAGGTCAGTCCAACTGAAGTCGGCGTCCCACTATATTTTAACCAAAAGTCGAATTCAGTTGAACTGACCTAACCTACCGTTTTAAAAGAAGTTATTTCTTGCTTTTTGAAGACGGTTCTTAGTTTTTTTTTATTTTCAGTCAATTTTTTCTTATATCAGAAATGAATTTAACAGTGTCAATTTAATCTGTTTGTATTACTAACGCGGTATCGGTTTAAATATTGATAACGACAATCCCTAAGAGTGTCCCTAGTCCCTGCACTGGACTCAAGCTTCTTCAAATATTAGCAATTCAAACCGAATCCAAAAATTGTTAGAACGAGTTATACAAAAACGCTGGCTCTCGTTCATTTGATCGTTACAACTGCCCAATGCCCATAATGGCAAATTTAGTGGTGGTAGGAATCCTGTGCTGGGTCCGTCCGGATCGCTACCACCATCTTATCCATTAACCACCCGCCAAGCAACAGTGTTCGCATTGTTGTGTTCCAGTGTGGGGATAAGACAACCGGTGAAATTACTAGCATGGAGGTATTCCATCTTAGTCCTCAGGGTTGGCAACGCATTTGAGGTCTTAGGATTATAGTCTTGAGAATTCAAATGTCGTATATTGGAAATTTGACGTAAGCTCCACATATTATTTTTGTACAAAACTACGAGTAGTAACTTAAGTTTTTCACCTATAACGCTTCTGAAATATAATATACATACGTAGTCGGGTCCTAAGTTCTGTCACAACCTTTTTGTTTTCACATTTCAAAGACGGCCAGAAATGTTTTGAATTAGGAACATAAAAAACCAAATTATTTTACTCCATTTTAAAATATGAAGTGGTCCCAAAAAGACATAATCGCGGTAATTGCGTGGTAACGCTGCGGTTACAACACTTACAACAAGGCAACTAAGATTTTTAAACTTCTCAAAAATTTTAAAATTACGTTCAGTGGAGATTCGAACTTAGATCGCAAGAGGAGCGGTCGGCCTCGTACGGTTAGGTGGTTAGGACACCTGCAGAATTGGACGTTATTTTAATAATTTCTTATTTAGTTAATTATTATAAATAAAATCACTTGTAAATAATTTATTTGAAGATAACGTCAATAACCAATTATCTGTTGTCAACTCTTAATTTTGGCGACACACTAGCCTAGTTGGTAGTGACCCTGCCTTCGAAGCTAGGGGTCCTGGGATCAAATCCCGGTAAGGGCAGATATTTGTGTGATGAGCACGAGTATTTGTTCCTGAGTCTTGGATGTTTTCTATGTATTTAAGTATATCTAATATGTAAAATTATTGTGTCACAGTGTTAGTTACCATACTCCTCCGAAACGGCTTGACCGATTTTGATGAAATTTTGTGTGCATATCGGGTAGGTCTGAGAATCGGCCAATATCTATTTTTCATACCCCAAAGTGACATGAAAGAAAAAAATGCAGCGGGCGAAGCCGCTGGCGGGTCGCTAGTATTTCTCTATATAAGTAAGTTTATCGTGGTCTAGTACCCATAGTACAAGCCTAGAAGCTTAGTTTGGGACTAGCTCAATTTGTGTGACATTGTCCCGTGACATTTCTTTATTTTATTAAATAAATTGCATGCTTATTGTGCCATCAGCAATTTTTCTTTGTTTTTTTTTCACTGTTTAATCTTGATTGAGTTCAGTTGACATCAGACCACGGAAATGAAGTGCAAGATACGTTGTTTTAATCGGTTTTTAGTGGCTACTCTTTACTCTACTTGTTTTCCTTGAAATGGGTGGCAGGTGATCCAGATGTTTCCAACCTTTTGCATTATTGTTTTTATTCATTATTTTAGCCTTTTGTTGTTTTTATTTTATTTTAACACTTTGTAAGCGTTTGGTGAATGTTTCTATACGGAGCGTTTTGGTTTGAGATTCCATTTAATGATGTATTTCAGATTTTGAATTTAAATGACATTATGAGGGATGTCAATGCCGATGGCGGCAAGGCTTTTTTATGGTAATTTTGGTACTGTGCATAAAATATAAATGTGCTATTTTTTATATTTTCTGGCATTGTTGGAGAAAAGCACTATACTCAAAATAGCTCACGATCGAGTGAAAATCTTTCCCTAGCTTTCCCGTCTCACAAATAACATATTCTAATCCTTTCCAGTGCACGCTGTGCGATTGTGGATTCTATTACCTACTGACATAAGGCAGTCTCGGTCTGTAGATTCTTTCAAAACTAAAGTGAAGAAGTTCTGGTTTGACACTTGTCCTTCAAACTTTTTCCTTTTATTATGTATTTGTTTATATTTATTTATTGTATATATTTATTGATATCTATATATTGATATTTATACCAATTTCAATCTGGGTATAATATACCATAATTTCCTTAGTGTCGTGCTTATTTGGCTATTCGTTGACATTAATTATTATTTTTTAATCGCTCAAAGGTTAACCGGAAGAGATTCCTTAAAGGGATAAGTTCGCCTTTGAACGCGCCTGCCATATTTTTGTTATCTCTTTTGTTTGTACAATAAATTGTTTACATACATACAGGCATAACATACAAGCCTCGACCGGCAGGGGCGGTTGCTGGACTCGTATATAGCATACTCGTCCCGCAACGGCCTATATCCCGGCCTGTCAGTAATGGATTTAAAAATGGCACGCCACTGGTGTCATGCGCCACTCGTGGAAAATATGTATGCGAATTGGTGCCTTGCGCAACGAATAGGTAATATGTTATATTATTGTCGTAAAAATAATGCAACTTGACACACCCACATATCATCACGCCTTCATTCCCAGATTGGGTTACTCAGACTTACAGAAATACCAACAACTCTAAAAAGACTTGTTTATAATTCTGTTACCACATTTTGCACAATCAGGCCAAGAAGTTTACTATTGTATTAGTGACCACTTGAAAAGGTTGATAACCACTGTCATTTTTAAATTTAACCAATATCCAGAAACAAAGGCTACAAGCTTGTTCTTCGTGAAAAACAATAATAATTGAAGAAGGAGTTAAAATCGATTTCAATATGCCTATGCCTTATGCCTCCCTTGTCATACGCCACACGTAAAGAAAAATGACGAGACGCCTGTCGTGCCTTCCCCAACGCCAACCCCGGTGGTATAGGTGATAAGCTTAAGTAAAGGACCTGGGCCTCTATTCTACTGCGTTAAAACGATATCGTGTTTGACGTGTTCGGCCGCCATTATTATCATTGACGTAAGAGTTATCAAAACGTTGACAATACGTACACAGGTTAAAGGCGATATCGTTATTACCGTGCAGAATCCCAGTCCTGCCCTGTTGTATGTGGTTGTGTACAAAATTAATATGGAGCATATGTCAAATTTCAAATATAGAATGTCAAACGGTCTATACAGACGTGTTACAACTGGATACAACGGGTCCTTTACGTAAGTTTTTCACCTATAAAAAAGTGTTGCGCTTAGGAGCTTATCGCTTAACAGTACATTTTCTGAATGAGTCTGAAAATAGTAAGGCTCGAGATATCCCGTATTTGTCAATGCGGCACGCGGATAAAAAGTACCGCGAAACCTGTTTTTCAGGCGATTTTTTCTAACATTGAACAAAGTTACTCTATCATAATTTGACGGAATAGTTCAACATATATAAAGTGTTGCCAGATACAATTTTACTTCGAAGTAAAATTGTATCTGGCAACACTTTATAACTTGTGCTAAGCTACTAAACGCACACAAAACCCGTCAGCGACAACTGTCAAAGAAGGCTAACCACAGCGAAACTCGTCCAGGGCCTCTATTGTAATGGGTTACGACGATATTGCGTTTGACGTGTTTTAGTATTGTTTTTAACTGGGCCGCCATTATTGTCAAGTAAATAAAAGTTATCAAAACGTAGACAAAGGCAATATCGTTTTTACCGTGTATTATCTTATAGTCCAGTCCCATGACTGCACGTTTGCAATATAGATTTTATGACCAAAAATTAAGATTCCGGTATTTTTTAAAGAAATTGTACGAAATTAAGTTACGGTTACTTTTAAATGTGACTGACGAAAATTAAGTATACATATAAATGGACGACTAATTTTCGCTACTCACATGTAAAAGTTACCGTAACTTAATTTCAGTCCTTAATTACGAGTAGGTACAATTTCTTTGAAAAAATAACCAAATCGAATTATAACGTTTCAATTAAAATTTCCCTCGGAACTCCATATCGTCGGTCTAGATGTGATACCTCGTAACTATTTTTTTTTGGTAAAACGAGATTTTGATGCAGAACGTTTCCTGCATCCTGCATCATGCCAGAAACCTTCTGCATCAAAATCTCGTTTTACCAAAAAAAATAGTTACGAGGTATCACATCTAGACCGACGAATTATGTTAATTCCACAAGGTGTTGTTAAAAAGATATAAACTTTATAAATGGTCGTTGCCTCACAAATTTTAGACTCACTAGCGCAGGTAGCGTATCTATATGTATATACGGTGTGTCCCTGGATAGGTGCACAAACGAATAACTATCGGAACTAAGTAAAACATCACGCCTCATATGAGGCTTATTGAGAAGCATTATTAAATAAATAAATAAAAAGACAAAAACATACTCTAGGATTAAAAACCCGTTTATTTCATATCAATAGAGCTAGGTATTTCACTTTGTTCTGATACGGTTGAAAGCAACCAAGATTTTTTTAGAAAAAAAAAGCAAATGACGCCAAATCTTTTTTTAATATTTATTTTTTCGGTGAAAGTGCATCTAGTTTCATCCCTATTCGTTTTTGCACCTTATCAAGTGATTTTTCTATACAGTGTATAAAAAATATAAAAATAATCTTTATACTTGAAAAAAATATAACACTTCCTACACACTACTTTGTTCAAACAATTATTGAAATAGGTACCTAGTGATGTATTACGAATGTTACGATGCGTAATCTTAACATGGAATGCAATACAATCCCACGATCGCGTGTGTTACGCATTCAGAAAATTATAATAATAGCTCATCCTCATAAAGAAATATATTTATAACGATCTAGTATTTCTAACACATGTATATTGATATTAATGTTATCTGTATTGGTCAAATGAACGACCAAAAGACAGCAAGAAAATAAAGTTTGCTTATAATTTCTAGTTAAGGTTACTAGTTATTTTTACGGTTTTTTTAATCTTAGGCAAGGTCTCTTTGCCTGATGATTATAAATGTAAAGATACACTTTTCACCTTATCACATTGAACGAAATAAGATGTATACATTTCTTTGAACTCGACTGTACAAAAAAAGATAATATAACATGTGGTAAAAAGCTATGTACGGGTGATATCGAATGTTAGTTATAGGGATAGACGGGCATCACTGAATGAACCCCAAACTATGACTTATCAACCGGTGCCTAAAATACGGGGATAAAATACTCTCGGCTTATGGTAAAACCCCCATGCACTGGCTAAGAGCAAGTTAGTGAGAAAATAAATATTGATGACGAGGGCCAGGATATTTGTATTTACAAGCTTTAACTTGCTTATTTTTATAGAAAATAGACAGCATGTAGCGCGGCTTAGAGACCGCAGATGGACTACAACTGTCACAGCATGGAGGGGACCAATGGGCAAACAGAACAAAGGGAGAGCTTATGCTCACTGGGAAGATGACATTATAAAACCGGGCAAGAGCATGTCGGACCATGCACAGTATAAGGTTCCGAAGCGGTTAAGTACTGCAAACATAAAAATCAACAAGTAATAACTAATTTTCTATTTAAAGTCAATTGGTGCCAAAAGATGATTTTAGTAGGTATAAACACTTTAATCGCCTGTATCTCAAGAACCAATGATGTCTACTTAGTCATGATAGTTTTCCTTAAAAATTCGTTATATGTCCTTTCATTAAACTTTTTTTTCAGATTTTTAGAAATTGTAGTTTTGGCCCCCCCTTGAGTCTAACAAAAATTAGTTAATATTTTATAAACGGTTTGCTTAATCGAAAAACTGTTTTTACAACCCCGTAATATTTTTGAAAGACCTATCCATCGATACCCCACACGATGGGGTAGACGCCAAAAAAAATAATACATCCCCATGTTACGTGTAGGGTTTTTTTTTACTATTTATTGTACCACTTTGTTGGCGTGACTAATATATGCATATTCATGCCAAATTACAGCGTTCTAGTACTACGAGTCTCTGCGCTAGGCTGCGGACGGACGGACGGACGAACATCGCGAAACTATAAGGGTTCCTAGTTTGTATACGGAACCCTAAAAAAGCGGGGGCAAAATGACAACTGATTGCCGAAGACCGAGAAAAATGGAAGTCTTTCGAAGAGGCCTGAGATGAGTTCCCAGGGGGGATATTTTGCTGTAAGACTAATTAAAAACAATTATAATGTACTGTTCCGTATTTTTTGGTGATCAATACCAAGTATTTTCATGCTCGTAAAGTCCTTCTTTATGCTGGGTATGGGCTGCATAAAATCGCATTTTATGCACTAGTGCATAAAGTGTTGTCGTCATCTTACTAGACTAAGATAATTAAGCCCTAAAGCCAGACAAACGAGGTGACTGCACTAAATAAACTTGTTATTCGAATACATTTACTTTCATTTAATTGCCTTCAAAGTTGCAAATAACGAAAACGAAATTTTAATTTATTAAATACGAGCATCACTAACAAAAAAAAAATACAAAATCAACGTGTGACTTGGCAGTATTGCGTTCGACCTAAGTTAAAAGTTTCATGCATTTTTTTTTAAAGTTCAAAAAGAAATACAGTGGCGGGAAATAGGTTTTTGTCTCGTTTTGGACTATTTATTAGTTGTTTACTTCGTCCTAAGTTTAAAGCTACATGAAAAATTCAAAAAAAAGAAAAAAGTATTGGCGGGAAAGAGTTTGTTGCCTCGTTTTAGAATATTTAATTAGTTATCTTTGCAAAAGTTGTATACGTTACAGAATTTTGTTAAAATATCGTCAAGTAAAGAGGAAATAATGCTCACTTTATTGTTCCTGATCCAAAATAAAAAAAAGTGTAAATAAATGTGTAAAATGTGTGTAGTGTGTGTAGTTGTAGAAAGTGTAAATTTAAATCTTTTTGTATTTTTAATCAGGAAATAAAGGGCAATGTCAAATATCTGGCATTCCGGTAAGTATTGTAAAAGGCTTCAATTTTTAGTACAAAGGTAAACCGAGGGCAATGCAATATTTATGATATCCAAGAGCTGATTGGAGTCGGAAGGTGGCAACAGGATATCCGCTGTACTTTACGTAGATCCTGCTGAATTGGGATACATTAGTTTGGTCTCGATAAAGATAATGATTATGTAGTGCAGTCGGCGCCAAAAGATCTTTGTACAAAAACATATTTTCTTATAGCACGTGGAACGCAAACGAACAAACATGCCAGAGTCAAAGTCGAGACGAGTCGAATGGGTTCTGAGGCAAAGGACATTTACAATCTCTGCAAGTCAATATGCCGGCTATCCCCACACCGGAATACGATAGTGAGAACACGATAGTGGTAGCTATCTGGATGGACCCTACAAGATACACCGTGTCAGAAATTAAAACAAATTAAAATTGTTTTTAAACGTGGTTTATAATTATATTAGTTCCAAGTAGGTATTTAAAACAACAACTGCACTGGGTCCGGTGTACAGTCAAGTTCAAAAGTATGTATACACTTTAGTACCTTGTCACTTTAATCGCTTGGATAATTTCATATGGCAGTTTAAACATGACGTTAAATAGACAAGGTACTAAAGTGTATACATACTTTTGAACTTGACTGTACACCTTTAAAGTATCAATATAATCAACACTTATGTACGAGAAGTGCACTTCAACAAATGCAGTTTGAATACTAAAACGCAAATAAAACTAATCTTAGAAAACTATATTTCTGTCGGCAGCGATCGTATTATTTCATTATTATTTTACAACATTGCTTTTTATAAAGTGCGAAGGTACTGAAAATAAATTTTCAGTATAAGCTATTGCCCGGTTTTGTATAATTCATAGCATGAAATCCTTAGTAATATTATAAACGCAAAAGTTTGTATGTTTGTTACTCTTTCACGCTGCAATGGCTGGACGGATTTAGATGAAATTTGGAATGAAGATAGCTTATACCCTGGCTTAACACATATGCTGCTATTTATCCCGGTTTTTTTTTTTTTTGAGGGAATAAATAGAAATCTGCGTGGACGAAGTCGCGGGCAGAACCTAGTAATTAATAAACACATAAATGTTTCATGCTCAAAAAATCATATTACCTGTTGGTCATTTGTTAACTTTCTTATAAAAAGCCCTCTCATAAGACCCAATACCTCTTTTAGTAACATTGAAAGAAAATGTAACCTTGTGGGACGAATCATAGGGTGCCTTTTATGTTCGGCATTTTGTCCCAAGCAAGAACCTGAGGACTCGGGAGGTTATATTGTGAACTAACAGTTGTAAACCTGCATCCGCTACTCTGTACCAAATTGTCACCACCAATGATATATTTATGAAAAAAGTTTATTTCCTAGAATTATTTTACGAAACACAATCTCGACTGACGTTTCCACCATGCCCCTAGCCGCCGAGATAACGAAAAGTTTACAAACACGCCACGGAACGGAGTATTTCACACGTTACACTCCGGGTTTAAAAGAAAAGATTTTACACACACACACATTAAAGAAGACACAGGAAGGAAACTTTAGTCAAGATTTCCCGATTTTGTAAAAGAAACCAGCAGAGTAGGTACTTTTCACCTTTCTCTATTCTCTGCCAGCTTCTTTAACCTGATACGACACAACATTGGCCTTCTGTCTTATTTGGCTAAAGTATGTAAGCCTAGGGTTTACTCCTCCACATTTCGTTCTAGTTTGCCCTCAAGAATCACCACCAAAAGCCACCATCATAGTACAGGATAAATAAAGGATGCATAACGAGGTATGTCTAAAATCATGTTTACCCATAATTAACGTGCTGCCCACTTCAAATGTGTCGCAATCAACAAAATGCCAAAGCCGCGACAAACTTATAAACACCACCTGAGCGAAATAAAACCTGATAGCATCACCTCTACATACATTCGAACTTGACCGCACTATTAACTTTGTGGCGTATGATCCTGGAGATAATTAAATTTGAAGTTTACTCCATCGTGATAAGAGCGATGACGGATAGAAAGATTTGCTCGTGGTGAAGGGAAGTCGAGTGCATGTGCCCTTAGAGCCTTAGATATTTCTAGGCTTTGATTTTGCAGGTCAGAAGCCCTTATGGCCGTTTCGACACCTGAAGCTTTATTACCCGATTAACAATTGGTAGAGGCTTTATTCGCGAAAAAACTTTTCTTTTTCTTTCGTTTCTATACTATAACTATACCTAAATAGTCATAGTCATAGTACAGTGTTTCATTTGAGAACTATTCAATTTTAACCTTTTGAACGTCATTGACCGCTATAGCCGTCATGGTTACAAACACATACATAACATCAAGCCTTCATTCCCAGAGTGGGATTGGCAGAGCTAAAGAAATACCAACAACTCTAAAAAGACTTGTTTATAATTCTGTAACCACATTTTGCACAATCAGGCCAAGAAGTTTGCTAGTGTATCAGTGACAGGTTGCAAGCCCATCGCCTAACAGTACTACAAGCCGTTTTTCCTTTAGTTGCCTTTTACGGCATCCACGGGAAGACATGGATTGGCACTATTCTAACCCGGTAACCACACACACCACACCACACGGGGATGATCGTTGACAGCGTAAATTGACCTAGTGTCTTTGAGGACGGTTGACATTAGCTACAGTTTCTAGCCGCCAATGGCGTTCAAAAGGTTAACTACCCCTGCGGGCCTATTATGATTGTGCTTACCGATGTGGATAAACGTGGATAAAAAATCTGTTACTTTCTGACCAGTACGTAAGTGCGAGAGTGACGGATGCTTTATCTTTATCTTTATATTAAGGCGGCCTTAATTCGGGCCCTGGACGAAAATGACTAGGTATCTAAGTTCATTATTAAGTCACTGTAAGACAAATTTCCAAAAAAATATCGTAATTTCCTCACATCCTGTCACATTCATTCTATTAGTAGGTGTGTTGGCGAAGTTGATTTTGTGCTAAAATTGTTTTATTAAATTCAAAAGACCTGCATGTACAGTCAACCAATTTGATTCCTAGGCCACTATTGACTATGTTATTCTGACTTTGTCAACCAAATTAAAAGAAGTTTCTTATGTTTTGGTTGACAACGTCACTTTGACGTCACTTTGGTCGATAGTGGCCTATGAATCAAATTGGTTGACTGTACATATGAATAGTTATTGGTTCCCTAGTAGAGGCGGGATACATGGGCCGATTACAACAAGTGAGGTGTCGTTATATTCGTCTAAACGTCGCGAATGTCACTGGGTACTTAAATTAAAACAAAAAACAATACGGCGAAATAAAACATATTAAATGGTAGGTAACTAACATGTACAGGCGACATATTCAAAGCATTATTTTTGTTACCAAATCACTGTCAATGAAATCACGCGGGAACACCGCCTATTGTTTTACCATGTTGCATAAAATTGTTATTATTCGTTTCAAATTGTGCAAAAAAGAGTATTGTATTGTACTGTCTCGTTTGACTGTCATATTCTTGTGATATATTGCTGGTGACTTACCTATAGGTACCATATTGGTAAATACACATAGGTACATGAATATGACACATCTATCCATCCATGACGAGAGTGCAAACATTTGCGGCCATCATTCAAGTATTTCCCCTGTGGAAAATGCGTAGTACTATTGTCATTTTAATCGGTGCACCGTGCGTTATGTTATGATCGATCAAAGATACAATACAGGTTACACATTAAACAAAGTATTGTATCTATTTACATAAAAACTCATCCCGGGAATCCATGCCCTAATTCTGATTACCATCAAATTAAAAAAAAATCCAAATTTCAAAATTTTATTTCTGACACTATGTTATTTAACAAAAAATAATCCTTATGATGAAGCCTTTCGATCGGTATGATAAAGATACAGGGTAATTATTTACCTCGTGTAACGGGTTCGATTCCCGGATCAACCATGTAATTATTGAAATATCTATGAATGCAGTTTAAATTGTTTTTCAAATTAAAATAATGTCTTCTTTCAGTAAAATGTTCCATCTACAATATTCAAGGTACTTTCCTTCCATGTGGCATAGCCGTGGGACGCCGTGTATATAAACTTATTGGTAGACTAATAAAAAGAATACGTACTAGAGAATATCCCATGGCCCCAAACTACTACTACCTACTCTGACCTGGTCTGAGATTCTACACGGTAAAAACGATATCGCCACGTGTTTCCGCACCGTCAACGTTTTGATAACTGTTATGTACTGGGCCTCTATTCTAGTGCGTTATAACGATATCACTTTTGACGTGTTTAAGAATCGTTTATGACACAGTCGCCATTATTGTAACTGAAATAACGTCGGTGAAACTGCAATACCGCCTAACTAACAAATTGGACAACTTGCAAAATACTCCTTAATAATCAAGTCTGTAAGGCACATTTTGCAGTTTCCTCAATGATAAGAGTTATCAAAACGTTGACAATACTGAAACAAGTCAAAGGCGATCGTTATTACCGTGTGGAAACTCAGGCCAGGGCCTCTATTCAGGTGCGTTATAACGATATCGTTTTTGACCTGTTTCCGTATTGTCAACGTTTTGATAACTCTTATGTCATTTACAATAATGGCGACTGTGACATAAACGATTCTTAAACGTGTCAATCACGATATCGTTTTAACGCACCTGAATAGAGGCCCAGGACAGTAATGGCGGCAGAGTTAATAACGATACTACAACACGTCAAACACAATAGAGGCCCTGTATGCTGGGGCCCTGAGAGCTGGGCTTCTACATGTAAAACCAGCCTTTAAAATATCGTGTTAAGAACTTTAAGACCATGTTATCGCACCGTCAAAGTTATACGAAAGAGCTCTCGTTATTGACGGTAATGGCGGCCGCGTTAAAAACAATACAAAGACAATATTGTCTTACCCAGTACAATAGAGGGTTTATAGACAGAAAAGATAAACAACTCAAATAAAAATAGCAACAGTAAAGTGCTTTAAAAATTACTCTGACATAAATAATTATTCGTATGTATGAGTGTTAGTGTGTGTGTGTGTGTGTTTCCGTGTGAGAATACTTGTATGTATGTGTCTCAGAAGTAGCTCGACTTATACCTACAAAACAGTATATACCGCCTTGGCCAATTTAAAATCTAGATTAGCCAATAAACGACTGCCCACCAGGGTGACTCGAACTTCCTAATTAGTCATGAATCGAATCAAGGACGAGATACCTACCGTCGCAGATTCCATGTTGTGATTATCTTTAAGTGGGAGATCAATTATTTCTAGTGTTTCTTTTATACCGTGTAAACTCTTAACTGTAAGCATTGTATCCTTTCGGTGATCCTTAATAAATAAATAAAAAGATACAGTTAGATCACAAATATAAGTTACGCCGGCAATCTTCGTCGACGCAGATAGGTGCTCACTATGCCGAAGATAAACGAACATAAAAATCAATTCAATACAAACCTTGTCGTGTTACGCGTAAGGTAGAATATGAAATGCCAGTTAGACTCGTGCTTTCTCGCTCATGGCGATTAACGATTAGCGCTTAGCGCTCGTGCGTCTCAGCTTGTGTACGAATGACAGCTGACGCGACGCTAAATAAAATGGCGGTCGACGGCTTCGCTGCAATGGCTGCCGAATATTTGACCAATAGCCGTCGAAATTTTACCTTATAATTAGCCAATACGTTTTCGCGCCTTCTAAAAAAATGCTTTCCGCGCAGGTACATCGTTGTAACTTAATATTTCTGGTACTACTGTACTGCAATACCGCGTAACTAGCCAATTCAGCATGATACTACATATGTAGTATAAAACAAAGTCGCTTTTTCTGTTCCTATATCCCTATGTATGCTTAAATCTTTAAAACTACGCAACGGATTTTGATGCGGTTTTTTTTTAATAGATAGAGTGATTGAAGAGGAAGGTTTATATGTATAATACTTTAATCCGGAGCGAAGCTAGAGCGGGTCGCTAGTTTTAAATATCTCTATCTGGAAAACCGAAAAAAAATATTCCGAATAAGGATTTGTAAGTTTCATTAAAGTAAAAAATCTTTCAAAAAACGTGAGGCTTTTTCAAAATATTGCTTGTGCAACACCAAACAAGAGTCAGAGTAAAATTTAAAGACATGGCTAATTTAGAAACACGTACAACTAATAAGGCAACGAGTAAAATATTGGAACAGCGCCGTATAAAATGAGTAAACATGTATTTTGTCGGTTAGTTAAACAAGACACGTTACTTATTTAGTGTTACACAGAAACAGACGCGGACTAACAAAACCTGACGCATAAAAACTGCGCCTCTCGCTGGCATTTTATATCATAACCGGAAGAGATCCCTTAAAGGGATAAGTATGCACTTGTGTATCCCTGATACAGTTTGTCTACTTTAGAATATTCTCTTGTGTTTTATATGTATAATAAAATGTTTACATACCTACATATAGGAAAAAAGAGGCCAAGTGCGAGTCGGACTCGCGCACTAAGGGTACCGAACCCTATCTATAAAACGGGGTAAGAGCATGTCCGACCATGCTCAGTGTAGCAGCGTTCCGAAGCCGTTAAGTACTTACTACAAACATAAAAATCAGCAAGTAATAGCCAATTTTCTAATAGTCTTAGTAATAGGCATACGTCGTTATCGCGGGTACAAAAACGATTTGACAGTACAGAAAGATTATGAAAAACAAGCAATAACAGACGCGAAACTCATTTTGAGGAACATATATGCCTACTGCTACGAGTTTAAAATGTATCACACATTAGGTATTTCTAATACCCAACCTCCATACTTGACTTGAGTCACTTGTTGAACTTAAATAGATTAACTATGCAGTCGCAATGCAAACTCTTTAATAATTTTTCCTATTTGACATTGTCATTTGTTAGTAAGTACATTATCTATCAATTATCCGACCTGATAACTGTGTGTAATATATTTATTGCCGAGTGCTTTTAAAATGCCGCGAAGGAAAAAAACGTGCGAAGAATTTGTGGAGTTGTGGACAAAGGATTATCCTGAATTACAGGCTCGCGATACAAAATTATATTGCACTAAGTGCAATGTCAGTCTCCCCCAGAGCTTCTATGGAACGACATTTCAACTTGGAAAAGCATACATCCGTCAAAAAAGATTTTAGGATGGAATTGACCAAATTTATGGTAAACTGTAATATACCATGGTCTCAGTTAGAAAATCCCATATTCAAAAATTTTATCAATATATTGTTAAAATTGTTAAAAAAACACGTTAAAATATAATTAAATTTACTTATTTCCTATGTATAAACTTGTTAACTAAACAGATGGAAACATATGACAACAGTTTAACCCATACCCCTTTGCGGCTGTATTTTTTATTGATCTTTTCTAGAGAAAACTCTCCACATGTAAAGAGCTTCTTAGATGTTTAGTAGCTGTAGGCAGAATACGTCCGTTTCTACCAAATAGACATTCTGTTTTATCTGCTCTTTATCTGATTGGTAATTGTACCCGCGATAACGACGTATGGTAATAGGGTTCCCGTTTTACCCTTTGGGTACGAAACCCCAAAAACGACTGTTAGGCCCGGCGATCTATGACATGAATGAGTTTTACTGTTATAATAATCCAGGTGGAACTGGCTGTTATTACTTTATTAATATGTTTGATATTGCGTTGTTCAGTGTAATTAGGTAACCAGACATTGAATAAATGAGTATGAGTATATAGATATGTACATACAAAACAGCGATAACCGTTTGTAAGAAAAGTGAAGCGATACATTCCGCCAGCCTTATTCTACAGTTTTGACATATTGTTATCGAATTTTCATAGTTCTGACAGCTCTTATTAAATTGACAGTGAAGGCCTACGAGTTATAAACAGTACAATAACAATACGTGTAAAAACAGTGCACAATAAGGCCATGTTACAAACAAAAATAATGTGCGGTGAATATATTTATTTGATGTTATTAATTTTACCTTACTCACTTACTTGCCTTAACTTACAATTATAGGTTAATAATAATAATATACTATAAACTTTACCTAATTATTCCGTTAACTGTCCATAACCCAAGTATTAGCATTAGAACCCTATTGGTTCAACAAAAAACAAGTTTTTTTTCTTTTTATAAGCACACACAGGCACTAAATTCTCAGAAGTCCGTCAAATGCCAATAAGGATAAGATAAATTGTGGAACCCAAAAACAAACATGACACTAGGTACGCACCTAACACTGCCAGGCTCTTTAAACTTTATTTCTTAACCTTTTCAACGCTATGCCAAATACAAAACCAGAGCGAATGTCAACTTTGCCTCATAGATACTGGGGTCTATTTTGCGCTGTCAGACATGTCGGAAACATCCGTCAGTGGCGTTGATAAGGGTAACATAGTATAAAACGAAGTTGCTTCCCGCGTCTGTCTGTGTGTCTGTATATCCGCTAACTCCTAAACCGCGCAACGGGTTTTGATACTATTCACATTTAATGTTTGATATTTTTTCACAGGTTTTTATGGTAACTCATCACTTCATCGAATTTAATTTCATCGAACGCTATTTTCTGCTGAAACCATAATGTATTTAGGATATATTAAACATTAGTTACATAGGTTAGGTTAGGTTAGATGTTAGCATTATTAATATACCCTCACTAGTTATTTAATCGAATTTTATATTAATTGTTAGGTTAGTCGGGTTAGGCTCGTAAAACACACTTTCCCGAAATATGCACTTTCTCTAAAGGTGCACTTCTTTAGAAGGGTCATTTTCTCAGAAGGTACACTTTCTCTAAAAGTGCACTTCCCGATAAGTACACTTTGTCAATAGGTGCAGTTTCCCAGAATATGCACTTTCGCAGAAGGTATATTTTTCCGGAAAGTACACTTTAGGGGTAGTGTCCCTGTTTTATAGTACTAAGGGTTTCTATGAAATAGTGCAAATGCAAACAGACGGACACACAGACGGACGGACGGACAGAAAGACCAAAACTATAAATGTTCCCTTAAAATATTTGGCTACTTTGGATACTTCTTACTATATACATGAGAAACATGTACATTTCGGGAAAGCGTGCATCTTGGAAAAGTGGACTGAATGAAAAAGTGCACATTTCGGGAAAGCGTGCATTTTGGAAAAGTGTACATTTTGGGAGTGTACAGATTGCGGAAAGTGCACCTTTGCAGAAAGTGCACATTTCGGGAAGGTGTGTTTTACGAGCCTAACCCGGTTAGTCTATTCCCTACCCAACAGTATAAGGTGGCCGTAGCTAAAGTTTGTCACATCCATGGTTGCCTACATTCTAGATGCTAAGTTGAGCGCGAGCGTTGAAAATGACGGGGATGCAAAGAGTTGCATTGACTCATTTTATTGAATCCTTATTAAGACTGTTAAAATTAATATAAATAATATAAATTATGTCTTATATTATAATATATAAGACATAATTTAAATGTGACACTTTATAACATGTGTACATATAATAAAAAAATTGACATTATTGACTCTAACAATTATGTTAGCAATTATTATATTTTAACAAAAGGTAAATTTTACCTGCCTAATTATTTTAAGAAACAGATAGCTATGTCGCTATCCTATTTTTTTGACATTTCAGCCAAGAATTTGGCTCCTGCTGCTATTCAGCAACCTGACAGGTTTTTGGAACATGTTCCAATTACTACCAATCATTTAAATTAAATCACAAGACAACAGAGGAGCTCAACCCTGGCAACCAAAATTGTAATAAATATAAGGACAAATTTAGCAGCAAAGTATCTAATTATATCACTCTGGTTCACCAGAATATTCAATGTATAAGGAGTAAAGACCTGCAAGTCGAGTTATTTCTTAATAGTAATAGCATTGATATTTTATGTATAACGGAACACTGGCTAACTAGTAACGAAGCTATGTTTAATTTTATCAACCACCAGGTCGGCAGTTTATTTACTAGAAATAGCTCGATACATGGCGGGTCGTTAATCATATTAAACAATAAATTAAAATTTAAAGACCGTAAGGACATTGTGTCCTTATCTGTTGAACGAATATTAGAACTCGCTGCAATAGAGTTAGAGCAATTCATAGTTGTATGTGTATATAGGCCACCATTAGGCAATTTCGAAATTTTTGAGAAGATTATGGAAACTGTTCTAATAAAATTATCTTATTCGAGAAAAAAAACAATTATAGGTGGTAAATATTTTAGAAAACAGTCCACTATCCAAAAGATTAATAAATCTTTTCAAATCTTTCGGCCTGACACATACTTTTATGGAGCCAACTAGAGTTACTGACACTAGTGCCACGTGTATTGATAATATTTTTACTGATATAATTCCTATTGGTAAGAGTGTGATCAGCAACCTGGAATCGGATCATTTGGGTCAATTAATTAAATTCAAATCCGTATCGAATAATATTCCAAAAAAAGAAATTACTTTTGTGCCAATAACTGCAGACCGTGTGGAAAGAATGAGACATAACCTAGTGCATAATTTGCCCTTTCTAACAACTGATAAGGGACCCAATGACATGTACAACTCATTCTTTCACACATTCATAAAACAATTTAACGCAGTATTTACATCCAAATCGGTTGTGGTTGGTGGTGCAAAGGTTTTCAGTGACTGGGCTACTGCGGACTTACATAAGCGTAGAAGAATACTGTATCAACTATATGAGGAACGGAGGTATAACGCGAGTGAGGAGTTTAAGGAACATGTCAAACAGTATTCTAAGCAATTCAAGATAGACTGCCGTATAACTAAGCGAAATTTTTTAAGTAACAAAATCTTGAATAGTTCTGATGTTATTAAAACGACCTGGAAAATAATTAATGAAGAAACAGGTCGCCGAAAAAAGAACATTAACGACTATCGTTTAAAAGTAGATGGTAAAATAATAGATTCCAATCCAGATATCGCAATTGAATTTGAAAAGTTTTTTACCGATATACCAGTGTCCACGACTAAGTGCTTGAACTCTTCGCCTGCGTCTGCCATTGTACTTTTAGAAGATAACGTGCCTGAATGCAGTATATACTTTGAATTCAAGCGCGTTACTGCCTTGGATGTAATTAAGGCATTCAACTCAATCAATATAAAGAAAACCAGTGACCTTTGGGGAGTGTCGGTCCATGTACTCAAATCCTTAATTGAAGTCATAGCATCTGACTTAATGGTCGTATTTAATCACTGTGTTGATTGTGGTGAGTTTCCTGATCTTATGAAACATAGTAAGATAATTCCATTATTCAAAACGGGTAGTACTTTTGACCCCACAAATTTTAGACCAATATCCATACTACCCACTTTCAGTAAAATATTTGAGAAATTGATTTTGTCACAGTTAGCGGAACATTTTCGGTATAATAATTTATTACACAATAAACAATTTGGTTTTACTCGGGGTCGCTCGACAACCGAAGCTGGTGTTGAGTTGATTAAAAACATTTTTAATGCCTGGGAAGGCTCACAGGATGCTTTAGGTATTTTTTGTGATCTGTCCAAGGCCTTCGATTGCGTTAACCATGACACATTGATCAGGAAACTACACCACTATGGAGTTAGAGGTACTGCGCTAAACTTAATAAAAACGTACTTATACGGGAGAATACAAAGGGTAGACGTGAATGGAGTACGATCACCTGGGTCATTGGTCTCAATGGGCGTACCACAGGGCTCAATATTGGGTCCATTTTTATTCCTCATCTACATAAATGACTTACCTTACCTTATAAAGGACAACCATGATATAGTCTTGTTTGCTGATGATACGTCACTTGTGTTTAAAGTTAAACGACAACAGCAGTTTAATGTCAATGTAAACAATGCTATATCAAAAGTAGTCGATTGGTTTAGTGTTAATAATTTATTACTGAATGAGAAAAAGACGAAATGTATAAAGTTCATGACTACTAATGTGAAAAATAGTCAAACTACTGTAACTATTAAAAATGACAAACTAGACCTAGTTAATGATACAGTGTTTCTTGGTATAACGTTAGACTCCAAGCTCCAATGGGGTCCTCATCTTGCTGGATTGGCGGGTAGACTCAGTTCTGCAGTCTTTGCAGTTAATAAGATTCGGCAATTAATAGACTTAGATACCGCTCGATTAGTTTATTTTAGTTACTTCCATAGTATTATGTCATATGGTATTTTACTGTGGGGTAGTGCTGCTGATGTAAATAGCATCTTTGTTCTGCAGAAGAGGGCTATTCGTGCTGTCTACAAGATGGGCCAGAGAGACTCGCTTAGAGATAAGTTTAAAGAAATTAACATATTGACCATGCACAGTCAATACATTTATGAAAACATTATGTATGTTCATAAAAACATCGCTAAATTTAGAAAGAACTGTGACATACATAATGTTAATACCAGAAATAAATATAAGCTCGCAGTGCCCTTCACGCGGCTCCATAAAATAAAAAACTCTTTTATGGGTAATTGTATTAGGTTCTATAATAAGCTCCCAAGTAATGTTACTGAACTATCAGTAAATAAATTTAAGAGTTACGTTAAGCGTAAACTAATTTCTAAAGCATATTATAGTATTAAAGACTATATTAATGATAACAATGCTTGGGACTGAATTGCTTGTAATAAAATGTTTAGTCCTTACGACAAAAGGTTGCGAACGTCGAAAAAAAAAGACATCCGACAGAGTTTCTTACAGGTTCTTCTCTGATCGGTCGCGATTTGAACCTGCAGTCAATTTAGGCTAAGTCGCTACTATGACGTTTCAAAAGAGTTTATTATTTGTAAACCTACTTGAATAAAGATTATTCTGATTCTGATTCTGAATAAAAAGTGAAAAACATAATCATGAAAGAAAGAGTTTTTATTTTCGTAAATGTATATGATTTCCCTTCTTTACAAAACGTAGCCTTACATTCGTGGAAAGCTGACAGACCCAGGCATAAAGTAGGACCCAACTTGGATGCTTGATTGAAATGTTTAACCCTTTGAACGCCAAAAACCCCTAAAGTGTTCATGAGCTGTCGTGCTTACAACGCCACCGACCATTATATAGGTCACAGGTACAGTTATATTATGCATAACTTTTACATGTTCGCGTTTGTATTTGACGTTCGTGTTTAACCCTTTGAACGCCAACAACCCCTAAAGTGTTCATGAGCTGTCGTGCTTACAACGCCACCGACCATTATATAGGTCACAGGTACAGTTATATTATGCATAACTTTTACATGTTCGCGTTTGTATTTGACGTAAGGCGTTTTATTTGACGTAAGGCGTTTAAAAGTTTAACATAGCTACAAACCGTGTATTTAAATAACCTTAAGTAACCCCTTCGTCCTAAACCGGGGCTAATAACTATGATACATCAATATCTCCGGAAGAACATCATCATAATTATTTATTTAATTGTTGTAGAATTATAAGTTCTTGGTGGCAATTTACTGCGAGCACACTGGCACGTGAGCGCTCACATGTTGACAACAGTACTCAGTTGTAATTTATAATTAGAAAGTCATTTGTGCAACGCTGGTTCTTACAACTTTGTAACAGGAGGGATAACTTTGTAATAGGTGTTGAAAAAAATCGGCTAAGTAAACGCATACTTAAATTCATAGAAAATATCCAAGCAAGACTCAGGAACAAATACTCGCGTTATCACGCAAATATAATTATGCATATACCATGGTCAATATGGTCATACATACATACATACATACATAAATCACGCCTGTTTCCCAGAGGGGTAGGCAGAGACCACTTCTTTCCACCTGCTACGATCCTGACAAAGCTCTTTCGCTTCTTCCACATTCATACATCGAGTCATGCATGCACGTCGGTTTCGGGTACTTAAGATTCGGATTCGATTCAATATGGTCATACCGGGAATAAACCCCGCCACCGCTAAATTGGTAGGCTAATAGGTCGCCATCTACCGTAAATCTTATTAATATTAAAAAAGCGACGTTGTGTTGGTTTTGCCTCAAACCTCCAACAATCGAAGTAAATATTGGTAAAGAGATAGTTTGAAGAAAATCTGCCCTTTTCCAAATGAGTAGCGATACACATCTAAGCGAACGGAGTCGCGGGATAAAATAAAGTTCAGGTTATAGATATATTGAATATGACAAAGGTCAATATAATACAGGTAACAAAGGATAATTAAACTAAGTTTTTTAATATCCACTTTGTACTATACGACACCTAATGCCATCTAGCGACTACCATACATAATCGTTACACAACTGCAACATACTGCGCGCGCGCCGGTAACTGCAAACTATTAGCGCTAAAAGTTTCTCCATTTCGCACACAGATGGCGCTGATTTAAATATCCAATCAAAACAGCGGTCAGGTCACGAGGTGATAAGTAGTCACGCGGTAGATAAAAATTATCTATAACTATAGTTCATGTTATTCACTATATCGTATTACGAGCTCGATGTGGCGTAGTTTTAAAAAGCAAGAATTGTGACATATTGATAATTTTGAAGTTTCACTGTATTACCGTGCTAACGAACAACTACTTAATTGCACGTACATTTACGCAATATTGCGAAATCAAGTGACGTAAAATACTAAATCTGATAATCATAAATCACTGGCTATACGTATAGAGAATCAACGTACACAATCAATGGATTTGCAGTTGGTACGAAAATAACGACTTATAAAGGGCAATTTCAGCCAATTTGAAAATAATCCATATATCACTGCTCTTAATAAATAAAAAAACTTACCTCTGCCCAAAAACAGACGATGAGGGAGGACCCCGACATGAGGAGAGGGTAGTACGCGGAGAGTAGACTGGTCGCCCAGCCCTCTTGAAACGCGGACTGTTGAATAAAAACATACGATATTATAGTGGGGACATAGGAATATGAAACTGTCTTAGGAGCTTTAAGGTCTTTCTTATAACTTTTTACCAGACTGCTAGAAGTAAAAGGGTGATTAGCTTAAGAGGATAGTAAAACTAAAATTTCCATACAAAATGCGATAACGTTTATCTAGTCCAATTTTTACGATTTATGAATCAAAATCTTAAAAAACGGACTTGTGGGGGAGTGAAACATTATCGCATGGAGCTAAATTTGTATGTTTTTTTTACAGTCCAGATATTTAACCCCTCGTCTGTCTCGTCTATTTTTCGGACTTAATCATAATCCGAAAAGACTAGAACTTGGTATTTTTTTCACCTCTAACAGACGAAGGGATAAGCGTCGCTTCAGTCCCCTTAAGACAGCACCATCCAGTCATCCAGTGGCGGGCGATCGGTTAGTATTATTGTGTTGTCTAATACAATATTTTCATAAATCTTATATTTTGTTGTACAAATAAATACACAATATATATGAGAAAGTTAAAGTGTAATAAGTAGTGTAGTTAACTTGAAAATCTAGACAGCAAACTGGTAAAATTTGAGTAAAGAGCAAAAATCATCAATCATAATAATTATATTTATTTATTTAATCTTTATTGCACAAAAGAATACACTTAGTATACAATAGGCGAACTTAATGCCGTAAGGCATTCTCTACCAGTTGACCTTTGGGCAAAGCAGAGATTGTAGTGACGGTATATCTAAACAAGCGCTAGCTAAGCCGAGTTCAAAATTCTACTTTTCAACTTTCCATGGTGCCAGGTATTGAAATACTTTAGGTATTTTCTAATGCATTTTACCAATTAATTTCTCCTGTCTAGATTTTCAAGTTACCTACACTTATTACATTTAAACTTTGTCTTATATGCTATAAATTGTACATTTATTTGTACTTACAACGAAAAGCCAGTGTTCGTTTCCGAGATAATACATTAGTTTATGGGTAAGGACCAAAAATTATTACATATAAATTTTCTATGAAACTTTTCCGGTGTGACACGAAAATTAGCCACACATTTGTAGGGATAATTTTCGTGTCACAGTGGAACTTTTTTCACTTTTGTTGTTTGTATGGTTAACTACACTTAAAGCTATGGTCCAACTATTTGGTCCTTACCCTTATAAGGGAATATTATCCCGATTGTGTTTTATTTTGTTCGCGTCGCACAAGCACTTATATTAAACTCATACTCACAGGAGACACGAAGTAAGCCCCTCGTATCAGCGAGGCCAGGAAGGCCACCAGGTAGAGCATCTTCTGAGTGGTGACCTTGCAGGCCCGGAGGAAGGTCGGCGCCTTGAGCCGCCGGTACTCTGTGACGATGCAGATCGTGAGCTGGACGGCGCACACGAACGCCACGAGGAGAAACACACCGCCGATACCTGGGGAGGAACGATACACGATCATAATACGTATTAGACAATGATTGAAAAACAAAACATGCAAATTCGATGTTATTTTAAATACAAAATGACTGTTACCGCTATGTATTATCGGATAGTTTTACTATGAAACATGAAGTTTAAATTAGTGTTACTCGTAAACGACTCAAAATTGGACCTAGTGTTATATATTTTTAGAGCCTACTGTACAATTTATAACCGATAATGATTTATTTTTCCATTTTGGAGTTTGTTGTTTTGGTACCATTGCCATCACACAATATTTGCCCATAACGGGAATCGGGGAATCGAACCCAGGACCAGTAACTTCGTAGGCAGGGTAAGGGCCAACTATCAGTCTAAAACAGTAACACTACAGTAGTTTATAGACGAAATTCAAATCTATATATATAAAACGCAAAGGTGACTGACTGATTGACTGACTGATCTATCAACGCACAGCCCAAACTACTGGACCGATCGGGCTGAAATTTGGCATGCTGATAGCCACTATGATGTAGGCATCCGCTAAGAAAGGATTTTGATAAATTCCACCCCTAAGGGGATAAAATAGGGGATGAAAGTTTGTATGAAACTTACGAAAATTCTCGATTGATTGAACTGAAATTGAAGATTGGAGCTACTATGATCTATGATATTATAAATGTGAGTGTGTCTGTCTGTCAGTCTGTCTGTCTGTTACCTCTTCACGCTTAAACCGCTGAACCGATTTAGATAAAATTTGATATACAGATAGTTTGAGTCCCGGAAAAGAACATAGGATAGTTTGTATCCTGGAAAGTTGTACAGTTCCCGATGGAGTAGCGATAAACGACTTCTACGCGGACGGAGTCGCGGGCAAAAGCTAGTAGTTTTCATAAAGAGAAAGAGATGCTACGGGGCTGATCATGGGCGGGCCGGACTAGAAAGTGCGTATAAATTTAATAAATTCTACGCGAGTAGTGAAGCCTACGCGCACAGGAGCCCGTTTATCAAAAGCTGTAATAAAACTGGAAGTCTCTTTTTAATACATATTCTTGGAAAGAGATTTCCGCTTGCTTTTGCTTTTGAAAACCGAGTCCCTTGGTAACCCGAATACCTTAAGTCGTACAGACACGTGCCATTCATGCAGGCAATAGCCAGCAGATCACACCTTAAATGGACGAGGGATCTCAGTGGACACTAACAGGCCATAGCATGTTGTGCCCGGCTCACTCGTCGCCCGAGACCGTATCTCGCAGAAACCAAACGACTTAACACTATTGGACTAGACCCTGGTACCGTGTCCCTGCAGCACAGGACCAGAATACTGCTGCGGCATCGTCCTGCCTGTCGTATAAGGCGACAAAACAAAAGAATCCTCGGGGTCACGGGCGGTAAAGGGGTGGAGCATTGCACCGCTCATTGCAACGACCCGGCGTTGTGTATAGTCGAGCCTGCTACCTGGGAAGAGCACAAATAAAATGTAGGAGTTTTCGGCGCCGGTCCTATGGATATCCCGGAGCCTCCAACAAGCACACACGTTGGCTACCGGGGGGGTTTTAGAAGGTAAATATCCCGCATAGCCCAGCGTCTCCCCAAGAACCTGGGTAACTTACAGAAGATTTTCCCTCGGTAACAAAAAATTAAGAAACTTACAGGCATGACATGGCATGGTGTGCCCGGCACACTCGTCGCCCGAGGCCGTATCTCGCAGAGACCCTTGCCGTTCATGCAGGCACTAACCAAACGACTTAACACTACATGGACTAGACCCTGGTACCGTGTCCCTGCAGCACGGGACCAGAATACTGCTGCGGCATCGTCCTGCCTGTCGTATGAGGCGACAAAACAAAAGAATCCTCGGGGTCACGGGCGGTAAAGGGGTGGAGCATTGCACCGCTCATTGCAACGACCCGGCGTTGTGTATAGTCGAGCCTGCTACCTGGGAAGAGCACAAATAAAATGTAGGAGTTTTCGGCGCCGGTCCTATGGATATCCCGGTGCCTCCAACAAGCACACACGTTGGCTACCGGGGGGGGTTTTAGAAGGTAAATATCCCGCATAGCCCAGCGTCTCCCCAAGACGCTGGGTAACTTGCAGAAGATTTTCCCTCGATAACAAAAAAAAATAGGAAACTTACAAGCATGATACGGCATGTTGGGCCCGGCGCACTCGTCGCCCGAGTACCGTATCTCGCAGAGACACGTGCCGTTCATGCAGTCCCCGCGGCCGCTGCAGCCGAGGGCGCAGCCCGCGCCGCGCGCCGCCGCCGCCATGACAGCGTCCGCGTAGTACGCGAGTATGGAGCGCATCTTAGGAGCAGCGACCACCGCCGCCGCTTAGGTGGGCTGGAAATTAAAATAGCGCCTTGTCAAAAACTGAATTGTGTTAAGATTTTTTGCACGCTTGAGAAATTTGTTTAATCGTAGACTTAAACAGGGGTGCGCAAAGTTAATATAAAATTGCAAATTAGATGTTGGAACTCACTCTTCATAAAAATATTTGACATACGATTTTACATCATAATGATCACTCTTCATAATCAACATTAATCATAAACCTGTTTATTTTCAGGATTTAAAAAATATCCAACTGGTAAATAAGGTTAGATTAGGTGAGGTTTGTTGTATAAACGTCCTTAAATCAGAACGGTTTCAGTAAAAATCACAGAGATATGGTGATCTTAGCGGATCATCGCGGATTTATTTCACAAGTATCTTTATCAAAACCAGATCCTAATCAAAAAATTCAAAGTAACCTTGTGAATCTATTGAAATGTACTTCAATGACAATCGAAACCTTTATTAAATGTAGTCGGTGATGTCAACATTGTAATTGTAGTTATAATTAATTAAAAACGTTTTTGTGTTAAGCACTGTATTGCGTGAGCCAGGTGAGGTAATCATTTTAACACACAATACCTATTAGCATATTGCCATTTAAGGATTGTAATTCTGTAGTACAATGTTTCAAAATAGGTTTCAAATTCATTTTTGAGACATACTTTTGCAGCTGTCTGTAAGTACTTTTTTTGTACAGTCATCGAGCTTATCAAGACCGACCTAATGAATCTCAATTCGGTGGATCAAAGTTACAGCGGAGATCCTGTTGCCACGTTTCGACTCCATCATTAGATCAGCTCCTAGGTACCATAAGGTTGCATTGTCTTCGGGTCACTTATGTATTTAAATTTCACGCCATTGATAACTGGAAGTGGTTTTAAATATTAAGCAAGATTGGAATTTGCACCCGGAATAATGGAAGACGAAGCAAGTTAAATAAAAGTTTATAATAAGGAGCGTCCGCACAGAGAGAAATCGCATGCAATCGAGTGGTGTGGACGTTGAGCCGAGCGTTACTGTGCTCCACGCCACTTGAATATTCGACGCCGAATGCTCATTACACGCGAATGCTCTCAGTGGGGACGCTCCCATAGAAACGATACGATAAACTTTGGTGGCAAACACCACTTAGACCCTCGTCTCCATTTCACAGCCCCTTTATACCTAGTATCCAAAGTAATGCGCTTGGTAAAGTACATTCGTTTCTATTTACAGTTTCTGTAAGATTAACGTCAAAGAATGTCTCCTGCTTTTCTTGATGAGCTGATCCTTTGAATGACTAATCCAATTATTGGCACAAAAAACAAAACGATTGCTTATCACAAGATTGTAAAAAAAAATACACAAGATGATGTGATGATTGCATACGCGTCTAACAAGAGTACCTGTTCTCCGAGTTATCCTGGAATTATCAGGGACCGGACCCGCTTACCGTAACCCGGTGTTTTTAACGGGTTTTTATAGCGCTGATTCTTATAAACCCTCACGTTCCGCTAAGCACTTAATCGAGTTGCACTTTAAAAGGATAATCCAATCGATTGAGTTAATTTGACATACCGCTTACCAGAATCAAAACCCAGAAATGGGTTACCGCTTAAAATACTGACTGAATACCTTCAAGCCATTTTGGTTTTTAAATAACCGATATACGACTTATTATTGCTCCGCCTATAGCAACCTAAACTAGGGCGGCGCGCACGCTTCAAAGGATCAAAGGTCACAGTGGCACGAGCGGCGGGAAGGTCAAAACCTTTTATGAATTGCCGCCGTCGTCGCCGCCGTCATACAAAACTGAACCTTAAGACTATTAGCCCGTACCTAATAGTTGGGTAGGTATCACTAATATAAGAACACGTCCTGTCTTATCTAGCATCCTTGCCTCGTATCTAGCATCCTTGCCTCGTTATACTGTCTATCTGTAGTGAAGCCGGCCCGATACTGGCCGAAACACGGAAAAACAGCAGAGCGTGCGGGAAGGGAAGGGGGCGAAGGAGTTTCCTTAACCTGAACGGTAAGCGGTTAATTCAAAAAATACCGAACCCAACTGCATTCGGAAAGCGGTAACCAGTTTGGGTTTTCTAGCTTAATAGGGCTATCGTAATTGTTGGGTAAGCCGTTGAAGGGGTTACCGAAACGATTGAATTATCGTATGAACGGGTAAGCCGTTCGAAGAGGATTAAGCGAAGGAACGGGTTTTCCGGTGCCTGGGAATTATCGAGATTTTGCATATCATTTTTTCCAGACACGTTTTCCCTTTATTTTACTCTGTCACATTTATCCCCATTAATAATTTTATCCACACGTATATATATATTGTAGCTTTTCCGAGTCGCGTGTTTGCCCATTTTCAAATTTGAATTACACACAGTCGGTAGAGGACGCTTTCTCGGAACTAACATAATTATATCCTAAACCTACCTATTCCATTGTAATAACCACAGGAAAATATGCGAATGGGTATAACCACAACTGGGAAAAAATGCGATTGGATAGAATTATTTTAATGGGGAGAAATGCGACTGGAAAATTTGCTACGAGGAATAGGGGTTCCTTAGAGCAGGCTGTCCAGCGGTGCACGTCTTTCAGCTGGTATGATATGATAAAGAGAAAATATCTCTAGGTTACTTAGGTCTCTTTTTTTGTTCACATGTTTTTATCCCAAATAATCACAAAGGCAACACCACGTGTCGTCCTTTTGCGTAAGAAATGGCACGTTTCAAGAGAGCGAGGTCAACGCTCTGAACCTATATTTGGATGCTTCGGGAAACTTTAATTTGGTTCAAATCTCCATAGCATTTGTTGTGGTTATAAAGGTGCCCAGAACTTGATGTAAATATTAAGGTATAAGAAAGCCCGTTCTATACCGGTGCAACGTTACCGACATTTCTTTTGGTATCGGTAACTTAAATTCAAAAAATCCTATTTTATTGAACAATTTCTCTAATTTTTTTAGAGGTTTTAGTAAACCGTCGGCAGATTGTATTTTGTCTCCACAAACTTGGTAATAATGGATAAAGACAACCATACATATAATCGTTTTGTTGAAAACCAGCAGTCTGCGGGAGTCTCTTAGTCATAGCGGTGCCATGTGCCATTTCAGAAAGCTTTAAATTTGCTCTTCGATTGAGATGCCACTTCCAAGCCACTTTGAAAGAAAATGCTCAATTGTGGATGTTATTGTTTGTTGGCATCTTCACGGTTCAATACGTAAATCGATCGATGTGAAATTTGGATCATAGATAATTTTTATCCCGGAAAGTTCGTCGATGCCCGGAGACAGATATAGGGTACGTTTTACCCTGGAAAATTGGATGGATAGTTAGTTGCTTTAGAACAGTACTACAAACATACTATATTATAAACGACCAGTTTTTAATAAATACGACACCAGGAGGGTTAGAGAGAGAAAGTTAATGCAACCGCCAGCCCCTTCATGGGCAGCTGAGCCCACACACGACTCAGCCCGCGGGCTCAATTGACACCTTTTATTTTGTAGGGGGTGACTCGGCCCATTAATTTGCCAAGGGGTCTACTCAACCCACGGGCTTAGTCGACACCAGTTCACCGCTATATGGTCTACACAGCCCACGGGCTTAGTCGACACCAGTTCACCGCTATATGGTCTACACAGCCCACGGGCTTAGTCGACACTAGTTCACCGCTATATGGTCTACACAGCCCGCGGGCTTAGCTGACTTGACACTAAGCAGTGAGAAGGGGCTTGGAATTCTACTTCATTGCATGAAAACTACAAAAAAGTATTATTTTGTGAGGGTCAGGATGGCGGGTGAGCCAGAACTGATACCAAAAACATATTTATGTAAAAAAAATCTTTTACTTTGGACCACTTATTAAAAAAAATGTACCGATCTGTAAAAAAATATGAAATTGAAATACATCCGGCGTTCTGACCGTCGGACTGTGGCACTTGTCTTTGCTTTTTGTCAAATTTCATGATTCGCTTAACAAAAACAAATTTAAATATTTAAAATAAGTTTAATTTAAATGTCTGACAAACTTAACCACAAAACCATCTTAATTGAAATAAAATAATAATTCCTTCCTTATGAGTTCGTGAATTGTCACGTACGCGAACGGACAACATTCAAGTCCATTTAGATCGGTCAGTATATAAAGCTTGGCAAAACTGTAAGACACAGGAAGATCTGTTTTTAGGGACCATGACATCGATTCTAGTAACAAGGAAAAAATGCACTCATACATTTAAAAAAAACTTACCCCTCAGTAGGTACTGCAGCATTACCGCTGCAAAGTTAAACCTTTTTTGCACCGTCGTATTGTTACCTCCTTGTTCCGGTACGTGATGTTATTCTTTGGTCGCTTGTCATGTATGTTTTTAAATTTTTAAATTTTTAAGTTCAAAAACTTTCGAATTTTTCCTGACGTTCTCCGCTCGCTTGTTCTCGAGCATTATGAATTCGGAGCTGACATGTTGATAGTCACATAAAGATTTTTTTTTTTGAAGAAAAGTCATGCTTTGATCAGTGAAGGCTCTCTAGTGTATCGCCCGCAAGATTCTTCAGTCTTCAAATAAAAAAAATAATCTTTATGTGACTATCAACATGTCAGCTCCGAATTCATAATGACCGAGAACAAGCGAGCGAAGAACGTCAGGAAAAATTCGAAAGTTTTTGAACTTAAAAATTTAAAAATTTAAAAACATATATGACAAGCGACCAAAGAATAACATCACGTACCGGAACAAGGAGGTAACAAAACGACGGTGCAAAAAAGGTTTAACTTTGCAGCGGTAATGCTGCAGTACTCAGCTCAGGAATCGAACCCGGGCGTTTCGAAAAATAAAGTTAACTTTCCCATACTGACCGATCTAAATAAGTATGGTCCATCCTGTATAAATCTAGAATCTCAGATGTTCAACACATAACGATAAACTTTTTTTATTATGTTCTAGATCCATTAATATGTCATGAATCCTGTCATTTACATCGATTATTTCACTTTTCCTTTTACTAAAGTTATTGTCTCTTAATTTATTGACATCTGTTCTCATAAGCCGCTGTATGACTACGATAAGTTTCAAAATATCGGGTTTGGGCTTCAAAAGCTTGTTAACTTTAGCATGCCATCCCTCAATCGCATTATTAGTGCGATTAAATTGTCGGTAACATGTCCAACGACTAAAGTACATTGACTTAGGATCCATCCAGTTATCGTAAAAGTATGAATTGAATTTATTTGCCATTTTTGTTTTAGGACCTTCTTCTAAGGCGTACAGCCAACCGTCTAATAAGTGCTCAAATGGCAAATATGCTAAGGCTGCCAAACGCCTTACATGAGCTTTGCCTAGTTTGGTTTTGTTTATACCACAAGCCTTTGCATGGGTCCACAGACATTTAGTATAATGGTAAAAACATCCCTGAATTTGAATACCCTGGCAAGTATTAATTAAAGCCGCTATTAAAGCTTTTTCGAAATCCACTTTAACGCTTGTTGGGTTCCAATCTGGAACTTGGCTTTTTATTAGCTTAAATAGAATCTCGTAAGTTTCTTTACGCTTGTTTGGCAATAAGGCGTACAGCACTGGCACAACTTTGATATTTTCTCGATCACTTCCGAGATCAGCATGGATTGTTACCAGTTGGTAAAAGTTTCTTTGGCACGACTTAAATGTGCCATCAATGTAAAATTCTTTGCATTGTGGTAATAGAATCCGAAGCTCATTACATGAAAATACCAATATTCTTTTGCTGTTGTACGTGTAATCAGCGAACAATAAATACGAAAATTTTGGTGGTATAACTACGTCAACTGCGTTTTTAAAAGTGCATTTTTTTATCCCTAAAGATTTGTAGCGTTTACGGTACAATTTTTTTTTAATATTTTCGAAAGTAGAAATTTTCTTGACTTTGTCCAAGCCCGAGTCCTTAATTTTATAATTCATGTCATTATACATGTGGGAGATGGGCGTAGTTATGTCTTCGACGACTTGTCTAGAGCCTAGAAAACTAGGCTATCCATATGTTTCTTAATCTCGTTATCAGGAAAATCAGGAGCGTGGTTGTGTCCTGTCTCGTGAACATTGTCCGAGTTACCTCCGATTGTTTTGATGACAGCATAACATTTGCACTTTACGCATCTCCATAAGGTTGATTCATCTGATTTATTTTTCCTCTTGACGCGATATCGATGACCCGACTTCAGCATTATACGCCCTCCACGTTGGGACGTTATGAAATCAACGGCATCGGAACTGGAAGATGCGGATGCACTAGGTTTATATGGATACGGGTTCATTTTCAGTGTTCAAAAATCTAAATGTATTAATTACGGTAACCTATCGCAACCTCGAAAAGTTTTTGACCGAATTTCATTTGACCGAAAACATTTCGTTTTTTATCGTTTCTCCGATGGCACGATTCGTCATTTTTTTATTTCACCATTTGACTTTGAGTAAATGGTTCGTTAGTCCAAGCAACTTTTCTCCTTGTAGTCACGTACCCTATGTATTGTTACGTATTTTATTTCAAAGCCCATTTTTCATTACACCAATGCTACAACTAGCCTGTGGATCGTTTTGTATTTTGTTTCTTAACCCATTTTTCACTTCATCAATGTTACATATAGATTTTGCTACGTTACGTCAAATATTCATTTCGGCCAAAAAATCTTGCTTGTAATTAGTTTCAACTATCTACAAAATGCAACGAGCAAGACGAGTCAGGGCAGAACCGACTCAGATAGGTTAGGTTAGAAGGCCGAGGCGGGAGCTTTGCTCCCGCCTTGGCTTTCGAGGTTATTTTTTTTCTGCCCCGAAAAACTTGCTTAAGTATAATTTATCCAGACAATGCAAAGATCAAGACAATCAGGGTAAACTAAAATTGTCATGAGGCGGGTGCTTTACAAAATGGTTCAACAACAACGTGGGTAGATTGACACAGTTTTGTTTGCCAGGAATAAAAAAGTTTTCGCTAACGTAACAAATAGGAAATTAAAAACTTAGTTCATATTTATACAATTACATCTAACTTTTAACATGTTATTGAAAATCAAAACCAAAACTTATCAAACATAACATGGTCGATTTAAAATTAGGTAAACTATGAATAAACCGAGCCGTAATATTGGGCAAAGGATACTAAGGTAAAATCAGAAATAGGAAAAAGACAAATAGACAAAGCATTACATTGGACAACTGTTGATACGCCGAAACCAGTAATGAGGTATAGATAATTTGTCAAATCGTTAAAAAACCAAAACAAGTAATGAATAAATAAAACTATTCGAAATGATCATTCGGCCAAACGTAAAAAAACCCAAACCATAATTGACGAAAAGTATTTGTCGAACCAAAATTCGGTCAAACATTTTTCGAAGTTGTGATAGGTAACCATTAATTACACTTACGATTTGATTTCATGAAGAATTCAATGTCATGTTAAAGACAATGACAATTAATAACTGTTATGAAATAAGTGTAAGCCAGCCAGCAATTACGAAGGTTATGAAATCTCTTTCCAGATAGTAAGTAAATAACACAATTGTAATATAATATACTCATGCATTTACGATGCATCTATACATATACATATATCATGGTAAACTTTAACCTATGCTTTAACGGTGCGGTGTGCATTGCTTGCATTTTATTTTTTGTTAGAAAACAAGTGTGTACTATTTTTTCCTTTTTTAATTAAAATAAACATGTAAGGGCATTAAGAAGTTGCCCATTATTATTCTATATCAAGGAAAGCCCTCATACCGGTAACACAGTGTATTATTTATACACTTGACTATACCAGCTTACAATATCTTTCAATATATTTCTAATGGGCTGAGTTGACCCTATAGCGGTAAATAGTGGTTAAATGAGCCCGCGGGCTGAGTTCACCCTATAGCGATAGACAGTGGTTAAATGAGCCCACGGGCTGAGTTGACCCTATAGCGGTAAATAGTGGTTAAATGAGCCCGCAGGCTGAGTTGACCGAGTGGTCCGAGTCGCCCCCAACATAAATAGTAGCGGTCGACTAAGCCCGCGGGCTGAGTCGTGTGTGGGCTCAGCTGCCCATGAAGTCCCGCCAGCAGTCAATTCTCATAGGAAAAGATTTAATAGATATTTCGCACCTAAAGTATTTAATAACTAACTTCTGCTATGTAATAACGCGTGGTTCAGTAAGTCCCGAGACTAAGTACTAAAACATGTTTTTTTTTATTTTTCTTGTCGGGTGTTTAATATATGCGCCATTTCCAAGTTAGTCTCAGGACTTATTGAAAGATCTAGTAATTGTTAGTAGGTAACAACCAACCTTCAAAAAATTTTCGGTATCGATATATGTTTTTATATTATTGATACAACAGTCAAACGTCAGCTGAAGATAACAAAAGATGACAAAAAATTAGGGTCGCACCTCATTGTGACAATATTTTTGAATTCACATTAACATAAATTAATATTGAACCATACACATTACCTTTATCATGTGTTTGAGCAGCTGTTCCAAATAAAACAGGAATAAGATTGCGCCAATTCGATACCAGCTGTTTCTTTCAACCAAATCATTTAAACAAAGGAAATTTCAACATTTATTTCATGTTTATAGTCTATTTTTAAAACTGTATCTGTTCGACTGATGGACGGACCACACAGCTACAGAACGTATAAACATGATGTTTGGAATACTCCCGGGGCGTTATTTCAACTTCTTTTTAGCGCAACTCGCTTTTATTCCCATCAGATTTTATAACATGTAGATACTGTCAAATAATAGGAGTCATCAATATGATTAAAATATAGAAGCAAGATGGGCTCATATACACAGGCCTGAAGTAATACAGTGGTAAACTAAGACAGCTAAATTTTATTCAACATTGAACTCCTAGCGGGGAGACATGAGAGCCACAATTAAAATTGCGCGCTGTAGAAAAAATGGCTGCAGAAACAATGGTTTAATTCCCACTTTTATGATTTCAAATGAAACGTAGATCGTTTAACTCAGAGGAAAGTATCAATCGCAACATTGAACTTTTTAACAGAAACTTATTTAAAACATAGTTACAGGAATGTTTTTTTTTTTTTCATTTTTCGGAAACATTGTTTCAGAAAAAAGTGGCCTTTGGCCGGTTAAGGGTTAAACTAATGCGTTGAAAAATGTTGCCGTTTAAAACTAATGTTAATCGTATTGTCTTGCAAATTATCATTTATCTCTTGTACATGTATATCCTACTTAGTATGTTTACAGAAAAAAAAAAAACTCGAGAGGCCCACCGTACTACAAACATTGAAATTTTCGTAAGTGGGAGGAGTGGCGGTTCAATTCGCTCTTATATGCCATTTCCAAATAAGAAACAAATAAAAAATAACTTAATGGTCATGACAATATAGTTTAAACTAAATGGTCTTGATAATGTACCTCCATAGTCCGGCATACCAGGTCTCACGCTTAATATTACTCTATAGGGAACCATCTGATGTTTCGGTATCACAGTACCTTAAACGGTTAAACTCATTACCCTCTTATCTGCTTCGCGCATTCGGGTAAAAAATGGTTCTTTTTTTTTATTACTTGCGCAGTGACTAGGCAAAGGGCTGTTATGCAACGTACAGTGTTTGACTTTGATTACGTACTGTTGAACAATGTAATCGAGACCAGCTGACCTTGGCGGTGACGGTGTTGACGTACAATCGCAGTCAAATACATAAGAGCAATAAAGATGCCCAAATATATCTGAACACGATCACGTCTTTAACAATAGACTATAGGTACTTGAAAACCTTTACATTCATCCTTAGAACCATCGGAATGATTAAATATTTTCTGATCATTAGGTATCATAAATACCTACCACGTCTCAGTATCGTCTAAAATGTATTCAAGTAGTTAATTTTTCAGCTTGCCGAACTTTCTCGACCGCCTTTACAGTTTTTCTCGTTAGAGTATATTCTCTAATTGACAAGTATCGGATCCTTTACAAGTCAGACTTTGAACTTCTATTGCTTGTATGCAAATCGCAAACAACGCCATACATACAATAAGCATCGAATATACACGCGTTATTTATAATTAAGAATTATTTTCGGACTCACTCATAAATATTAATAGATTAATTTAACAACAGCAGAATCATAATATATTTGAAGTCAATCTTAAATTTACTTGGCCTCCCGAATCCCCAGGTTTTGCTTGAGGACATAATGCCAAATGTAAAAGCCACCCTATAACCAATTTAACAAGGTTGCAAATACAATATTACTAAAATATGGTGTCCCCTTGTTTTTACCGACACTATTTCATCGAATGTATTATTTCACCGAATTCCACTTCATCCAAAGCTATTTTCTGCTGAAGCCATGTTGTTTTCAGATTATCTTTATTAATAATTACGTAGGTTAGGTTAGGTTAGACTTATGAGTTGCGAGTGAGTATCGCAAAATGGCTACCCCTGCACATAGAAAAACCTTTGAATGAAATTAAAATTCTGCGAAGTGATACATGTATTCTATGAAATGATACTGGGGTTACATTGTAGTCACACGTCAAAAAATGTAATACTTCAACCTTTGCATGCGGATGCGTTAAAAATTACACATTACACAGCGTCAAATGCAAAAAGTTGACAGTAACATGCCAACGCCAATGACAGCGAGAATTTCAACCTTGTTACAGTCCCTCTGTACACGTGTTGGCCCAGATTGTTGGGCCAATACGCCAGCCCTGCATGTATTATGCTACGCCTATTGGCATAAAATATATCATAGTGCAAGAAGTTCCTCACAAAGGATATTTTAGGTAGTTCGAACGTGCCTACCCTGAGATTCCCTTTTTATGGCATTTTGTATTCTATTGCAGTCACTCCTAGTGATGCAAGACGAAGCGATATACTTCAGGCTCCGCGCCTAAACTTACAATGCACACTAATTTATTATAACTAATAGTAATAAAAAAACAATAAGGTTTAAATGGTTGTGACATATGTGTCACTAGATGCATTGTAGGGCTAAACCGCTAACAATATCGCTCGCGAACGAATGTACCTTAATGGAGACCTTTATTTCAATTATAAACATATCACGATCTACATTTGCCCTTTCATTGAACAGAAGGACATACAAACAAATCTAAAGACAAGGAAGTTATCCTTTTCCGAGTCGCATATTCCTAACCCAGCGTGTAGTTTTTGTGTCCAAATAAAAACGAACCTTAAGTCCACTCACACTTACGCTGTTCTATTTTTATAGCAATGTTAATTATACCAAATAAATTATAAGAACAGCGTAACTACCAGCGACAGTAAAATTATTTTTAGTTTAAACAGGAAAGTCTTGGCATAAATAACACGCCAATAAGTATTGACGTTGATCTAGTTATCTACACATTAGTCATTACAGTCAAGGAAAACTGAGGCCATATCGGTCTAGGTCTAGATAGGCGTTTATAGGTCAAAGCTATGTCTCTATGACCTATGACCAAGAAACAAACGCATTTCTAAAGACCATATGGTATTTACTAAACACTACCATATAGAACGCAAGAATAAAATTACTAATCAAAAATACACTAGTCGCTTCATATCACTGACTAGAATTCTAAACATACTAAAATACAAAAGCGTAACGAATGCGTGTTAGATAATAATTCAAATTAGTGCAAATTTTATTGGAGATATGCAAAAATATACGACATTGGTAAGTGCTCCCGAGTAGCACACCAAAGGTATACACTCATTTCATGGCTCTAGCTATTTAAAAGACCTCAACGACCACATACATCGCGAAATCATATAAAACCGTCTTAAATAAATAAATATAACGGGACAGGCTAGTACTACACAATTGGCAAATTTGTTGCTTTACAATGTTTTTACAGAAAGATCATATCGTATTGTTTTTATATGAGCCTCCATTACTGTCAAGTAAATAAGAGTTTCATAACATGATACGTATATCATGACAAAACACAGAACGATACGAGAACATGTCAAATGCAATATGGTTTTACCGAGCAGCATAGAGCCCCAGCAAGATTGTATTACTCCGTCTGTATTTTATAGACTGCCGTTGTGAGGATATTATTATGACAGAGTTAATATAACGTGCTGTGGCTATTAGATAATATTAATATGATATCATTTATACAAACGTCATTATGTCTATTATAAAATAATTCAATATTGAATATGAAATTATTGATTTAATCGTTAAGTATACGTTTCATCAATTATACCAATTATCAAACAAAATTATACAAAGTACAGTAATATTTTATATTATATGATATGAGTATTACATCCTTAGCGAGCAACCCCGTGTGGTTGCCGTGTTAGAATAGTGCCACTCCATCTCTTCCCGGGTCGTAAGAGGCGACTAAGGGAATAAGGGCTTGTATTTAGTACTGTTAGGCGATGGGCTTGCAACCTGTCACTAATACACTAGTAAACTTCTTGGTCTGATTGTGCAAAATGGTTACAGAATGATAAACAAGTCTTTTTAGAGTTGTTGGTATTTCTGTAGCTCTGCCTTCCCCACTCTGGGAATGAAGGCGTGATGTTAATGTGTGTGTGCATTTTTGTTATTATATGTTCTATTAATAACCCATACAATAAAGAAGACGAAACATTGAAGAAAATATAGTTCCATAAAACTACCACTAGTATTCATAGGTGGCTGCCAGTAACAATACTAGATAACTTGAAAAGAGAATATATCAAAAACACGCAAAAATAATTGCCAAATTAGACACGAGAAACTTAACAACAATCACAAGCATATACCAACCGATTATTCTTTCGACGGATTTCGAAATTAAAGTCCTTGAAAGAAATATCACCTACACACTAATTTAAGCCAACAATCCAGTGCCAAACCGAGTAAAATTCTTGCCAATTTTGCCGTTACGTGCCAACATTTTGGCCCAGGAACAAATCGTACCTGTTCGGAACCATTACAACTATTATATCTATATGGATGCCTTTTCATATCACGGGAATATGCAAGTCCCAGTCCTTTGAAAGGCCGAAGGGTATACATGAAGCCGAAGTTCTTTTGACGACTTTATTTTTATGGGACACGAATCGGCAATGGTTCCTATATGAATGATTACCACAACTGCATCTGTCAGGATGGTTGTCCCCTCGATAGGGGGACTTAATCATTAACACGACCGCTCGGTAACGTGACAAATACACCGACGAATGATAATCCTATTTTAGAACCTGAGCCCAGTTTAATAAAAGGTGAAATTTTACAGGTGATAGTCTGGCAGATTGCCGGCACTTCCTTCTAATACGTATAAAACTGCTTTTTATGGCATAGAGAAATCGAACGAGCACCAAACCAAAAAGTTGTAAGTGGGCTCTGGAGCACAAATTTAATATTTGCAGTGTCCCTAAAGGCTCTTATGGATTGCTTAATTTCAAAGACTGTTCTAACAAAGATGACGCTGCCCTGCGGTAACTTAAGCACTAACAGTCACACAATGAGGACAGCAGAAAATATGAGTGGACTGCGTACTGTATCCGATCCTAACGAATTTAAATTAAATAAATAGGAATAAATTTAAGAAATTTTTAAGTGATTAATTGTCCAATTTAGGGAGACAAAAATGCTGGAAAATGATAACATTATGTCTTACTATTACTATGTGGATAGTGTACATGAAAAATTTATGATAGACGAACACAAGGTCAAATAGTATTATCTTAACATGAAAGTGTTATTTTAGCTTTTGCAGAGTGTTAATACTGCCAAAACATGAATCACGCTTCCAAGTGCTTGGCAAATATCTTAGCTATAAATTAGCTTATTTAGAAGTATTTGTGAAAGTCAAAAAACATTCGTAAATGACACGAGATCACTTTTTTTATTCACTTATTTTAATCTACCTTGCATTTTCTTCATTTACTTCATTGAAATCAATTACGTAGTTTGGTAGTGGGATCTTTCAGAGATTTAAAGTGAAAACTTGAATTTATTTCATTTTAAATCTATTATTCATTAATGAGAATTGCGGAGGTACGAACTCTGTGCCCTGTGGCACACCTTAATATATAAAACAAAAACTCACAACGGTTTCGGTATCCCGAAAAACACACTCGAGGATTTTGGAGACGCCGTAAGAAGGTAAAATACTGTTTCACAACTAGGACACATCCACATCATCAAAAATGTAACACAAATATACGAAGCTGCAAAAGGTCGCCCTAAACTTGCGTCGCTTGAAAGGCCTTTGGCTGGGAACTTTCCGGTTGAGCCCCCTTAGTTCCCGGCCTGTTGAACCGCTCTACGTTTATGAGAGTAATTAACCTACATTCATCACGAGTATTGTTTGTAAACATCTAGGAGTGGGTTGGTTTATTGGGATATAACGTTATGTTGTTGTGAAATTCTTAGTAAACAAGAAAATGTAATAGGAACCAAGATGTCATTCGTATACGTTGGCTATTGCTATGTTTGATTAGATTAGAGATTCAATTCAAGTAAATCCACTATCTTAAATTTTAGGCTGCCTTTCCACCAGAGATGCGCTACAGTTCCCACCAGTGCTATGCTATGTGGACTAATGAATATGCTTGGTGGATATCAAAGCATTCTTAGCAACGTATGCACCCTCATAAAGGCTCTAAAAGGGCCATATGGTTACGTACGAGTAATAACAAGATAATAAAGATTTTCAGTCTTTATCCATGAGGGATGGGCGTTGTAAATAAATACTCGTAGTGTTCAATACGTACTTCTATAGACATTATTTATTATATTATTTTATTTATATAGTCAGGTTTACCAAAAATTCCTTTCACCAGAACATTCAATAAAAACATGCTAAACGTTTGTTGAGTAGTAAAACAACTAGTTAAAGGTAAACCCCACATGCAAAACTTTAAGTGAAGACTGAACTAAAATTAAAGTTATCACTGCTTTAAGACTAGACATTCTTGTTTTAACAAGTATTAGATTTATATCAGAGCATCTACGGAGAGTTCTAAATAATTTACCAGGTAGATCGAAGTGGATATTCGTAACGTCACTGAAACTGTTAGCAGTCTTACAAAGCGTACAAATTGGAAGTTTCTACCTGATACAGATCTTTTGACCAGTAAGCATAATGGCGTAATAGGGTTGCGGGGAAGGGAGTGGAATTAGGAGGAGGGAAATCATCAAGGGGATATTGCTGTGTCTAATATAAATAACCGTTAATCATTTAGAACTGTCATATTTTACTTGCTCTATTACTTCCTCTAGGACAAAGATTATAAAGTACTGAGTTTAGGAAATGAGGGGAATCTTTCGAATGAAGTGTTGGTATTGCGTTAATAGCCAACAACAAAAGCTATGCTAAATATTATGTTACACCCCCAGATACTTGCGTCAATATTAGAGATATCTTCTTTAAAGTATTGCTAATGTTTCATTGCGTTTATTAGAACGCAGGATATAAAGAAGTTTTTTAACCTAGGATCAGGTACCGCATCTATAAGTACCAATGCTCCATGGATACATACACTATTGATTCATGAGTTGCTAACACTTTTAATTAGTTAGACATGAGACTAGGCTGTCGAAAATATTATTCCTACAGAACCTTTCGTAAGAGATATTTTAATTGTTTAAATGTGGTCGACGTCTAAACACGATAGTGCTGGTAATTGTGTTAATATGATCACACATTAGCGTGTTAAAACAAATTTATGACTCTATTATTATACTATCATTACATAAACTAAAGACCATGGTAATTAAGTTTTATAAGTGTTACATAATAAATTTCTCGCAGCACATCTATGTATTGTATTCTATGACACTCTTAAATTAAGTCTGGTGAGGGTATTTAAATTCACAATAGGTGCGACATAGTATAAAACTGAAATCACAGGAATCACAGAACATTGTCACACAAATTGACCTAGTCCCAAACTGAGCTCCTGGCTTGTACTATGGGTACTAGACAACGATAAACATAGTTATATAGAGAAATACTTAGAAAACATCCAAGACTCATGCAAATCACGTTAAAAAAAGACCTTGGAATTTCTGAACTCATAAAACTACCTCGTACACATCCAGAGAGTATCATATCATCCATATAGTTATCCAGTATCCGACATGCGTCATCTCCAATTGACCTATTTTCTATTTCCCATAAATACTATAAACATGGATTCTGTGCAAACAAGAACAGGTGCAGCTGAATTATACGACGCTTGTTGCAGAAACCTATGATAAAGTTACACAATATCAAAGTTATTGTTATTAGGCTAACGTATAACTAGATCGCGTTTTGCGTTTTCATATTTAGTTGTGTATGCGCAAATACACTACAGTCATAAGATCACAAATGACATTCAATGTCACGAGTTATTTTTAAGGTTACATATCATTACACAATAATCATCAGATCAGCTCGTAAGATACCACAATATTTAATCGTCATCTCTGTATATGAGGTCTAAATTTCAGCCCATTCCATTAACGGGAACTGGTTCAAAATTGACTTGCAAGATTTGAAGTGGACGACCTACATACGAACAGTGTAAGTTTAACCTTTTCAACGCCATTGGCGGATATATCCGCCTCACAGGTTCAACGATAACGACGAATATTTCCGTCATGTTTGACAGCGCCAAATAGACCTCATTATCTATGTGGCGAAGTTAACATTAGCTCTGGCTTTAAGTTGTCTTTAGCGTGCGAGTGGCGTCTCTTGCATTTGACAATAGCGTTGAAAAGATTAAAGCTTGTAAATAGACCGCAACCCTTATGATTTAACTAAATTACATTAGCATCTTGTGTTATTAATATGTACCAAATTTTTGGACGACAAGTTAGCCAAGAAAAAGTTTGCAATGACCCTATCAAGCTAAGGTTCAAATCCCAGGAACGGCAGATATTTTTGTGATGTTTGCGATGAATTTTACTCAGTTAAATTGCGACGCAGTTGAATAATACAAAATGTTACAAATAAAAAAAAACATTCCTAACTGACCGCAGAAACAAGTCACAAATGTTGTGAATATAACCCAAGAATTTTACCCGTCAGTGACTCAATCGGTTTTTCAACCGGAAAATAATGATATGCATGTTATTTATATGTAAAATAAGACAAAGTGAGAAAGACTAACTTATGTCTGTACAAGGGTCACCTTGTCCCTTCCCTTCATATGTCGTGTGCAGAATAGATAAGAAAAAGGTGACAGCCCTGGCGGCAACTGTAAGACGACACAGTGGGGCTTGCGGGCTGAGCGGGAATTTAGGTACTAATGAGGCGAGATTTATGGCACGCACAAAGGAGTGTCACTTCTATGTACCCTTTCTTATTCTGTTTCAGACTAGCCACGTTTGAGGTGATCTGCAGAATCAAAAGGCGGTCCCAGAGTGTAAATAAGCTACAGCTTGTGTGCAACGGAAAGACTCATTGATTGTTATAAAATGTTTAGTATCGATGATTATCTCACCAATTCATTTATTTCATTTATTTCTTTGTTATCATCAGTGGCATTACAGGATTATCCATGGCATTACATCGATTCTTTTAAATAGTTGCTTAACCTTTCACAACTCTACTACTTTTTTGATGTCGCATGCTTCACATTGCAAATATACCTTACTACTAAAACTTATTTAGACAGCTTTGGAGGTTAGGTTCACATTGCGTTTGTTGATTGACCCCGATTTGCGAACGACTATACCTAGTCAAATCTTGCATTCTTGTGTGTGTGCAAGCGTATACAAATAGATGACAATCGCCATTTCACTGTGTGTGTGTGCGTCCTGAAACATCGTTGTATTTTTGCTCCCAAGTCAAAGGCCGCATCATTTAAGTGATTTAGCCATAATATCTAAACCATAGAGGCTAGCACGCAAATAACACAACTAGAACCAAAGCTATGTAAGCGAACTTGAGTTTTTGGCACTTTCTGCCTTCAGGAGCAGTACCTTCTGTTTTTAATTTCTTTAGAAAACTACCACCACATTGCTTTTAGTTTTCGGGTTTTTTTTGTATGAACCTTCTTTTATGGTCGTGAAAATATCCCCAAAAACAAGTTCATGGTCTCTTTCTGAATTCGAGTGACACTTGAACGAAAGGAATAGTGGTAGTAGTGGTAGAGATTGTTGAATTTCTTGTGTCTCGCTAATAATTTAATTTCCGACTGAGATTTTTACAATCTAATTAAAGAGGAGAGTGTTGTAACTCGAAGCTAAATAGCTTGTGGGATAATGTCTTATTTTAGTGTCTCATTAAACAATGTACTATTTCTAAATAACCTACCAAAAAGAAGAAGTGGTCATGGAATAAATAGACATTAATTGTATATAATGTAATAAAGTCATGAGCATCCTCTAGCCCTATCCTAAAATTATAGTTTTATCCGCTGTTTCGATGGTAAAACAGAGTTATACTGCAGATTTAGCACCTAAAATCGTTATCCAAGGAGGCGGCGTTACTCGTATCAGTGAACAAAATAGCAAAACTGGTAGCGTTTTTGAGCAAGAGCATGTCCGCATTCAAGTTATCAATTGTAGCAACATAAAAATTAACTATCAACTATTATATGTCACCATATTTCACGCTCTTATCGCATAAACGACCAAAGTACGTAAATAATGACGCTGGTTACACGTACTTACATTGTAAACTCATAACCACGGTAGCGTGTACGACTTCAGATGTTTCTGTCTGGCAAAAATCCACCGAAACGCGCCAAATTCCAATCCAATTTTAAAACACTTGACAGTCACTCACTTCACAACCGTAAAGAGATACAAAAATAACACCGGAAACTTTTCACAGATAACAATAAATATAAACAACGATACACTTTTTTTTTCAATTATAACCTACACGCGACACACATTTCAAAGAAAAAAAACCAAACCCTTATTTCGGCACGTGAACAATTAAAAAAGAACAATTGAGATTTCAAACTCATCAGCAAATTAAAAAGAATAACGCAAATTCAAACATCGAACACGTGAACTATTGATTGGCGCGCGTGTTCTAGAGTTAAACGTAAATAAATAAATTATGTCGCGGACACCAGCGCGTGTTGACTCCTCGCTCAGAACTACGAATTGCGCGTCGCCGGCAGCGAATAATTTTATCAAAACGATTACTTATGTATTTATTCGTTCCTTTGTTCTGTTCCAGAGCGATGACATTCGACATCGGGTACAGATAGAGCGAGAACGAGTACTTAAACGACAAAAAAACAAACGGGTTTTAAAGATGGTCTGCTGATGATTCCACTTTGTTTTAATCTTGATTACGAAACCATATGACTATAGTAATTTTTAAGCTAATGGCCGCATTTAATGTCAATTAAATAGGACGAAGGGAATACGGTTTTAGACAAAGGGAAAAGAACATCTTCAGCCCCTTGATTTAATTTAACATGGGTGGTTAATTTTCATGCTAAAACTAAAAGAAATGCCTTTCAAACTAGGTAGTTTTTTTTGTTATTACTGTAAACACCGGAACTAGGTAAAATAACTTTTAATCTAGACAAAAACAGGTGTTTTCAAGTATGTTTAACCTATTTTCCATTTGAACGGTTTTATAACAATAACGACACGTATTGCTGTGGCAATTGTGTATACGTTTTGAAATAAAACAATGCGATTTAAGGGTATTGTCTATGTCTCTTAGAAGCTCGGGAAGACATAATAACCAACAACACAAAACGTTTACAAATAGGGTAGATAACAATAATAAAAATACATAGTTAAAGGCGATCGCGTCCTTTGTGTCACGAAAGTTAGTCATACAAACTTTATCGGTAACTTTCGTTACACAAAGGAATCCATTAAGTTTTGTTTTAATTAAAGTCCTTAACTAAGTTATTTTTTTTGAAAACGTCCTAATAATTAAAATAAAATACTGCTGATGAAGAAAAGAAAAACACGAAAAGTTTTTGGAATAATATTTAAAAAGAAAACCATATATTGTATGGCAGAGAATTATACAACACCGGACTGAACTTTTTCACGGTGAATGTCAAAGCTATTTTCAGTTTTTGTACTACCTGTACAACAGTTACATTACTGCAGACACCGGCAAAAGGGCCGTTGCGGGGAGAGTAGGTATATGTATACGAGTCCAGCAACCGCGCTTCCCGGCCGAGGCTTGTGTAGTGCTTTTCTTCAACAATTCGAGAAAATTATAACCAAATTGGCTATTTATGTTTTCTCATAATGCCATTTTAATTCACAATAAGGTGCGACATAGTATAAAACTGAAATCTCAAATAAAACCAATTAATTTAAATTTAATAAATCTAATTTGCATAAATTAAGAATTAAAGTTACATATAATATAACATTGATTAAAATTGAGACACTTAAATACACCTTAAACGCCTATTATCCTAGTCCAAACATGATTTAAATAGTAAAAACACGATATTTAATGAACTCTCGTAAATTTTCGCGGCCGCAGCCACTGGTAAATAAAACCTTTTTTAATTTTGTCGAAGCCTTTTTTACAAACAGTAAGGTTAACGTTTCCAAGCATATAGGTAAAAATATTTGGTAAACCTTACCATAGAATAAGAACTAAAGGCATAGAAGGAGCGATAAAATAAAAGACAACTTTACAGATAGCAGTCTTGTTGGGATTCAGTGTGCCAAAAAGAGTCAGTTATATACTCTTTCCTTTTCTTAACTTATTGATCAATTATATTTAAAAAAAATCGAGACAGGTATAGATCTGACGCTTTTGTTTTAAGGCTCTTTCTGTGCATTTTTTATTCTATGAAACCAAACCTAACCATAGATTGACGACTAGTAACGAATGCACACATAAGCATGACTACTGTGAGGGTCCTACGTCATTACTCACTAGTCACACTAAAACTCATTGACTATGGCTCCCACAAAGGCCGAAGCTCACATATTTCCGGTCAACAGATTCAGTTTGCGGCCTCTTTCAATATCCTTGGGTGCGTATAACCGGTCCTTAGATCATCGACCCGCGCCCATGCGTGCGCGCATTGCGCAATGCACTACACCAAAACAAACAATCCTGTAGACTCAAATTAAATAAGGTTTCATGGTCGAAGCAAATTTAATATATTACATCGCGGGTTGCCCTGTTGGTAGTGTTGGTTGGTTCTGACAGTCCACGAAGCTAGAAATCCCCGGTAATGCCTGTTTTATGTGATAAAACGAATATTTATTCTCAAGTCTTGGAGGTCTATACTTCTATACTAACATTATGAATGTGTAAGTAATTCTGTTTGTCTGTTTATTACACTTTCACCGTTTTAGATGAAATTTGGTATGGAAATATTTTGAGTCCCGGTGAAGGGCATAGGGTACTTTTTATCCCGAAAAATTGGACGGTGCGGTGCCTGAGGGAATAGCGATAAACGACTCCTACGCGGACGGAGTCGCGGGAAACATCTAGTTATGCCTAACTATGTTATGTCTATTTATATGTGCATCTATACTGTTGTCTAGTATCCATTAAAGAACATGCCTAGACCTTAGTTTAAGAACTGGGTAAATTTGTATGAGGTTATTCATATTTATTTATTTTAGTAAGTCTGTTTTTGTAAACCGTGTTCGTCAACAACTTACGGGCGTTATGTATTTCAAGTGTATGCATGTATGTAAGTATGTCTATTTCTTTAGCAGCTTAAACGGCTTGATGGATTTTAAAATAATAACATGAGGTGTCGTTAGATTCGTCTTGGTTGTGGGAGTGACATAGTGAAATAGTATACTATTTTAATCGAAGTGATGGGAGTCGACGTTTCGAAGCTAGCTTTTTATTATATTTGGGAACCGGGACCATTACAACAAAGGACCTCTGTCCGTATATCTATGTCTAGAGACTAGCATTGCTGTCATAGCTTTGGAAATCTAGCCTCGAGCATTAGACATGTAACTATACTAAAATAAAAACCACTTCGGCGGGAAATAGCTTTTTGGCAAATGCAAAATTGGCTAAAAATATTTGGCCCAAACAGCAAAGCGAAGACCCACGTGTTAAACACTGGAGCTCGATTGGCGACTTTTACGAGTGTATGACGCACCTTTTTGACGCAACTTTTCTATAGCCTAACAAAACTAACGAGCCTTAACGAATAAAGGTATGACACCCTACTCATAAAAATTTTCAACAGTTTAGGAGCTAGAGTGGAACATCCGATTTTTGTGTACACATACTATTTTATAGATTCATTCCTTCTTTTGGATTCTCAGTCGGGTAATAATTAACATACATTCAATCACTATTTTGCGCACTGCATAGACAGGTCATTAATTTAATAATCCATCTATACTGTATTATAATGTGAAAGTTACTATGAGTTACCCCCGGGAAGACATAGGATACTTTTATGACGGAAAATTGGGTATTTAAGAACGCGTACGGAATCGCGGGCAACACCTAGTTAGATAAATTTAATTGTAATTCGGTAGTGTTCGTGTTTTTAAAAAAAAAAACTTTTGAAACCTCTTTACCTGTAAGAAAGTACCTCCTAGTAACAATTCTCGCTTCGGCAGATGTTTCCAAATAGATGAACGTAATGTTAATAAAAATAATGAAATCGTACACAATAATCAAAGGGCAATGTCGTTATCACATAATTATCGTACCAAAGATTATACCTATACTAGATGAAATAGGTATGTCCGACCAAGAAACTCCTTTAGAACTTTTCGACTTTATTTGTATGCCGTTAAGGACTTTCTTGGTAGACTATGCTGCCCTGCTAATCCAAATAACAGTATCTCAAATAAAACTCCTGTAGCAATCGTAACCTAATTGCTAAGAGAAGAGGATTGAATCTCTATTGGAATTGAATTCTGAGATACTGTTTATTGTCTTAGGGGGAGCAGAATGGGTACGTGAAGAAAAAATAAAATCTTGGAAGTTGGTACTAATGCAAATAGCAAATGGAAATTCTAATCATGCTAAAAAATAAAAAAATCCTGTTAACGAAAGTATATTCCAATAAAAAGAGGTAAAATTATGCGTATGTTAGTACTTAGTATGTTCGCATTGTTGTGTTCCGGTGTGGGGATAAGACAACCGATGAAATTACTAGCATAGAGGCATTCCATCTTAGTCCTCAGGGTTGGCAACGCATTTGAGGTGTTAGGATTATGGTCTTGAGAATTCAAATGTCTATGGGTCTCAGATTCCACTTACCATCAGGTGACCTGAGTGCTCGTGTGCCTTCTCCTAAACATAAAAAAAAAAAAAAATGTTGGACGTAATCTCCGAAACTACTGAACTGACTATTTCTATCTTCAAAACGAATCACGTAATAGTGATCGAAATGCATCCAGAAGTTCGATTAATCTTCTACTATCCCTAATTATTCATCATCATCTTCATCTGGTTATCCCAATCGTGGTCGGCGGAGGTCTTTTCCAAACATCCCTAACATTATAGGAAGTTATCTACCCTCAACAGGGAGAAATGGAGGAAATTGCAGCTGCGAATGGAACTTTATCGATCGGCTAACACGGCGCGTCCAAGGACAAGGTCTACCTTAAAGACTTGTGCAGATATAGATAAATCTATACTCTGCATAGTAGTCATAGGTACGTGAGTTGCTGAACAAAAAAAATAACATAACATGACGCCTTCATTCCCAGAGTGGGGTAGGCAAATATACAGAAATAACAACGACTCTAAAAAGACTTGTTTGTAATTCTGGAATGACATTTTGCACAATCAGGCCAAAAAATCTAGTAAATTAGTGACAGGTTGCAAGCTCATCGCCTAACAGTACTTACCCTTATGAACAATATTTCTTGTTATTAATTTTAAATGACTACAACAAAAAAGCCTCTGTAAGATTAAATTTAATAGACTATTGATTTAAAATATATCTACGACATATTATTGAGCAATCATTAATTAATTGAGTTTAACAAGACGACTATATAAGTGAGACGTTAAGCTGTACATAAATTTATAAGCGCAGTTATTAAGCTTCTACTCTACAGGGTAAAAAAAAATATATTGTAACATGTTATCGTATTGTTTTTAACTTAGCCGCCATTACAGTTAAGTAAATAAGAGCCATCGTAACGTTGACCGTCCGGCGGCCTACGTCAATCTTATACATTTATTTTCGATGAGGACAACTCGGGCATCTAATTCAATATCATACGTTATAATATAATACGACGCGTGTATTATGGAAGTCATTTAACCAGGTATAATTTCCAACACAACGATACAGTGCGAACACAGCTTGGTGGAAGGTTTAGGTTAGCGAGTGAGATGGTGAGATTGCTGATCCACCGGGACTAACTATTCGGGACTCGGTAAAGCTCTTTCCCCTGACAAGTGGCTCGGACCCTATCCAAATGGCTACTAAATTTTAGCCAGATCAATCTATATTAATTTTATAAATGTACTAGCGACCCGCCAGCGGCTCCGCCCGCTGCAATTTTTTTTTCTTTCATGTCACTTAGGGGTATGAAAAATAGATGTTGGCCGATTCTCAGACCTATCCGATATGCACACAAAATTTCATAAGAATCGGTTGAGCCGTTTCGGAGGAGTATGGGAACGAACATTGTGACACGAGAATTTTATATAGGTATTAGAAAAGTAACCTGTCAGCCTATCTGTTTGTTACGCTTTCATGAATACACCGCTTAACCGATTTAGATGAAATTTGGTATGGAGATAGTTTGAGACTAGGGGAAGGACATAGGATACTTTTTATCCCGTAAAATTGATCAGTTTCCGAGAGAATAGCGATAAACGAGTTATTTGACATATATAGACGACACTATTAAATTGTGATTTAATAGTGTCGTCTACATATAGTATAGTCGAGTAGAGCTCGGTCGCTCAGGTCTACATCACTACATAGAATAAAACAAAGTCGCTTTTTCTGTCCCTATATCCCTATGTATGCTTAAATCTTTAAAACTACGCAACGGATTTTGATGCGGTTTTTTTAATAGATAGAGTGATTGAAGAGGAAGGTTTATATGTATAATACTTTAATCCGGAGCGAAGCGAGGGCGGGTCGCTAGTATAAGATAAAAGGAGAAACTGACTTGCTGATCGATCAATGCACAGCAAAAACCGCTGGACCTAGGGACTTGAAATTAGGAGGGAATATTCCTTGGATGTCCTATGGGTGCACTAAAGTAGGGGGAGTAGCGAGATACTAATTCGACGTGTACGAAGTCGCGGGCGTCCAGAAATATATTGGTAATCAGTTTATTTAGTTTAAATTAGTTACATCAGCCGTGTGTAATGTCTAAAGAGAGACAGGAAAGTCAACACAATACCTCAGGCAGTAACAAACATGAAAATATAAACAATCCCGTCTCGGTGCGCTTGCACCGAACGCACCGAGCGCTAGCACGCGCCAAGTGCTTGCAATTGAACGTGTACACATAGCACCGTATGCGCTAAATATACGATTTTTTAGATATTCATCTTGTTGGTAGCCGAATGAAATAGTTTAAAATTTACTTGTTTATTTCAGTTCACAAGTTTATTGACATCTTTACTTATGTTAAAATGTTGCAAGTTTCGAACTAGTTAAGTCCCTTTATTGGAATGGGTTGAAATTAATTAATGCATAATGTCAACCTGGTGACGATGCAATATTATTCTCCTGAAACCCGGTGTTCCATAATAATCAACACAATTTAGTTTTAACTTTTTTTGAACAAGCATAAATAAACTTCATTTTAATTTGTTGAAAATTAAAAATGGCATGAGCAAAAGTACTATATTCATATATATTTTTTTATGGAATAGGAGGCAAACGAGCAGACAGATCGCCTGATGGTAAGCGAATATTGTCACCCATAGACACCTGCAGCACCAGAGGAGTTACAGGTACGTTGCCGGCCTTTTAAATGAGAGTACGCTCTTTTCTTGTTAGTAGATTCAAATTCCAACTCACAAATATCACCCTGTTTGTGGTATGGTGGGATGTTATAGTTAATAGCCGATGAAGACGGGTGGCAACAGGATTTTTACCCTACGCAACGTAAACCCACCGAGTTTGGATTCGTTAGTTGGTTCTCGATTAACAGATGATGACTGTGCAAAAGTTGTTTGTGTAGTTGTATCAACTGAAGGATACAACAATAAGATACGAGTAGTCAATGCAATAAACATCTGACATCGATGCAAGGGACAATAACGAATGAGGATTGAAAACTAGTAGACTTTGCTGTAAGGTATAAGGTACCTACATGTTTTAGTTTCTTGACAGTGTTACAGTAGTAGGTACCACAAATATTATATAAGTTACAACGATGTACCTGCGCAAAAAGCATTTTTTTAGAAGGCGCAATGTTTTGGCCAATTATAAGGCAGTACGGTTGCGCGGGTAAAACTTCGGCAGCCATTGCAGCGACGCCGTCGACTGCCATTTTATTTCGCGTCGCGTAAGTTGTCATTCGTACACAAGCTGAGACGCACGAGCGCTAAGGGCTAATCGCTAATCGCTAATCGCCATGAGCGAGAAAGCACGAGTTTAACTGTCATTTCATACTCTACCTTACGCGTAACACGACAAGGTTTGTATTTAATTGATTTTTACGTTCGTTTATCTTTGGCATTAGTGAGCACCTTTCTGCGTGGACGAAGATTGCCGGCGTAACTTATATTTGTGGTCTTACTGTACCTACTTATAACCGGATTAAAGACCCTACACGAAATGCGCAATGCGCAACACACGTACGGCGAATCTAGAGAAGAACAGAGTGATTAATCTTTGCCGCAGTGCCGTCAGATATGACACATCTAGGGGAATGTGGCAATTGGCCAATTAACTGGTGACGTCAGAGCGTATGTCAATTCAAAAAATATATTTTTTATATGAGTCTTCTAAACGACTACGCCACACCATGGTCACTGCCACGGTCTTGTAGGTAGGTAGTTAGGTATACTTTCTCATCGTATAAATCTACTGCTGAGTTCTTCAACGATTTTTACCATGATCGTATTAACAATGAACACCAATGAACTCTACTCAATACGCAAAAGAGCACATGCATGAAAATCAAAATTGAATTTCATTTATACGATTTAGGAGAAAATGTAAAATAATCATTTAAAACGCAATACACTAAGTTTTGACCCGTTTATTAAGATTTTATAAAGAACCAAAACTTGTTAAAATAATAAAACTTTTTTAATGTTTAGTTTGTTTTAATCGGCATCTTCATTTTATTTACGTAATATTTTAATACAAAAACATTGGCTTAAACATAGTAATTTACGAAATAAAAGCAAATGTCTTTATAAGGTCCTTATATTTTAAACATGGAATAACTGCTGTGACGTCATTGCTGTCGTCGATTTTGTATAGAGTGCTTTTGCAGGGGGTCTGAACTATGACTTTTTAAAGCTTCATATCTTATGAAAATATTACACGACGATTTTTTATACCTCTCTTTCACAGCACTTTTTAGAGAGGGTACGAATAGAAATGCATGTTCCCTATTCATTCAATTTTGGCCAGCCAAATATTAAATGCGTTTGCACTTCCACCGATCCAAAATGGATTGTTTCCTGCTGTACTCACAAATAGGTAGTTTGTCACCTGCAGTGAAGGTATTTTGGATGAGTTCTTACGTCCTAAGATATCATTTCAAAATCCTGTTGGCAAACGCCCGAATAAATATAGAACTTTAAGGACTATGGAAGTTGAACTGAAACCGCACTAAATGGAAAAATAGTAGAGGAAGAGGACCGAGTTCCTTTTAAACACTACTGCATTAATGTGTACAACAAAAAAAACCATCCTTCGATTTCAAGGCAATATTTTAATTTATTAGAAAACACTATATAATAACACACATAATAATTAATAAACTAATGAGGGTGATACTAGACGCTTGGTGCAGCCTTCAATAAATAATCGCTCCACCAATGACTATTATTAAAACACTACAAAGTTATCTACAAACTTGTTTTGTTCTTTCTTGCAATCGGGTTTCAATTGTTTTAAACTCATTTTTCGCCAAAACGCTTTATCAGCTTACACGCATTAAAGCATTAATGAGCAAGTATCTAAATAACCTTCAAAACCCCCAATAACAACACTTATCTAAAATGTATCGTTGGGTTTAACCAATTAATTTATATAGTTCACTTGTAGTCTCCTGAACTAAGACCTCATTACGGTAAATACAGAATAATATATTATTATTATCCCGTTTTTTATACATCTGAAACAACGTACAACTTAATGCGCAATAACAGTAGGTACCTACAGCTAATGGAACAGAGTTGCATTTGTACTGTACTTTGCACCAATTAATCGTACATAAGTAACTAGATAGACTTCCTGGGACCATGAGGAATGAGGAAAATACATGATACGCCGGCAATCGAGCGAGGCTGGAACAGCCTTTGTTATGTTTAGAAAATACGAATAAATCTCTGAGCGTCCTTCGAAACTTCATCGTTACCTTCAGCTGATCCATCTATCCAATCAGCCTGTAACCCACCCGTGGGAACACCACTCAGCCCTTCGCCTATCGCATATTAATCGCATCTCCCCGGCGTTATACGGATGCCTCTCTCTCTTTATTTAGAAGCCATGTTCTTGTCGGTAGAGTAATCGTCAACCGCTCCGGTCCTCCGTCAACTGCTTGACTTTCTAGTACGACACAATCTTAACCTTCTCTTTTATCTGCTCAAAGTAATTCTTCTTGGTCTTCCTTTGCCTTTTTCCATCTATTACGAGTAAGCTGATGACAACGAATTCATGTTAATGTCACCTTTGTTCAGTCTTGTCGCTGAGACAATCTCACACAAATAACACAAATTGACCTAGTCCCAAAATAATGTCTAGACTTGTACGTACGTAGTTTATAGATAAATAAAACAGAATAGAAACTACCTATTTATTCAACGCACACAGAAGAAAGCAATAGAAGAAATATAAAGTAAAAAGAAGACATTACGATGAACACGATCCCTCTCAGCATTCTGGGAGGAGAAAATGGGTAACAGTAAACTGGTAACAGGGAACATAACAAACACTACCGACACAGATACAGAACATGAAATTAAATAGATACTTAAAAAGCTTAAGAAAGACTTATTGAGAATTTGTAAATGCATACTTAAATAAAGAGAAAAACTGGAACAAATACTCGCGCTCATTGCACAAATATTTACCCTAACCGGAGCTTCGCAGGCACGGACACTTATATACCAACTAGGCTAATTCCGTCGTCAAAATATGTTGTCACTAGCTGTTTCCCGTGACTCTGTCCAAATAGAAGTTGTTTATCGCTATTCCCTTGGGATAAAAATTACCCTATGTCCTTCCCCGGGACTCAAACTATCTCCATACCAATCAAAATCGGTTCAGCGGTTTATCCGTGAAGGAGTAACAAACAAAAAGACAGAGTTACTTTCACATATGTAAAATTAGTATAGATTGATCTTGCACAGATGTATTAAATCATCTCCTCCAGAAAAATGATGCTACCACCAATGAATCATAAAATTGCAAACGAAGTATCAAACCTTACAAAACAAGAATAACAAATATATTCAAGATAAATTAAGAATAAATAATACGATACGGCTGGCTGACGTGATAATGCCGGTGTTGACAACTTGACATTGTTAATAATATAATGATAAGTATATCGTAGATAAGCCAACGAAATTCATGAATTTCATGATGCTTATAGTTGAAAATACTAACAAATTGTTAGTAGGTAGTGATCTGATCACATGTGTAATCTAATTCTTTGTGCATCACTATCATCATAATAACATTAACATGGACAAAGTGTATATAGAAAAGTAGGTCGTCTCCGCCCCTTTAGGAGTTTCTATTACCTATTGTCCCTCGAGCACTAGGGTTGCGTTGACGCACGTTGCACGCAACCTAACCCAGCAACGGCGAAGCCCCGACTAAACCGGCTCGGTCCGTCCGCTCGAGGCACGCATACATGCAAGCCACGGGATATACCTTTGTTTGAAGATGACCTAAGTATTCAATCTGTTTCACGAACACTATGATCGATCGTCAACAGCGTATCAATAAAAAGGTATTGGTAAGAGTATAAAGTTATAATTGCATTGTCTCAGTAACATTTCTCTCACTATGCATTTCTGTCGTGTGGCTGTGTTTTTCCCGTGATGTGGGTGTATTGATATAAATTTATGTATTTATTTATTACTATCTATGTATTCATGTAAGTCATTATAATGTATTAGTTTGTATTAGTATGTATTTGATTATCTATTAATTAGTTTGGTAAGCGTGTATTAATAGGTATATTGTATTTTATAGCTAGCTTAGTTCCTTGTTATTGTTCGAAATTAGTCTGCACCACCTACTGTGTAACTTGTTTTAACTTGACACCTTATCCCTTCTAAGGTTGTCTGGAAGTGATCGCTAATCAGCGATAAGACCGCCTGTTGTTTACCTGGGTCTTCTAAATTGTGCAAATTCTTTGTAATGTTTTTGTTTGGTGGACAATAAAGTGTTTTGTATTGTATTGTATAAAGTCCATAATGCGCTACTGCTTTTTTGCTTTTTTGTTGTAATAATCGCTCCAACTTCCCTGACCACAGGGGCTGTGGTCTCCACCCTAGAACATGTTAACCCTAACAACTGTCGTTTCTCCGGCTAGCGGCTAGCTAGCACTTCAACTTACTAATCTAGTCAGTCAATATGTCGAAAACTTTGGTTCTCTTTCGCACCACTTCATCCAGAAATCGATCTATGGGACAAACCGTTCTGTATGATTTGATTAAGTTAACCTATTAAATGTCTTGGTCTTAGTCGTCTGCAATAAAATTGACCCAGAGTACCAATGAGAATGCCCGAATGAGACAAAACGTTTCCTCGCTCACTGTTCCCGTTATGAAAATTTAAGAATCCCTTTACGCGAGTTTATACCTACCTGCGACGGTTGATGAAATCCAGACTAAAAAACCGGGCAAGAGCATGTCGGAACATGCTCAGTGTAGGGTTTCGACTTGATTCTAGCAAAAATTAGCGCTGAAAAAGCTTTCATAAACGAATCCCTTAATCAAAAAATAGTTTACACAAACCCGCAATATTTTTGAAAGACCTATCCAACGACACCCCTCACTATGGAGTAGAAGAAAAAAAAATTACATCCCCGCGTTACGTGTAGGAGAGGTACACAAAAAAAAAAACATAATCTTATTCTACCACTTTGTCGGCATGACTAATATGTATACTCATGCCAAATTACAGCTTTCTAGTACAGTCAAGTTCATAAATATGTATACACTTTATTACCTTGTCTATTTAACGTCATGTTTAAACTGTCATATGAAATTGTCACAGCGATGAAAGTGACAAGGTACTAAAGTGTATACATATTTATGACCTTGACTGTACTAAGAGTCTCTGAGCTAGACTGCGGACGGACGGACGGACATGGCGAAACTATAAGGGTTCCTAGTTTGACTACGGACCTCTAAAAAGCATTTTATGTTTTAATTTTAATCAAACTATTTTTATTTAAGTTAACCAGATTTTTTTGTTTTTAAATGCTTTAAATAAAGTCTTAGATCTATAATTATTAAGTTATTAATGAATAGACAATAAAACACAATAGATAAAAACTGAACCATTTGAATTACACAACAGTATATTTAGTTATAATTATAAGTTATAAATTAATTAATGAGCTAAATCTCAAAGGAGATACTTTTAGTTTGAATTTCATGGGATTCCCCGAACCCCAATCATACCTTGCGCGTGTGTGCGCCGTGATGTGTCAGGGGAAGTCCCTTAACATTTTTACAGTAAAAAATACAATTGATATAAATCATATTAATCCAGCTTTATATCAGGCTCCAAAGCGTTAGTGTGACGTCGACAAGAATGCTGCTTGCTTATGCAGTGTAAAGGTATCAGATCAGACGGTCTAGATCTTTTGAAACCGCATTGCAGTACAGAAATGCATTTACTTCAGATGCTTAGCCTTGAATGGGATAGAGAAAGTTAATACTTTAAAATGTTAACACAAACAAGGTGTCACTCTGAGCCATCCTTTACAAGTGTTTTAGAGATTTATTTTTATCCCCAATACGCTTAACAACATATTAAATGTAAAACATACACATGTAGGTTTGTTGGATCTTTTCCTTACACTAACAACACCAACTTCCTTGTGGACTTCGGAACCCTGAACAACGAGCAATTTCATGACCAAAATGCGTAGCCAAGCCAGATAGTGTATAGTGGGAAAGTGGTGGCAGCGACCCGAACGTAACCTACACAAAGTATCACTGAGTAATAGGTATACATAGATATTTTTAAGATTTGTGATCCAGCGGCAATTAAACCTGCCTAATACGCCGAGGGTCATATACCAAATACAATCTTGCTAGAAGTACCTGTGCAATTAGCGTTACTATTTGGTTGCCGAGTTAGAATAGCGCCGCCATAATGCCTTCCCGTGGATGTCATAAGAAGCGACTAACGGCCGAACCCTATATTCAAACCGCGGATAGATAAGGCTTACTACGGGTTGAAATTTGACATTTGCCCATACAAAATGTGTCAAATTTTAATCCGAAGTAAGGCTGTCTGTCCGCGGTTTGAATATAGGGTTCGGCCGTAAGGGAATAGGGGCTTGTAGTACTGTTAGGCGATGGGCTTGCTACCAGTCACTAATACACTAGTTAACTTCTAGGCCTGATTGTGCAAAATGTGGTTACAGAACTATAAACAAGTCTTTTTAGAGTTGTCGGTATTTCTGTAGCTCTACCTACCTACCGCGCTCTGGGAATGAAGGCGTGATGTTTTATGTATGTATGTTAGCGTTATTATTAACAGTATTTGTTTATTGTTAACAGCAGTAAAACACGCTGTTATTACTAATGCAGCAAATAAGTTGCCCATCCCGGTAAGGGCAGATATTTGTGTGATGAGCACGAGTATTTGTTCCTGAGTCTTGGATGTTTTCTATGTATTTAAGTATTTATTTCTCTATCTAAGTATGTTTATCGTTGTCTAGTACCCATAGTACAAGCCTAGAGCTTAGTTTGGGACTAGGTCAATTTGTGTGACATTGTCCCGTGATATTTGATTTTTGATAATTTTGATATTGTTTTTCTGCTGTCAACATACTTGATATTCAGAAACTCCATAGCTGTGCAATGTTTCAGGCTTGACTCGTTATCGGCCAAGCACTATAGCCACGACTATTTTATATTGCTGCATATTGCTATCGCGAGCACACCGACGTGATATTATCCGATTGGTTGAACACGTTCTCCTCCCGCGTCCCACAAACCCTGGGAATGCCGGCCTTTTGTCGATCGAGCTATAACTACGTAACTATAAAGTACAGTAGGTGTAGTCCCTCGACATAAAATCAACCTAAACCTACACAAGTAACTTTATTGCGGTGTGCGAAGGTATATATAGGTAACGCGGTAACGAACCGCATGACAATGGGAAACATACAGGCCGAGGCATTCGATGCAGATAGCATGCATAGTTGCTGGGATAACCTCGTGTCGCCCACCATCCCACAAACGGAGATTTTTGTGAGTGGGAATCGGAATCTACCACCACACAATAAAGTTCAATTTCCTTCGCGATTAATTTCCATTTTTAATTTTGATACAAATTCAAATGAACTTTATACATACATACATAACGTCACGCCTTTATTCCCAGAGTGGGGTAGGCAGAGCAACAGAATACCAACAACTCTAAACTTGTTGATAATCTGTAACCACATTTTGCATTCAGGCTAAGATGTTTACTAGTGTATTAGTGACAGGTTGCAAGCCATGAACTTTATATTTGTAGTTAATACTAAATTGCCTTGATTTGTACCTCTTATGGAACAACGGGTTTTATGAGGATAAAGAGCTGTGACAATAGGGACAAAACAACAAGCAGACATTATAATAATCACCATAAGGATTCTTTTTTTACGGTTCCACACCAAAGGTGCCAACGGGACCTATTACAAAGTTTTTTTTTTAAATTTGTACCCTAAAATTACAAGGCATATGAGTAAGGTATTTTTACTATAAACTCTCTACAGTTGTATCAAAAACCAACTAAGAATGAAAGTGTTTCAACACTTTCAGCATAATGTTATACACTTTTCAGTAGATTGAGGTAATTTAGTTAGGATAAACATGTTCGCTACATAATTAAGACTCGCTAACAAACAAAACTAAACTCTTTCTTTAATGAGTAAATCACACATTCACTTGCAGAATTAAAATCAATTTTAACTCATATGTTTGTCTAGCAAATAAGTGTTTAATTTCTAATGATTTAAAGTTGTTAATTGCTTGATAACATTGTTTAGTATAGTCAGTACTAGTGCACTCAGTTTGCACTGGCAGCAGGTCAATGTATAGCGATTGAGGTAAAGGGAGAAGTCTTGAATAGATTTAAAAGCATGTAATTAAATGTTAAAGTAACAACTATCTGATGACACAGAAAAAATCTATGGCTAAGTACAGACAAGGAGAGATAAGAATGGCAAAAGTTAGAGCAGGCAAAATGTATACAGGACATACTGATTTTGAACCGGACTGATGTGCATCTTTATATTGTAAAAACTTATGAAATTTTAATGTTAAATATAATTGTTGACAGTGAATGTTATCACTAAACACTAAAACATCCAGTTTATGTATTTGACATTGTTCAATCGGAGTGAATTTGTAATGCTTTTCACCTTGTTTATAACATATAACCCATCTTGTTTTCAATACCATTTTCCGTTTTAATGATTCAGTTCACCAAGAGCTGGAGTGGATGACTTGGAAAGTTGCCTGTGTGGCAGTCTAAGATTGGTATAGACAATTGTTATAAATGGAAAACTTGCCCAGCAAGGATAATAAATCTCACATAAATCAAGCTATTTCCAAACTAAGCTCTAGACTTGTAATGTGGATACTAGGACAACTATAAACAAACTTATACGAGGGCTGCACAGTAAATTTCAGGAATTTGATAGTTATAAACTTATTTTGGACACACATATACCAATTCAAAATCTCTAAAATTTTATTATCTTAACACACTGGCCGCATAGAGAAAAAGCAATGGTTCGGTTTCAATTCTTTTTGAACTCGATTAGGCAATGGGTTAACAATATTGTACGCTTAACACAAAGAACAAGCTTAACAGAAAAACTATGTTCCATTTCTAATATGAGTAAAACCGTCAAATATCAAGATAAGATTTTGAATGTATTTTCATTTCCAGAAGTTGATCCATGTAAATGTGTGATAATGATAACCATATGGTTTCGGATAAAGTAGAATAGAGACCCTAAAGAGGGTGAAGTACTTTTTGTAGGAGTGGTTCTGCTTAATTCAACATTAGACTAATATCACTATACATAATTACCCATGCACAGAGCAAGCTTCACACTTTCACTGCCAAGCATTCTGATTTCCAATCAAAATGGACTCACCTAGCAGTTTGAATGAAGTGTTTCAAAATTTAAGCATGGAACCTGGCCTTACCAGACATGGCATTAATTAAGATACATGGTGAGCAAAAAATCAAATTTCCATGCCGTGTTTCCAGTGTGTTGCTCCAAAAATACCACAATTTAAAAATACCACCAGATTCCCAAAACACCAGCTACGAGATATTAGGTAAAGATTAACAATACCCAAATATAATTGTTATGTTTTGGGATTCTATTGTATTCAGAATCCGGTATTTTGGCACTGTTTCCAGTAGGCCACAATAAATTGATATGTGAGAATAATACAGAAGTGAAAACAACAAATCTAATTTAACGTTGTAATAGCGCGTGAGAGCTAATCAGATATAGGATCAGGCTCAATCATAAGATTAATGCAGTGTACTATATCACCGCAGAACACACAAATGGCATGATAAATGAATAGTTCCGGTTAGACAGGCAGAAGACAAGGCCTAAATGTTGCATTAGAGATAACGTAAACACTATACTCACAATATCCTACACGGCTGGTCCTAACAATCGCTTCGGCCACGGAGAAACACATTCAAAGGTCTGTTTCTAATAAACACAACACTGAGTCTTTATCACAAGAAACTGAAACAATTTCAGGCAAAATCAACTCGAAAAACTCACGGAAACTCGTAAATAATCTAAATCCAGTAAGAAACCTTTCGCCCGTTGATAATTACGTGACAGATTGTGGATTGGATGAATATGCGATGCAATATAATACACTACACGCACGGCGGATAGTCTTCATAGAAAAAAAACTCGCGTTAATTATCTGTGGCATCTCATATTGAGTACGACAGCTTCCCCCTCTTCATACTTACTTCTTTCCTTTGTCGCCTTATCAGCTGTCAGTGCGTGGTGTATTTTTTTTTTGCTGCTGTCAACCAAAGTTTAACTAAACCGCGTTAGGCTGTATGGATTTATGTCCTTTGCCTTTCCCTCTGGGATAAAACAAGAAAAAAAAAATTAACTAAACCGCAGCAAACCGCCATTACTGTTTCAAACTTGGTTGAGTGAAGTTTTGCGTTGATTTATTTCCGCGGCTTATCCTCCTAATGTGCGAAGCAGTAATCTTGCAAACATGTACAATACGTGCTGTGTTGTGAGTTGTGGTAGTAGACGAAAGGACGTCACTTTTTACAGTTTTCCAAAATCCGAGATAGGACTCAAAAAGTGGTTGCACTTTATAAATTGTGATCGTTTGAAAAACTTGAGCGTCGAAGAACTTTCGAAGCAATTTGTGTGTCAGAAGCATTTTGAGAAGAGGTTTCTTGCAGCAACACTTGTGAGGTCTCGTTTACGTGTTGAAGCCTATCCGACTTTGTTTACTCAAAGCGAGATTTCCAGTGGAATCCCACTCTCTCACTCTCAAGACGTTGAAACCGTCGACATAACACGTAAGTACTTAGCTGAAGTTTTTTTTTTTTTAATATGATACTCATGCAAAATGCAAAATGCAAAATGCAAAATGCAAAATGTGGTTACAGGATTACCAATAGGTTCTTTTAGAGTTGTTGGTATTTCTGTAGCTCTGCCTACCCCACTCTGGGAATGAAGGCGTGATGTTATGTATGTATGTAATATGATACTAATTTTGATTGAAAACATTGGTTTTTGCGCCCACGGTTCAGCTTGCGTGGATACAAGTCGGTCGCGTATCAGTCTCTTTATAGCCTCATGTTTCTTCTAAACATGCATAGATGAAATTAAGTGTCAAACTGTCTTAGTTATTATTAAACAAACAAATTTTATGAAATCAAGGCAAAACCAAACCAAATAAAAGTAAACTACTGCACCGATAATAACCTAATTTGCTTTAACAATTTTTGTATAATTGCTACTTCAGTTTGAAGAGCATTTCCTAGAAAAAAATCTAGTTGTGTGGTATAAATGGGGTCAAGTTATGATTGTTTCAATTAGGTATAGGATATACCCAACTGACACACTTACTATGTGTTATATCAAAGTAGGATGCGCGGTTCTATAGGTAGGACCTACACAACTGATATGTACCTATGTAGATTTATATACCGTGGTCAAATATAGTGATCACATTACCTTTGCGCCTGTCTATGTCTCCTGACTTTAGAGCTGTCTCCAGACTTTACAACTTTACAGAAATTAACCCTATTCTCTCACAGTTTGCCCTAAGTACCATATCTCACATTCACTTTGGGAATACAATTTTAGGGTACACATAAGGGTCGTTTTCAAAAAAATTGTACATAGTTAAGGGCTTTAATTAAAACAAAACTTAATTGATTCCTTTGTGTGACGAAAGTTACCCATACAGGTTGTATGACTAACTTTCGTTATACAAAGGACGCGATCGTGATTTTGTTTTCATTAAGCCCTTAACTATGTACAATTTTTTTGAAAACGGCCCATAAAAGAGTTTGTAAAATCAGTTTTTATTTTATGGTTTAGTCCGGGACAGTGCAATGCCGCATAACTAACAAAGCAAGTAAGATGAACATGGTATTGCAGTATCCCTGACGATTTATATTTATTTAAAAAAAAATGTATGTTTCTGTCTTATAAATTATAAATCTATATATATATATATATATATAAATTAGCAGTGGACATGGTAAAACCTATATATATATCAAAATTTTCAGAAAATGCAGTTCATAAAGACCATGGTTATGCAAAAAAGCGGAAGCATGAAGATCATACATATTTCAAAACAGATGGTACAGGAAAACTTCAAAGGATGGAAACTGGTAAGTTTCTATTCAAAATATTCAAATCACAAATAATGCTTTAATAGTTAAAAATCAAACTCAATGGTTAAATCTGAGAAGAATGTGTTTTATAAGAAACAAATGTTACCCATATAATTGTCACAACCACAAGTCACATTGATTTTGGCTACTAGTCTTGAAGCGGTTTTTAAAATCAATTAATGGGGGTTTACTAGTACTTAACCGTGCTATGTGTGCCGTCTGTCTGTGATTTTTTTCAATATTTGGACTATTAGCTTGTTCTTGCCTGGAACACCTTTTCAAGTTATATTTATACAGCGTGTCCCACAACTTTTGCCACATGAATGGAAAGTACCTAAAATACTGTAGATATTTTTTTTTGCTGAAATAGGACTTCATTTTTATTTTAAAAACTACAAAGAATTTTAAATAATTGCCTGTCTGAAACGGGAATCAAACCCACTAAATGTGAAAAAATAAAACTGTAATTTTACTGTCTATCGAAAGGCTCAATCATTGGCATTTATTTCTTTTAAATAACACAGCATCTTATATAAAAGTAAGACCATGAAATTTAAAATTTTATTCAGAATAAAGTTCAGATTGGTACCCGTTACGTTTTTTACGTAAAATATTTAGTGTACACAAACCAGTATGATATGCAGGAGTTACAAACTGAACTTAGAAATATTATTTTAAACATTCACCATGAAAAATGAATAAATCAATAGGAAGTGAAATTTTTAAAAGAATTGCAACTTGTATACATTAGGAAGGGACACATTTTGAGCATTTAATAAATTAAATTGATTGTAAGTTGCAGTTAAATGTACCTTATTATTTTAAATAAATGTTAAATTTCATGGTCTTCCTTTTATTTAAGACGCTACGTTATTTAGGAGAAATAAATGCCTATGATTGATTCTTTAGATCAGTACAGTAACATTTTTTTTTTTACATTTAGCGGGTTCGAGTCCCGGTTCAGACAGATTATTTAAAATTATTTGAATGGAGGGCATACAATATACAGAAAAGTGCTGTCTGACTTTGTCATAAAAGCTGTTTATCGCTATACCCTCGAGAACTGTAAAGTTTTCTGGAATAATGAGTACCTTATGTCCGTCTTCGGTACCTATAATAATAAAAACTACCTATCTCTGTACCTTTTACATCGAGCCGTTAAGGCGTTAAACCTTAAAGATGTAAAACATTCATAATAATATGAATAAGGTAATATATAACAGCTGCATCCATCCATCCATCATAGCTGTTGCAAGGACATTATGTTAACAAAGTTTTTTTTTTTTTCAGATTTTTTTTATATGCCATCTACCTCTTGTCAACCTCAGCATATTGAAGGAAACTTAGTGGCATACAATATACCATTGGTATCTGATTCGATGAATAAACCCATAGAAACACCCATTGCTAGAAGTAAGAAACTATGTATATATGTATAAATGAACAAAAAGTCTTGAGATATGTGTATGTATGTAAATCAGCGGTCGGACTGGCAACACCGGCCGGTCTACACGTCAAAATCGGGTGCCGGTTTTGTTAAATATTTTTTAAGTAGTTATAATGGTTAAAATGATAAAACCGAAGATAAACACATAAATGTATAGTGTAAGTGTTATCACGACTAAAAGTGCTGTAAATAAAGTAAAAGTGAGTGTGACATACAGACAGACAGACAGCCAGACAGACGGACATGGCAAAACTATAAGGGTTCCTAGTTTGACTACGGAACCCTAAAAACTTTTCTTGTATGAAAATCCCCTATATTTGTAACATTTTTTTTGTTTTGTTTAATACATAATATTATTTTTTTTGTTTTGTTTAACGTTGCAGAAGGTGAACCTGCCAACCGTGCCCCGAGATTAGCCGTTAAAAGGAAACGAGTAATTTCAAAGAAAAAGAAATTGTCGCCATGCTGTGCTGAACTGTATGAGGAATATGTAAAGTCCCAAAAACAATTGGAGTTTACCAAAAGGGCCAAAAGAGCAATAAAGTTCTCAAAAGACAAATCTTTTGAAAAGCTGACCAAAAACATTAATCCTTTGGCCAAAAAAATCATATGGATGCAAATAAAACAGAGCACCAAACAAGCTAAAGGAAGACGATTTACAAATGAAGAAAAACTTATTGCACTGTCCATAATGAAACAAAGTCCTAGGTGTTATAAATTCCTTCACAAAATATTCATTCTGCCATCCAAATACACCTTAAATAGAATGATTGCTGAATTTAATATAGAGGCAGGCATCAATCCCCAAATCTTTGAAGCGGTGAAACTTGAGGTTGGTAATTTGTTTGATTACTTAACTAATAATATAAAGCATGTTTATATCAATTCTCATGTAAGTGAATAACAATGTATTCTTATGGGAAATAAAGATCTTTAAACCTAATTTACATTATTGCATGATAAGATTGATAAGTGCCAACTGCCAGCCAAGCGAGTCTTGGGCTGGCAAAATAGTATGTTCGTATGTATGTTAACACTATTATGCAAACGTTTTAAAATGTAACTTTTATAAAAAAAGATATAGACATGTGAACTAATCTCTTTTAAGGGATCTCTTCTTTTTTTTTAACTCAATAACGAAGTGTGTGTGTAATTAGCTCTGTCTGTCTGTTTGTTACGCTTTCGCGGCTTAATCTTGAGTTGTAAATAAAGTTTTTTGGGGAAGGAAATGGAAAATTTTACCAAAGAAAACGGGACAACTAAGTATTAACTGGGTTTTAAGTTTTAAGAAATAAGAATTAACTCGACATATTTGTTATTAATAATTATGTTTTATTTTAGGTTGTCTCTTGGGACGAAAATAAGAAATATTGCTCCGTTATTTTTGACGAGGTGTCTTTAGAAGCTGCATTGTCATACGACAAGCATAAAGACGTAATAAATGGATTTGTCGAGCTAACTGAAAGAACAAATGACTTTGCTGACCATGCCCTTGTATTCCTGCTACGAGGTGCTATCCACAAGTGGCAGCAGCCCTTAGTGTTTTATTTTTGTAAAGGAGCTACATCTGGCGTTCAGCTTAAGAAAATTATTACAGATGTAATAGTTGCTGTAAGTAATACTGGCCTTCTACCAGTAGCTCTAGTGAGCGACCAAGGCACAGCATTTCAATCTGCGCTTAAAAGCCTACAAGAAGTGACACGCCGAGAACAAATCCTTGCTGGTGAAGAACTTGGTGAGCTTTGTTGTAATTTTATACAGTAGTTTTACTTGACAATGTGGCATCATCGCTGTCGCAAAGACTTCCGTTTGTCATTTTCTAAAGCCAGACTAAAAATGGTAGGTTTCTGAATTACTTTCTATACTTTGTTATTATTTTTACCAATGATATATAGAATGGGATTTTCATTTAGGGTTTGTCCCTTTTTCTTTAGAAATTCTGCAGTTTCTGTAAAAAGGTACCTTTAGAGTTTTTTTAGTTATAACTTTTTTCATGTAATATCTTTCCATTTCAGATGATGTCATTAAAATTAATGGACAGACACTCAATGTCATTTATGACCCACCCCATCTTATAAAAGGATTAAGAAACAATTTCTTAACCAAAAATATTAAATTCGAAGAAAAAATTTCAAAATGGAGTGATATTGTAGAGGTGTACAAAAATGATTGTAATCATACTCATGTAAGATTACTCGGAAAACTTAACGATGAACACGTCATTCCTGAAAAAATAAAGAAAATGAAGGTAAATGGTTAACTTTTACACTGGTAGTATATTGTATAACTATAATTTATTAAAAAGAAAACTTATTGACCAAAAGACCATCGAGCCAGAGCAGGCACACAAGGGAGTTCTTTCATAATGAAGTCCACACATGGTATTAGGGACTTTACACTATATTCATGGAAAGTATGATGTGGCTGAAGCATCAAATAATCGTTTTATCTATATATCTACATAGGCTGATAATATTACGTTATCTAGACACTACATAGACAGTTTGTGTTAAAAACCTCACCCAGAGCGCGCTCTATCTACTCACTAAAGGTTCATAGTAACTGATGAATAGTGATGAACGGTATAAGAAATTGAACAAACAAACAAAATACAAGCAGATAAAGAGTATTTTTCATTTGTATCTTAAGCTAAATGAGAAGAGTTTAACGTGATTTAATTTGGGTTTCAGGTAAAGAACTGTGTTCAAGTTTTAAGTAAAACTATGGCTGCTACATTATCATACACCACTCAATTTTGTAAGTATAAAATGGTATAAAGTAGTATAGTAGTAGTAGTAAAGTATTGTAGGTAAATGCACCTATTATGGACAGTGCTCCAGTGATGAACAATAACAATTTTAACTGACAAAAAGAGACAATATATAATAATATAATAGTTAGCAATCACTAATATTTATTGTTATATTGGGATTGTTTATGACTGGAGCACTATCCATGATAGGTACATTTACTAAATTTTATTATTATCAAGTACATTAAATAATGCAAGATTTATTTTATTGTATTTGTTTTTCATTTAACTTAATATTATTTGGTTGTAGCTCATTTAATAAATGGAAGCCCGACCCTTGGGAATACCGCGGAGATTGTATCGTTCTTCGACGACTTGTTCGACTCTGTGAACGGAGCAAGCCTCTCAAGAAGGTTGAATAAAGGCAAACTATTGCGACACGCGGTGACGGAGGAGTCACCAAACCACGACTTTTGGAAGGAGGCAATTAGTAAACTTACTAAAATTAAATTTATAGACAACACAGGTAGAGAAACGTCTGTGCCTTCATTAAAAAATTGGATCACAACTCTAAAAAGTTTTAAAAGATTGTGGCAGTTTTTTAAATCTAAAAATATTAAAATTATGCGCCCGCGTTATTTTAATTCAGATCCAATAGAAAACTTTTTTGGACAGATGCGGTCGTATAATTTTAGGAACAATAGCCCAAACTGCCACACTTTTAAAAGTACATTTAGATCACTTTTAATCACGAGATTTATACAGTTTCATTCTAGTAGCTACAATTGTGAAGAGGATTCAGGTGAGCAGTTATTAAAACTAAAAAGTTTATTCGAGAAATGCAAGGACAACGAAACTTTTGAAAATGTTGTGTCATCTGAATCGTCTGATCTTGCTGCCGGAGAAAGCATTCCCACAACCGCAAGCCAAGAACGCCTTAATATACACTCTCGCGCTTACTGTACGGGATGGGTTATAAGAAAAATACTTACTCAAATTAAATGCAGGAATTGTGAATATAGCTTAACATCCGAGGAAGACAACGCGGACATAAATAAATGGATTAAATTTAGAGAATATAAATGCATTAAGCAAAAAAAGCTGACATACCCATCCGAGCATGCCGTGAGATTGTTTGGAGAAATTACCAAACTGGCAAACGGATACCTCGAAATTAACCCACAACGGGCAAATATTGTGAAATATTTAAAAAATATTTTAATTTCGAGGTATCCGTGCGACTTTCTCGACTGTGAGCAGCACAAAGAATATGTGCTAGAATTATTTGTTAACTTGACTCTGCGATTAACGGTGTTCAATTGGGTCAATGTGATTAATAAAATTTTAAAAGGCACAGATGTTTTTCGGTTGGTAAATAAAACTTTGCCTGCCATGCAACTTAAAGCCTTTAATAAATTTAAAACAAGATTAAGGAATAAAAACCTCAAAAAATACATGTTTTGTTTTTTTTGTAAGTAATTACCCAAACTTATTTATAAAAAATTATAACTTTTGTTCAAGTTATTTTTTTTTTGCTTAGTGCTCCAATCTACGGCGATTTCGGGATAGAAAACCGAATGAATTTCAAAAATATTGTACATAGTTAAGAATTTAATTGGTGTTAATTTTTGATTTAAACTATTTTTTTCCTTTGTGTAACGAAAATTATTCAAAATTGACACCAATTAAGGCCTTAGACCAAGTACAATATTTTTGAAATTCATCCCTAATAATTCCATTATTTTTGTGAAAGATCCCAAGCATTTTGGCATTTATTGGATATTGTCATTGCCACAGGTAGTAAACAAATTAAAAAAAAAACGAGCTGTCATCTTCAATAGGTGGAGGCGATTTTTACTCTATGAAGTGACTCGTCTGATCGTAGTATCTCTTAGTAGTCTGTGACTACACGGAACGGCGAACGCACAGATTAGAAGGTATGGGCGAACGGCGAAGGAAAACGATAGGCCCAATAAGAGGCATATAAATAAACGACATGGCAACCCTTTTTTTGACAGTTGGAAATTACAATTGTTTTCAAACAAAATAATTAGTAAATGAAACTGTTTTACGAAGCTACAGGTTAGTAACAGCTATGTAAATAAAAAGACAAGAAGATAAGCTTTTCATGAGAATAGTTATCAATTGTATTAAATACATTAGCCTATAAGTTATGCACCCCGTTCCTGAGTTAACATGCAACACCGAATCACACCAAACCTGCTTAAATATAAATTCTAAACGATAATGTTTATAATATTTACATCATAAACGATAACAATCAATGAGGAGTAAAATAAAAGTGTTGGAAATTAAAAAAGCTGGATTCTAAAAATTCTGATATTTAGCCGAAGGAACTACAAAGAAATCATCGTGTAGTTTTCGAGTTCCTAAAAAGTAGTGTTGTAGTAGTGTTGAGTCCGGTAAAGTCCGGTTTTTTATCGTGATATTCGTACTTAATTCTACGTAAAATATTTCTTTTCGTTAAAATTGTATGTACCGTAAGTATAAATTTATGTAAGTATACTATAAATTTATACATCCATCCTTCAATGTATTCCTTTTCTAAGCCCCTCAAGGTACAAAACCATGAACGCATCGCTAGAAGCAACAGGTTTCAGGGATTATTGATTTTTTACCAAAAGGTTAAATTATTTGCGACACCGACACTTACCGCCTAAAAATGTATCATATTTCACTAATACTTGGATGGTACCTATTTTTGGGTTTTTATGGAATCTGCAAAAGTGTCGCTGAGCCAACCCCAGTGACATTTACTTTCAAGGAATATCAATACAAGGATTCTCCGAAAAACGTGAGTACGTTTTTGGTTTATATAGAACTCATTACTTTTTATAATTGGTTGCTGAATTGTTTGATATCGCAATGTTTTATCCTATAAACGGTGCGTTTATTTTTTGTAATACAGAAATATAACCAAATTTTGTTTTTTTCCAGGAAATGACATTTCGTGAATTCGAAACAGCTTGTGAACAGAGTGGGGCTTGCAGTCAGATGGCCGGGCTGGCAAGGACTCGCTGCGTGCGCGAATGCGTCTCTCCTTCATGCTACAGGGAGCTGTACCAGACAGATCCGGTAAGGTCAAAGATTGTTGTGTTACTCTTGCTGTTAACAGCAGATGTGTGCGTACGACACAACATACCCTTACCAACAAGGTGATGACTTAAATCTTCAATAAACCAGGGTTACCAAAAAAATAATTAATTATATAAGTAGAAAAAAAACGATATTTACTTTTCTTTCAATGCTTCGGTTTTGGAGGGTAGACTGGATTGAGTTATTAGAGCTATTATGCATGCAGCGCCAGCCACTTCTGTGCACGCAGGCGCAAAGATATCCTAGTAATTCGTTTTATGCCGGTCAGTCAGTGATTGTGACTGATTTTAGTTAAATAATAAAGTTCATTTTCCTGATTAATTATTTGTACCTAGTTGAATTGAATACCAATATTACACTGAGTTGGGCTGGGACCATCCCGTGACTATATTCTTTTTATGCTTATATTATTCCTTTATTTTATTAAAAACATTTAATTTTGTCGTTTTATTGTACAAATAGCATTAATTTCTGTGTGATATGATATTAGTTGTCAGAATAAGGAGAAAGGTACACAGAAAAACACCAAGCTTTTTAGTACCTATTTCTAATATAACGGTCTTAAATAGCTATACATTTTGTTACTTTGCCACTTTTGATAAAATTTTGTGGCAGATTAAATATGACTTTAAAGATACAAAAATTGAAAAACTAACCCTTAAAATGTGTCCCCTGTGGCCCGTTTTACTCAGCTACAAGTTACAAATTACACCGCTAGGCACTTGTAATTTGTTGCTTCGTGAAACGGGCCTCTGATAGTTATTTATTTATCTTGTGGATTCCATTTCATACATTTTATTAATAAATCACCCGATTTCAGCTTGAAGAGGGGGAAATAGATGTACGATTGAACTCATTCAAAGGATGCTTCATTCAGAGAAGCGGACGAACAAGAAATTGATTCCACCATAGCCTAGTTACTTCTTTAGTCTTGTGCTCTAACAAGATACGGAAAATTCATCACAAAGTTAAATTTCTCATAACAGTAAGTATTCAAATTACATGGTTAGAATTTGTGCACACACAATGATGACGATGGTGGGTGGGGACGCCCGGCCGGAACGGGCGGGCAGTCGATTAGAAAACACGTACAATTTAAACTGAATCCATTTCTTGTCAGAACATGAATACCTAAGTCATTGAAGTTTTTAACACAAGAATGTATATTTTTTTTATCGTAAAGGCATAGTTTTTATATCTGAACCAAATGATACTATTAGAAGAAGTACAAAGGAACTACAAAAAAAAATTGTCGAATGTTATGTTAGGTTAGGTTAGGTTAGGTTAGGTTAGGGATGTTTATACAATAATCGTAATATCACATGTACCTAAAGTCTATTAAAATACGATCATACAAAAACTAGTTGTAATAAATGCGTTATTCACAGAACTCTTTATGTCTTGTTCCAGCTGTTCTATGGCATTGTCACTAAGAAAAAAACTTTGTTTCGTCATGCTGTGGAGGGAAAATAGTTAAAAATAGACAATTGCAAAAAAATATTAAAAAGATAAAAGTTGGTTATTTAGTAAGTAGGCAGCACGGGCACTTTTACATTTAAAAATCCTACCAGCGCTTCCCAAGGGGAGACCACTGCTGAGAAGAAACGCCGCAAGAAACAGCAACATAATATAATATGATCACCTACATTTTAGTGATACTTGCACTCATAGATTCTTAGATATAATTCGTAAAGAAGCTGGAATGATGAAGAAATTCCAATAAAATTAAATGTGCCTTGAGAGATCGTTCTCGTCATAATGTAAAAAATGTCTACTTTACTGAATTTTGTCAGAATAAGACACGAATAAAAAATTATGAACTCACATTGTTTTTCTTTTTCCTAAGTTATTTGAATGCATTATGCCGAGTTTACACGTTGGTCAAGACTCTGAGAGAACGAATGGATGGGAGTGCGACCATCTAAGCGTCGGCCGCGTTCTCAGTCTTTCTCAACCACTTTCTTAGACACCGATTATCTGAGAGAGTACGAGTGCTTTATGACTTTTGCCCGATATACAGACTTTGATATAAAGTGGGTGACTCTCAGCAAACGCTCATCTTTACTCGCTGAGAGTTGGTCAGAGTATTTGGCTGTCATTAGAATGGAATAATTGTGCTTTTTACGGTGGTTGTTTATAGATAGGACTTATTAAATAAGGAAATTAAAGAACAATTCTGTAATTCTTTGCAAATGTGTTTACAAATCATGGGAACCCAATTTTTAAGAATACCCCCTAGGACAAGTGACAAATTCAACAATATTTATTTAGTTCAAAATCGTTAAACTATTTCTATGTGCTTTATAAGCCTAAATATAAGGCTTGCACGAAATAATAAAAAAACTAGTTGCGAGTGGTCAACGTTTGTATGTCCTCAGGCATTTAACACATGATTCCACAACTAAAAACTACTCTAAATACACAACAAGGAATTGCAAACGATAAAATAGCTACTTTAAATCACGAGGTTAAAATGTTTTTTTTGTTGGCATTTCTGCGGCTCTGCCTACCCCATTCTGGAAATGAAGCGTGATGTTATGTATGTATGTAAATCGCACATCTTATCGGTGCTTCTGAATGGTCGAAAGGGTTAGGGACGAGAATTTTATTAGCTATTTTATAGCGTTAAACCGCCGTTTAACGCTATAAAACAACGAAAAAAAAATAAGAAACTTAACTTTTCCATTTTGTCACGAAAATTAGTCGTATACGTTAATTTTCGTGACAAAATGGAAAAGTTAGTTTCATATTTTTATTTGGAACGATGTAAACTATTTTTGGAAACCGCCCTAAAATGCTTTCCGCCTTTAAAAGTTTGTTAAACTCTCACCGAGACAAACGATGAAATCAAAGAGCGGTCCATTATCAAAACATGAAAGTCATGTAATGAATACTTTACCTAAGAATAAAACATTACTTACCTAAGAATAAACTATACAAAATCAAAATAAAGAATTTAAATTAAACTCTTTCATGTAGTCTTATAAATGTGGTGTTGAACTTTAGAAAGAACTTTACCGGTATACTATACGTCAGATACCGGTTTTTCATCGCACTATTTAGTTCAGATAAAAATTTTCTTCTACTTGCCATCGTGCGAAGCGGTCTAGTGGAAATAAGCAAAATGGCTTCTTTGTGTAGGCAAATTATTCGTGGAAATGCAATTAGGGGTTTCCTAATGAACGCCGCTCGCCGGGGATATGCCGATAAAAGTAAGTTAACATCAAAAATGTCTTATAAATTTCTAACCACACCTGTCAAAACTGAGTTACGTAATGTCAAAATTATCCTGATAATATTGTTCTGAATTGTAACAGGAAAATGTATCTAACAAAAAATTCAATGCATAATAGCCCGGTGAGGTTTTTATAAAATTCAACTTCTCTGACTCATGTGACTCATATTATGTAAATTGTCAATCTGTCACGTTTTATTGATTTTATATAAAAAAAAAAAAATTGCCACAAATGAACCCTCTGAAATTAAATTATGTAAACTTCGTTACCATCCAAATATTTTCGCTGTACATCCAGGAAGAGTATAAACCGTTCCTTCCGTTAGTTCCGTTCTTTTTTTGTATTTTGTAGGTTAACATTCTTATCTGGTTAAATTGTACCTAATCAATACTAGAATTATCAGAGAAGCCTGTTCAATAAAGAAAATCTTTCTGTGACAAATAACATATCTTCACTCAGTATAATGTGTATAAATCTGTTACACATTTTTGATTGTTTTGTATCCTTGGAGCCCTTGAAAAGCTAACCTGATTTTATTAAATTACACACATCAAAACAGCAAAATATCCTCTTTAAAGGTTTTAATTGTCTTTATACTAGAAGCTTTAACATAACATGTTATTATATCATAAAGCTTTGTTTGTGTTTTTTGTTTATCTTTTGAATCCTTATTGGTATTCATAACAAAATACTTGTTGCAAAACAAGTATCACAGTATTTTTAATAATAACCTTTGGAAATTACCTTTTCAGACCTATACTACTTAGAGCACATCATAAAAAGGTTTTGTTGGCTATTTACCTTAACTGAATTATGATGTTGTAGCTTATTATATTATTAAATAAATAAATATGAGGGGACAATCTCACTCAAATTGAACTAGTACCAAACTAAGCTCTATGCTTGTACTATGGGTACTAGACAATGATAAACATACTTATATAGAGAAATACATACTTAAATACACAGAAAACATCCAAGGCTCGGGAACAGTTATTTGCGCTCATCACACAAATATCTGCCCTTACCTGGATTTGAACCCAGGACCGCTAGCTTCAGAGGCCGGGTAACTCCCAACTAGGCCAATGTGTTGTCAATGCTTCCTATATTGAGCAGATAACATTATATCCAAGGGGGCATGCATTAATTATATAAGCTTCAATAATGGGATTTACTATGGTAGTCTATGCTCTTAAATCATTTGAGACTGTAGTAATATTATGATTGAATTGGTTATTGTGTGCCTTTAATGGTAACTCATCACTTCATCAAATGTATCAGTTTATTGATTTTCATTTCATCAAATGCTATTTTCTGCTGAAACCATAATGTTTCCAGGGTATGTTAAACATTAATGACGTTGGTTAGGTTAGGTTAGATGTTTAAGATACCCTGAAAACATTGTTTTCAGCAGAAAATAGCGTTCAATGAAATGAAATTTGATGAATTGATGAATTGATAAATTTGGTGAAAGGTGTTTGGATGACCTGCTTTAATACAGTTTAATATTGAAGAATGGAAACATGTTGTGCCAATGCCATTTAGTGTGGGATAGAGGCAGGAAGATGATGAGTGTGCCTTTAATACAGTGTAATATTGAAGAGTGGAAGAAGAATACATGTTGTGCCAATCCCATTTAGTGTGGGATAGACGCAGGAAGATTGTGAGTGTGCCTTTAATACAGTGTAATATTGAAGAGTGGAAGAAGAAAACATGACATGTTGTGCCAATCCCATTTAGTGTGGGATAGACGCAGGAAGATGGTGAGTGTGCCTTTAATACAGTGTAATATTGAAGAGTGGAAGAAGAAAACATGTTGTGCCAATCCCATTTAGTGTGGGATAGAGGCAGGAAGATGATGAGTGTGCCTTTAATACAGTGTAATATTGAAGAGTGGATGAAGAAAATGTGTTGAGCCAATCCCATTTAGTGTGGGATAGACGCAGGAAGATGATGAGTGTGCCTTTAATACAGTGTAAGATTGAAGAATGGAAGAAAAAAACATGTTATGCCAATCCCATTTAGTGTGGGATAGACGCAGGAAGATGGTGAGTGTGCCTTTAATACAGTGTAATATTGAAGAGTGGAAGAAGAAAACATGTTGTGCCAATCCCATTTAGTGTGGGATAGACGCAGGAAGATGATGAGTGTGCCTTTAATACAGTGTAAGATTGAAGAATGGAAGAAGAAAACATGTTATGCCAATCCCATTTAGTGTGGGAAAGAGGCAGGAAGATTATAAGTGTCCATTTAATACCCTAGAATATAATATTAATTACATTTTATTTTTTAGAAGTAAAACTACTTAGTTTAAGCCACTTTTTAGCGTGCTGGGTTAATATTGAAGAGTGGAAGAAGAATACATGTTGTGCCAATCCCATTTAGTGTGGGATAGACGCAGGAAGATTGTGAGTGTGCCTTTAATACAGTGTAATATTGAAGAGTGGAAGAAGAAAACATGACATGTTGTGCCAATCCCATTTAGTGTGGGATAGACGCAGGAAGATGGTGAGTGTGCCTTTAATACAGTGTAATATTGAAGAGTGGAAGAAGAAAACATGTTGTGCCAATCCCATTTAGTGTGGGATAGAGGCAGGAAGATGATGAGTGTGCCTTTAATACAGTGTAATATTGAAGAGTGGAAGAAGAAAATGTGTTGAGCCAATCCCATTTAGTGTGGGATAGACGCAGGAAGATGATGAGTGTGCCTTTAATACAGTGTAAGATTGAAGAATGGAAGAAAAAAACATGTTATGCCAATCCCATTTAGTGTGGGATAGACGCAGGATGATGATGAGTGTGCCTTTAATACAGTGTAATATTGAAGAGTAGAAGAAGAAAACGTGTTGTGCCAATCCCATTTAGTGTGGGATAGACGCAGGAAGATGATGAGTGTGCCTTTAATACAGTGTAAGATTGAAGAATGGAAGAAGAAAACATGTTATGCCAATCCCATTTAGTGTGGGATAGATGCAGGAAGATGATGAGTGTGCCTTTAATACAGTGTAATATTGAAGAGTGGAAGAATAAAACATGTTGTGTCAATCCCATTTAGTGTGGGATAGACGCAGGAAGATGGTGAGTGTGCCTTTAATACAGTGTAATATTGAAGTGTGGAAGGAGAAAACATGTTGTGCCAATCCTATTTAGTGTGGGATAGAAGCAGGAAGATGATGAGTGTGCCTTTAATACAGTGTAATATTGAGGAGTGGAAGAAGAAAACATGTTAAGCCAATCCCTTATAGTGTGGGATAGAGGCAGGAAGATGATGAGCAAAGAGCGGAATTCTTCATAGCAAAAATCAAACTGTCAGAGGGATTGACCTAACTGTTTTATTGACTTATCAATAAATATTTGTCACTTAACGAAACAAAGTTAAAGTAATGAAATCAGGCAAAAGCCTGATTACATACAAACAAATTAACGGTGTCCCTAATTAGCTGACCGCCACTGTATTTTAGTATAATAGTAAAGAATAAAACAGAAAATAAAAATTAAAAACAAATATTGCTAAGAGTAGGTAACTAATCTTCATTCAAAATAACAAAGTCGAAATCTAAATCTGTACTAAATATGTTTTCTTCATCTTCCCTGTAGTAAAAGAAAATAGTCATTATTTTTTCAACATTGTCACCTTTCAAATTACTCCTTTTTTCATTGTAGATCCATTTATAAGATGAAAAGGAGCGTTCTACCTCAGTTGAAGTAACAGGAGCATATTTGTAGTACTTGATAACGGTGTTTTGGCTGTAATCACTTTTTTCTATAAAAATCAGCATATTTGCGTATAAGAATAAGAATAAGAATAAGAATAATCTTTATTGCCACAACCTTAAATTTAGCAAGTATAAATGAATCGATAATAAATAACAAGTTAGTACAAGAGAAAAAAAAAATATAATAAAAATGTATAGTATCTAAGCCAGGTTGAGCAAAGGGTCCCAATCTCAGCATGTGCTAGGCAGATACGCCCGGCGCTGGTTTTCAGACTGGTCCCTAGAGGCGGGACGGTCGCAAACTGATACAAAGTGTTGATGATACAGTAAACTAGGTAAATATATTTAAAAAAAAAAAGTACAATAAAACATTTCATGTTTGAAGGAATACATTACAAATGAAAACATTTGGTTGAAAAGTTAAAAGAAAAAGAAAAAGAGAAAAGTGCCATGCGATGTGATAGTGTGTGTAGTGTGTGTAGTTTGTGAATGCATGTATGCATGTGTTAGTAGGTATGTGACTGTGTGGGCGCGATGTGTCATACGTTTAAAAAACACAACGTTATGATTATGATATGACGTTATGAGGGAGAATAAAATTTGCTCTGAGTAGTTATTAGGTGCGTTTGGACCAACCGCTTGTATTTTTGCAGAGACATAGGTTCTCGCAGTGGTGGTGGCAGGTCGTTCCAAATTTTGGCAGCAGCAAATTTAAAACACCCTCTAAAAAATGCTGACTTGTGCTGAGGCACTGCAAGCTTAGTGCACCTTCTTAGCGATCTGCCGCGTGTGTCTTTTACCCATTTAAGCTTCTCAAATAAATAGCGAGGTTTCTCAAAGTCAAGAATTTTACGAACCGTGTAAGCTAGATGCAGTCGTCTTCGATTCTCCATATTTAATAATTTCCTATCATTAAGGAAGGGGGTAATGTGCGCTCGTTTGGGAACCTCATAGCAAAAACGTACACACGCATTTTGTACCCGTTGCACGGCTTTTTTTGTTTTAACCAAGATTCTCGGTCCATAAACTATGTCAGCGTAGTTCAATTGCGAGAGCACTAGAGATTCAACGAGAACTTCCCTGACCTGTACTGATAAGTATTTGCGAATCTTATACAGTACCTTAAGTCTGTAGAAGGCATTTCTTATCTTTATATTCAGATGTTCTACGTACCGCAATTGTCCGTCCATAACCACACCTAGGTTTTTTGCATTTTCTACCTGGGAAATAGCCTCGGCTCCAACTGATACTTTTGGGTTTTGTTCCTTCATCTTGTTTCGTTGCCATTTATTTCCCATTACTATAAACTGAGATTTAGTCGGATTTAAGATGAGGTTGTTATTGAGCGACCAGTCCGCTACTATTTCTAAATCTTCGTTAATCTTACTAAGCGACAAATCCAGATTATTCGGTGCGAAAGAGTAATATATTTGGGTATCGTCTGCGTATAAATGCGTACTACAGTGCTTGAGATTCTTAACTAGGTCTGCTGTGTACAAAATAAAAAGTAAAGGGCTTAAAATCGAACCCTGTGGCGTACCGCGGCTGATTTCTTGTATTCTTGACTTCACCAGCCCCCCCTGATCCGCTTGGATTTCAACATACTGCTTTCGTCCAGTGAGAAATGAGTGGAACCATTTACACGACGGGGAAGATACGCCATAGTATGCCATTTTAGAAATCAGTAGGGTTGGGTTGAGGCAGTCAAATGCACGTGAGTAATCCAACAGTACAAGTATAGATCCCATTCCCTTGTCCGATGCTGCAATAATGTCATCTGTAACTTTTGCCATTGCAGTGGCCGTGCCATGCTTCCCGCGGAAACCCGACTGTATACATGGCAGCAGACTGTTAACCTCTAGGTATTTTGATAGTTGCTCACACACGACTCTTTCTATAACTTTAGAAAGCACCGGAAGGATGCTTATTGGACGTAAATCCTTGTAGCCCTCAGTCCTGTTTGACTTCGGTATCGGTTTTACCCTGGCAAGTTTCCAAGCCTCAGGAAAGGTATTGAGCGCAATAGATGTGTTTATAATATGCGTGATTATGGGTAGAGTGACATCTAGCGTAAGGCGGATCATTTCTACAGTAATATTGTCGTGGCCACTTGCATTTGTTTTAATTGAGGCAATTATTTTAAAGATTTGATTTTCTGTGCAACATTCTATGTTAAATACGTGGTTATCTAGCTTCTTATTTTCGAAACTTGCCTGCATTTCGCGATTTGTGTCCGAGTTTCCTGGAAGTGACAAAAAGAAGTTGTTTATCTCGTCCGGGTTACACAAATGCTGTGGAATTGCAAGTTTATCTGAGTCGCCCAAACATGAAGAGCTCCTTAGGTGCTTCCACATTTGTTTCGGGTGCGACTTGTTTTTATTAACGTAGAAGGTAAAATAGGCAGCTTTTTCACGTTCTAACGCTCCATTTGTGTAATTACGTAGCTCTTTATAGTAATTTCGATGTGACTCGTTCTTAGTTTTATGTGCTCTCTTCGAAGCATCGTCACGAAGGTTCATCATGCTTTTAATGTTATCTGTAATCCAGGGGTAAGACTTGCAGTCGACGCGTAATCTACGTACAGGTGCATGCTTGTCGAACATGCTTGTAAACAGGTGGTTAAACCGGTTCACTTTGCTGTCAAGGTCATTAAGATCTTTAATTTCATTCCAAGGTGTTAGTCCGAGATCTATATTAAATTTTTCCATATCCATTCTACCTAAAAGCCGTTTGTAAATGTATTGTGGTACCGGCTTTGGTTTGGCAATTAATAGGTCTGCCATTATCATTGCATGATCGCTTAGATTGGGGTTATGATGTACCTTTATTGCCTTACAAACGTTAGGGCAGTCTGTAATAATCAAATCTAATGTGGAAGAGCTGTCTCTTGTAACTCTGGTAGGTTCATTGACCAGTTGCTCCAAACTACGTTGAGTTAAAAAGGTTGTTAACTTTTTTGCATTAGGCCTGTCCTGTAATTGTACATCAGTGTTAAAGTCTGTTAATAGGAAAACGCTTTTACAGGATGCAAACATGTCAAAAGATTCGTTAAGGGCGTCAATAGCGTTATCAACCGATACGGTTTCTGGTCTATAGGCGGTGCCGATCGCGAAGCGCCCCACGCCACGAATTTGCAACTCTAACCACATCTGTTCCAAGGAGGAGGGTGGGTGTTCTATGATTCGTGTTTGTAGGTTTTTTCGTACATAAAATCCCACACCACCACCCTTTGAGCCACTCGGTCGTGGATTGCTTTTCAGGGTGAAGCCCGGTATTGTTGGTATAAAATTATCTTCGCCCTTTCGCAGCCACGTTTCATTTAATGCTATGATATCGGGATTGTATCTATCCATAGCTGCAGCAAACTCGTCACGGCCTGTATTTAAGGAGCGTACGTTTAGCAACCCCAGAGTTAAATGGTAAGATTTCTTACGTGTCATTGTAAATTATAAGAGAATACTTAAGAGCAAAGCGGTATATGTAAATAGTTAATAAGTTACTCATTTTAGATGACCTTTTATGTATTTGATTGATTCGGATAAAAAAGTGAAATTTATATGTATATGAATGGCACTTATTTTTTACGTTAGTATTGTAATTGCATTTGTAGTATAAGCGACATACAACTTTAACACACAATTTGGAAATATAATTTTATACTCACAAAATTGAGATAGCAGTTTTAACAACATAATAAAGTGACTGAACAGAAATATATAGTATATAAACCAAAAAAGATCCTTATTTACTATTAGACACCGTTGGATCCACGCCGAAAACCCGTCCTATTTCCTTTTCACTCTGGATTCGGACCACTCTGCTGTCATTACTCTCCGTCCTTCTGGCGTAAATACGTCCCTCCCTTGTCCAAACAAATCTCCAGCCTGCGGCATTACCAGCTTGCCGAGCTTTCCAGAACAGCTTGCGATTGGCTTTTGTCAGTCTCTCATTAATATAAACTGGGCATGTATTGTGTTCTGGTAGCCCGATGTTACTGGTGTTCAGAGTCCGACGCGTCCGCGCATTTCGCAGAAATTCATCACGGAGGGGCCGTCTAGCGAGGCGAACGACTAGGGGGCGGGGGCGCGGCCTTGGGTCTCCTCCGATACTGGTTGTTCTCAGCGGCCCCACGCGATCCGCACTCACGACATCTCGGCATTCCAGCGGCATACCCAATTTTTGCGACAATGCCTGCACAATATGCAGGGTCGACTCTCCTTGTTGTTCAGGTACCCCAGATATTTCCACGTCATTGAGTAGTTGCGCTTGGTCTCTCTCGTTTAATTCGAAGCACATTTGATCGATTTTGTCTTGCAGTTCCGTGACATTGGACGGGGGGCTAGGTTTGCTTTTAATCGTTAACAATTCTGCGTTAAGGCGAGAGTTCTCTAGCTCCAGATCCCTGACTTTTTTATTTACATTAGAGAGCTCTGCCTGGAAACCTTTAATTTGGTCACTTAAGAAATCAGTTGTCTCCGAGAATTCTTCTTTAATACGATCTATTACGTGGGCAAATTCATTTTTCATTTCTGCGAATATTTCCTTTTTTGTTGTGCTTAACTTAGAGTCTATGTTAACCAGATCACGCTTAACATCAGCTAGTTTGGAGTCGAGCAAACTCGCGAACATTTCCATGCTCCACTCCGCTGCAGTAGTGGTGTTGCAAGTTGAATTAGGGTCTGACGTGCTGCGTCCAATCGTGCTGTGATCGTGGGGATGCTCGTCACATATTGACATATCTGCATCAGTCGGTAGCGACGGCGAAGGCTCGTAGTGCCTTCGTACCGGGGTGCCGTCGGCTTTGCGACGCTGGGTGACGTTATTGCACGATGTGCAGCACCAGGTGTTGTTTACATCTTTCACAATTTTTTTAAAATATTCAACAGGTACTCCCAGGCAAGCATAGTGGTAACCACATTTACACCCCGTGCATAAGAGCAGCTCTTCTATAGCAATAGGATGAAAACAAGCCGAGCAATTCATATTGCAAACTTGGTCACTTAAATGACCGCCCGATAAGACACCGCTCTGAGCGACAGCTGGTCGAACCGGGCGTCCTTGACTCGCCGCGCGCGACCTGTGTACCGGTCACAAGATGCGTTAAAATAATTAGTTCACTGTCACTTAACACACTGATTGTTGCTAACTCACTACATCAATGTAAAAACCAATATCACTGTCACTTTGCTGGTAACGTCTGCAATATTTTGGTATATATTTCAACTTTATACGTGTCTATTTAATAGTGGTTTCATAATTAATAAACGGGAGCACCGCCGCACAATGTTTACTCCGTGAGCGCTAGCGCCCGTCCCCGTATCATGTCGTAGTCCGGAATTCTATCTAGTACTTTTTCAAGTTTTATTTGCACTGTCTGAGATCCACACCAATTTAGAATACTTCTCACCTGGTCAAGTATTAGAAGAGAGTCTAATAAGGATAAACAGGATGTTTGTAATTTTATTATTGCGTCACGTAAAATGCCATAACTTTCTTTTATGTACAACAGATCAATTTCTCAAATTATTGTGCTTATGTACTCTTTTAGCTTCTCTTAATGCAGCCGACTCTTTTGAATTTAATTTTGAAATTACTTCTGTAATACATTCCAAATATTCTGCATAATATATAGCTGCATTAAGCCATGTGCCCCACCTAGTTATAATAGGTTTTGGAGGCAATGGTACGGATGGATTTACGTTGTATATTAAGGCATCAACACTTTTATATTGAGATCGTATGTGCTCGCAGACTCTATGTAATCCATGTGCCAGACATGTAACATGTAGTAGATTTGGAAATGTAGCTTTTAAGATTTTACCAGCCTTTAGCATGTTCGCGGCACTATCAGTGCTCAAAACAAGGACATTTCTAACATACTTCCGATTAAGTAAGATTTGCAACAAGAATTTTTCTTTAGTTCTCTTACAATCAAATTAGTGACACTTTTGCCCATCCTATTTAATGTTTCGTCGACTGTTACCCATATATATTTTCCTATCAGGTTCTTGCGTATGTCTTGAACTGTTTGTTGGTAAACTATATCTAAGTATACTTTTCTCAGCAATGATTCATCCGGAAGTGATTTTGATGTACAGGAACAACAAATATATTTTTGTTTTTTTTTTTTATAAACTGTGGATTGTTAATCTTTTTCCATGGAATATTGCAAGAAACTAAAAATATTATTAAATCTATATAGAATGTGTCTGAACTCGTACTTTTTGAGCATTGTGACGAATGAGTTTTACTCACTAAATGACTTTCAACACTATGTTTCTTTAGCTGATGTAAATGAACGTCACATTTAGAGCAATATATTGTGGAAGAATCTTCTTTGAAACTAAGAGAAGAATCTTTCTGTATCCATTTTTTTATTGTTTTTCATTTAGGATTAACCATTTTAGTAGCACGGCACGGAAATCACTCATGAAACTCAAGTGAGATGACATATCTGACGCTGACATGATTTACTTTAATATGGAGATGCAAGTTGCTTATTAAGTCGATAAAACAGTTAGGTCAATCCCTCTGACAGTTTGATTTTTGCTATGAAGAATTCCGCTCTTTGATGATGAGTGTGCCTTTAAGACAGTGTAATATTAAAGAGTGGAAGAAGAAAACATGTTGTGCCGATCCCATTTAGTGTGGGAAAGAGGCAGGAAGATTATAAGTGTCCATTTAATACCCTAGAATATAATATTAATTACATTTTATTTTTTAGAAGTAAAACTACTTAGTTTAAGCCACTTTTTAGCGTGCTGGGTTAATGGCACTACTTTTGCCAACACAGTTTCATCAGGAAGCCTAGTAGACCCTTGATGTTGCCTACATACTATTTGTTCCATTGTTTGGGTCAATCAACTTTTCTTTGTACCTCGTTGCCATGGAGACATCTCTTTGGTTACTGTATAAAAACTTGATTTTTAAAGTATATAAATCCACCAAACATCAGTTTTTGTTGCGATAATCAAACATTTTTATGGGTTTTTAAAGCACATTTAAATAATAAATAAAATCACCGGACAGTGTCACACAAATTGACCTAGTCGCAAACTAAGCTCTAGGCTTGTACCATGGGTACTAGACAACGATAAATATAGTTATATAGAGAAATATAAACTGAAATACATAGAAAACATCCAAGACTCAGGAACAAATACTTGTGCACATCACACAAATATCTGCCCTTACCAGGATTTGAACCCGGGACCACTAGCATCGTAGGCAAGGTCACTACCAACTAGGCCGACGTGTCGTAAAAGTAGTAGTGTATAATAAACCATTTTTCTAAGAAACTATTACTGTTGTCTCCTGAGTTATGGGACAGAATAGCAACAACAAAAAGCTGATCCACCCATTTGCATTCTCATTTGTTAGATAAATTTTCTAAATTTTTTAATTCTTTGCAGCAATATAGGAATATAGCAATATAGGAATATTGCTGCAAAGAAATAAAAATTTTAGAAAACTTATCTAACAAATGAGAATGCAAATGGGTGGATCAGCTTTTTGTTGTTGCGTCAGGTAATAACAGTTTTCCTGACGTTTTTTTCCTTTTCCATTAACTCCTTCAACATAATTCTGTCACATTTTTTTCTTACAAATTCAATGAACTAACAAAACTCTGTTTTCATGGAGATCCTGTGGCTCATATGCTCTGCCAATGCAAAACTAGCTTTATCTAAATCTACCTACCTATTTCAATCAAACTACTATACATTTCCAAAATTCCACGATCAAGATCGAGAACAGTCAACATTTTATGAACGGTATTGAGAAAAAAAGCAGTCACGTTACTACATAAGTGATGACAGAGAGGTTAAGGGTCTCCCCACACCTATCGACGCGGAATCGGCGTTTCCTGATAAAAAAACCGATGAACCGGCCGATATCAGTCGAGCCGATTCGACGTCTCTTCGCTCTTATTGCCTAGACATAGTTATTTTTATCAGGTAACGCCCATTCCGCGTCGATAGTTGAGGGGTCTTCTTCTAACCTGGGAAATTAAGAGGGCGCCGAGCTTCCAGTGGCGCCTCACTACCTTTATTGTGGTTTATAATAAACAAGTCTTATCTTGAAATCGAACGATGGTTTGTTGTTGTACAAATGAATACACAATGTATAGCATAATATGATATCACATAGTTTAATAACCTTCAACCTTTGTGTAGTCTAACTCACAGCTCAATTTCACAAATAAATTATGTATTCATTTGTACAACTGAAAACTATCCTTCGATTTCAAGATAGTACTATAGTTTATTAGATAACACAATAATAGTAATGAGGGCCCACTATGGGCGCTCGGCGCCCTCTGGCAACTTCCTCAGCGCGATGCAGCACACTTTAGTTGAGCTGCTTGGCCAAAGATCTTTCAACAATTTTGTTTCCCAGTGATGCCTGATCCCCTCGAGCACGCCACCGGTCTGGAGAAGAAGGAGCTGCTCGCCATGCAGTCCGGGAACGACGACCCGTTCAACATGAAGGTTCTCAAGAAGGCGGCCGGCACGCGCGACCAACCCACGCTAGTGCCTTCCTGCTTCGACGCCCGTATTGTTGGATGCATATGTAAGTGATGGTTGAAGGGCACCACAACTCAACTGTTTTACTGCCTGCAATCCCTGTCTGCCTGTCTCAATTATTCAGGGTGCCTGTAAGTCCAAAATTTGCAAATAAATGTTTGAAACCTTAGTCTGTCTTCTAACACAATGAGCTGACAGGCTGATATCTTTTTTTAAGACATGGATAATGCGATGGAGCACACAGGCACCTGATGGTAAGTGAGATCTGTGACCCATAGACATTTGCATTTTTAGACTACAATCTTAATACCCCAAATGCGTTGACAACCCTGAGGACTAAGATGGAATGCCTCTACGTATCCTAGTAATTAAGCCAGTTGTCTTATCCCCACACCGGAACAACAACCGACTATGTTTTCGGTCACAGACTAGTGAAACCGGTTTTTTATTAGTAAGTAGCGTTTCCGGTTAAACCCAATGCGGCTTTTTATTGCGTATTGTTTTGTTTTGTCTCTTATCATTTCCCCTTCTTGGATGCTTCTTGGAGAGCAAGACAAATTGTAATGCAGAAATCGATAGGAAAACATGTATACGATGTCGAGTATATAGGTAGGCCAAAGCCGCATACAAAGCTGTTATAAGGACATTTTATGTGTTTGCAATACTAGGCAATAACAAAACGTTTACGAAACCAGTGAAATTACTAGCATAGGCATTCCATCTTAGACCTCAGGGTTCGCAACGCATTTGAGGTCTTAGGATTGCAGTTATTATAGTCATGAGAATTCAAATGTGTATGGATCTCAGATTCCACTTACCATCAGGTGGCCTGAGTGCTCGTGTACCTTCTTGCCATAAAACGAATTAATTATGTACAGTTGCATACATTGTTTCTACCTATACACATTATAAGTACTCTAAGATAGGTTCAAATTCCGAAGGCATACGACCAGCATTGCTACCAGTGCTATCTGTAACACTACTACCACACCACCGCAGATAACAATTCTGAATGCTGAAATAGAGGATTTATGATATGTGTGGATATAGATAATGTATAATGTGTAATTTGAATTGAATTGAATCTCTATACTAACTCCATGTAGGTAATGTCTATTGTTATGTACATTACTTAAGATTCATGTTTCTTTGTTGTAGGCGAAGAACACTCCACAGCTATCAGCTGGCTTTGGATACATAAGGTAATTAACACTGTCATCGTTAACTCAAACGCCGCCGCAGGTATATATTCTATAGGTCTGTTTATCGTTGCCTAATAGTACTAGGCAACGATAAACAGACCGATAGAATATATACCTATAGAGAAATAAATACGTATATACACAGAAAATACTGACTTTCCTAATGATGCTAGACGAGTTTGACAATCGTTAGCGATTATGTTTCGATTGAAATGGAATTGACGTAAGCCACCGAGATTGTCGAATGCAACTTGTCTTGCCCCACTGGTTCGGGGAGGGGGTTGTATCGGTTCACACATACACACAAGGAACTGCCCTTGGTACTAACAGTTGGTTTGCCTCTCCCAATGTTATGTTACCAGAAAGGCAGATGCAATACTGTGACAAGTTGTAAAGGTCAATATATATTTTTTTTATTTTTTTATTACAGGGCCAGCCCCGTCGCTGCGAGTGCGGCCACTGGTACAAATTGATCGAGAAGACACCCCTCTAAACGCGATTTCCTTAGTTTTACGTAGTAATTTCGTCACCGCAATAATTGGGCATCTCGAACGCCGCATTTTTGTTATCTATGGTTCCTGATGTTGCCATACGCAAAAATAATTGAGATGCTATGGATGTCAATAAATCAGAAATCAACATTAAATAATTATAAGCATATATTGAAGCGTTTTATTCGGGAGTGCTGGCTTGGATTGAGTTGTCGTGGTACACAAATGTAATTTGGGTTTAGATTAGTAGTTAAATAAACTTTTAACTGTTAATTATCTTGTCATTTCATTTGGTAGTTTTGTCTTACCAAGTCCCCAACTTTACATTATGTATGGGCCTTCCATCTTGGACACGGTGGTTACTAGGATCCCTTCGTCCAAGTTCATAACCAAGGTTTCATAACTGGTTATGAATGTTTTTTTTTAATTTTTCATAACCAGTTATGAAACAAGCCATTTTTTCCATTTTCACAGCTAGAACCTCCGATTCATGAGTTTAGGACCGTGGTCCCACTGCTATTCGACGGAGCCCTGCCTTACGGCAGGGCTCCTATTTCTGGGAGGTTTTGCCCTTCGGGCATCTAAAGATACCTAACAAACCTAACCTACCTACTTTGGAGGTAATTTCCGAGCTTTGCGGTGATTTCCGCAGGTGATCCAATAGCAGGGGGACCAATGGTCCTAAACTCATGAATCGGAGGTTCTAGTTGTGAAAATGGAAAAAAATGTCTTGTTTCATAACTGGTTATGAAACAGTGAAAAAAAATCCTTATTCATAACCAGTTATGAAACCTTGGTTATGAACGTGGCTGAAAGGGATTAATGAAAATATCGTCGTCTTACTTACTCAAACTCGTATCTGCATATTTTTTTGCTGTTGGTAAACTTATTGCCTGTAAGTAATACTGAATGAAAATGTAATTACCAACAGCAAGAAAAATATGCTGATACGAGTTTGAGTAAGTAAGACGACGATATGCATATTAGGTAGGTAGAACCTTCTTGAGTGGGAATTAAAGGTAGTGCAGCGTTATCATCCACCAACAGGTGACCACTATTGAAACGGATCTGGAGTCATTCAGCAGCCATCAAAGAATTAAAAAAAAACACCTACAATTACGTCTTGGCAGGATGTTGGCGTGCCCAAGTTACCTTCGGCAGTGTATTTCGAAATATTTCCTCGACGTATAAAACCCATCCATCTATCCATAGAAACAGAAGAAAAACGATAGAAAAATACAAAATGATAAGAAGACATTACGTTGCATAGAACCCCTCAGCATTGTACCACAGAGCACTGATATTCAGAGGGACCATGACTTAAAACTAACCTATATTAAATAGAATAAGCGACATTATACATATACAGTTTTAAGCTGGGTCCACATTTGTACCATTTTGGCGATCACGATCATGCGTATCCTAAGTATGGACGCACACTTTAGGCATACCGTACCACTTGGTCGTCGCGTGAAAAAAATGCGTCCGTTCTAGCCAAAGCCCTTTTAATGATCGGGGAAGAATCGACTTGAGGGGGATCGCGGCGTATCAAGTTTTTTTTATACAAGATTGGTTAGTTCTTCAGGACAGGGTCGACGATGAAGCGAGCTTACCCAGAAGTTGCCGATTAATCCTATTTCTGAAGGTCAAACGCAAATGGAAATACGGATATCGGCAGGGTGTACCAAATCCTGGCTATTTAAGTGAAAGTAAGCGCATTGTGAAAGTAGATGCTAAACGCTTGATCTTAGGCATAGCAACTATGGGTGGTATCCCGCAGTCCGTCTAGAGTTACGGTGGTAGTAGGGAGAAGGCGGAATCATAGCGTGCAACTCCTGTGCACCACCGAAATACAGCTTGTAAAACACGCACAGACACGCGACCCAACGCCTATAATCACCACAAGCCTCTTTGCTCTACGCTGAACCGAGTCCAGCATGGCAAGCTGGGAGTGACAGCAATACTCCAAGCATAATCGGACTTGGGCCTTGTATAAGGTTAAAATTTGTCCTGCACTGAAGTATCGATCATTTTACGTCCACACTAACGATCATGATATGCGTAAGTGCTATGCGACTGAGATACGATACGACAAAATGATACAAAGGTGGACCCAGCTTGGGTTGTGGAAAGAGGCCTTTATGGAACACTCTCGATGACCTTGAATATAATCTGTGGTCACTGGTCGGCCTCGCCTGTCAATGTCAGTTTTTTAGATTCACTACGCGAGCGGCAAATTAGTTCGGATGTAGAGTGAAACTATAAACTTGTAATAGTATTTCTAATTGCAATACTTTACTAACGCCGTCATGCCTCGTAAGTGATTTAATAACATTGACAATAACTTTTTCCTGGCAGAACTTAAGACTGTAAAACAAAAATTGGATTGGATTGGAACTTAGATAGTAGTGCGGAATATATTTTGGGAACTCAATTCCTTTAGTCGTTCGAACTATTTGATTGTATGTAACACTGGTACCAATCCAGGCATTGCCTAAGTTCTACCGAATTGGAGCAAAGTTCGTGTGATGAACTGTTAAGTCCAAGAGAGAGAAATGGAGGAGATTAGTGATGTGCAAATAAAACAGTAACTGGTCAAGTATACAAGTTTTAATTTTTCGTCTATTTTAGGCGGACGGGTTGGCATCCATTCAGTATACATAGCTGATGGGTTTGCCGACGATTGCGAAAATCTGATCCATCTCTGCTCGGGAGTGAAAACCCTCAGCTATCAGCATTTTTGTAAATTCTACAAGGAGTTAAACTTTGCTTCTTTGTATCAGTAAGTATCTGTATTATGCAGGGGCTTTAAAATCGGTTTTATCAATACCTGTATTTAATTGTCTAATAGTTAAGGTATTTTTGTCAATCCACATTTGTTTAAAACAAATAAGTATATTGACACTGTCAGGTATTACTGGTAATGGTTTTTAGGGGTGAGGTATCAAATAGATATATTGTCAATTGGCTTAAGGGTAAGGACCAAATAGTTGGACCATAGCTTTAAGCATAGTTAACCATACAAACAACAATAGTGAAGAAAGTTCTGTTGTGACACGAAAATTATCCCTACAAAGGTATAGCAAAATTTTGTATCACAACAGAAAAGTTTCATAGAAAATTTAATTGAGCGAGTTAGCTTGGCCAACTTTTTGGTCCTTACCCTTAACCAATAATATTGTGTGTTGTGTACCTGTATTGATTATACCACTAATCAGAGCTGTAAAGTGTGAAATGCAATTATAACAAGCAACAGTGTTCGCATTGTTGTGTTCCGGTGTGGGGATAAGACAACCAGTGAAATTACTAGCATAGAGGCATTCCATCTAGTCCTCAGGGTTGGCAACACATTTGAGGTCTTGGGATTATAGTCTTGAGAATTCAAATGTCTATGTGTCTCAGATTCCACTTACCATCAGGTGGCCTGAGTACTCGTGTGCCTTCTCCTTAACATAAAAAATAAAAATAAAACAGTTATACCTCATTTAAAACCCGGTCATCAAAATACCAGAAATGATCCCTGGTATTATGTGTAGCCCTGCTAGATTTTTGACTGTAAAAAGTCATAAATATTTCAAATGCTTTATAAAAATCTGATTTTAAATGCTGTTACATAATAACAATTAATTTTAATATTGATAAGTAGCCAGTTACTAGTTTTTGAATGATGCACACTTAGCAACTTATTACATTAATCTATTTTCAGTACTTTATACAATTTATGTTTAAAAACAGTGTGCTGGTCTAGTGGAAAAATCAAATCATTGTTTGTTCATATTATATGATACCAGGTCCTGCCCACAACTCTGCCTGCTCGTTGTTAATTGTTATTTGTTAAGGAACATTTAAATTTACCCTAGGTTTGTTGTTCTGTGCTATAAATTACCTCTATACTAAAACTACTAAATTTTGCATCAATCAGTAAAAGTAAAAATGTAACAAAGAAACAAACTTACCTCTAATATTCTCCCTCCTAAGCCAAAATGCAGTATTTCTGATTCAATGCCCAAAGCAGATTCAATCCTAAGCCGTTCGTAATAAGGTTACATTTGCTACAGAAGATTTGTTTGAGATACTGCCTTTTATGTTAGCAGAGCAGTATTAATACCTAAGGATGGTTATATAAAATAAAATTATACACATTTTAGGGGAAGGACGTCAAATGCTGAGATTGGCGAGCTCTCAGAGGAAGTTCTTCAAATTGCCAAATACTATATGGTTTTGGAGACCTCCAATTTTGAGGTAACTAACATAATTTATTACAACTACACCATACTTGTTAGGTAACAATTCCATAGGCTTTTTAATTAAAAAACGCCATATTATTTTGTTCCATATTTGGTTTATGAAAAGTTGCTAATGGTCTATTTTATTTTAAAGTTACAGTACAATTACTGTAAGTTTACCTCTGACAGAGTTTGCCTTCATTTAATTTTCAACTTTAATTTCATTCAAGTAAGTCAATTATCAGAATACTGTTACCCATGTCTACCAATTTAGTAATAACTGTTTTATTTGTATGAAATCAAAGCTGAAAATTAAATGAAGGCAATCCTTCTGTCAGTGGAAAACTCATAATAATTCTACTGTAAATGTATTGATAATGTACCTATTTGAAAGTCTATAAATGAGAAGTCACTATGACAGCTCATAAATGCCACAAAAGTTCCGTTTATTATTACGTTTCATGAACTCATGACGTTTTTGTGGTGGTAGGACCCTGTGCAGGGCCCGTCCGGATCGCTACCACCATCTTATCCATTAACCACCCGCCAAGCAACAGTGCTCGCACTGTTGTGTTCCGGTTTGGGGATAAGACAGATGGTGAAATTAATAAACTGATCTCAGTTTGAAGGCCCATCTCAAGATACGTTAAAAATTACAGTTTTGTATGGATTGACGTTTACTTTGACGTATCTTGAGATTGGCATTTAAACTGAGACTAGTTTATTAATACAGCCATTAGTCTTGAGAATTCAAATGTCTATGGGTCTCAGATTCCACTTGAGTGCTTGTGTGCCTTCCCCTTAAAAAATGGGTTTTCCTTGAATTCTCCCAAGAATTATTTATCCCCCAGGCAACAGTAGCCGGCCTTTTCCTCGTGTATGCTCTCCTGAACCTCCAACCGTACTCCGGCTTCGCCCCGCTCCGCATTACCCCGCAGGACCTGCCGGCCCTCGCGCGCATCGAGAAGTTGGCGCGGCGCGAGCGCCGGCTGGACGTGCTGTACGTGCTCGGCAGCTTGCTGATCAAGGGCCCGGTGCACTACCATGTGGTGGGGCGGGAGCGGGGCTTGGAGGCCCCACTGAGGAAGTATTTGGAAGGTGAGGTTTATAAATTTGTAAAAGATCGCAGGAGTGTTTCCCGTTTGTCTGATTGGTTGATCGATATATATCGGTCCAACGGGATTTATTTTTCACTTTTAACCGACGCACTCTTTTTACATTTTGAAATTTTGTAACTATGGATAAGAATACCTACATATATGGAAGTAAGTTGTAGTGCGTATTAATAATATTATTTTCTTCTCAAACCTACTAACTGTTTGGCTACTTTAGATGCTACAAAGTATATGACGCTGACTGTACACAATGAATTATTTTATTTTAGCATTTAAAAGTGAATTTTGTTTTGGTTATAAGATTTAATAAAGTGCTTTTTTAAATTACTTTAATCGTTCCTTTTATGATTGGACAAATGGGACAACGATTTCCCATAGGTTCGATTAGTATGACTATCGGGAAAAAAAGTCACATTGGAGCGATTGATCGGTCAACCGATCGGAAGAACGAGAAACACTCGATTGCGGTCTCCGCTTAAGGTGTGTACGAAGTTGAGCAGCTCAGCCCGAGGCCGATGAAACAGTTGTACCAAACAGTAGAATTCATATGGTGCACATTTAGTTCGCTAAATTACTTTCAAAAATTTATGCAGTCTCGCTACATGTTCCGTTTTCGATCATCTACACGAGACACCATGTTGCCAGGTCCAATCTGAAAAGGTCAGAAGACAAAATTCCAATTAAACAGGAGATTGAAAGAAAAAATCTGTAGGTACCTTTTTTTTTCAAGACAAATCTCACTCGCCTTTTGTGCCAATAGTCAAGAGTGAACCTTTAATAGGTTTAATATAATTTAAAACATACATATATACATACAATCACGCCTTCATTCCCAGAGTGGGTAGGCAGAGCTACTGAAATACCAACAACTACAAAAAGAGTGGTTGGTAATTCTGTAACCACATTTTGCACAAACAGGCTAATTTAAAACATCTATGCATTTAATACTCTTCCCGACTGACTGATAGACAATGCATAATCTAAACATCTGATCTTAGGGAATTGACATTTGCACTCACTATTTATTAAGTACCCGTGGGGTGCACTAAGAGAGAATTTCGGTGTCTCCTTGTTTCACCGACACTAATTTCATAGAACATATCGTATCACCGGATTTCACCTGAAACGCGTGTTTTTTTTTTTCAGGTTATTTTCAACATTCATTATTTAGGCGTAGGTTAGGTTGAGTTAGACTTGAGACTATCAAATAATCTAAACTCCTGCTAAACTAAAAGCCTGTCTATGAAATAAAAAATCTGTGAATTTCATAGAACGTATCACACGTTCTATGAAATGAGTGTCGGTGAATCAAGGGTAAACCAAGAATTTCTCAAAAATCTATCCCCGACGGCAAGAAATGCACTTTAATTATAAAACGTTTGTTTCGAATGGTTGTTTCTAGTTACTTCCATCTTGGACATAACGGGCGTCCGGCCGAAAGGCGTGTACTTCAGGCAGAATGAGGAGCTGGACATGCTCAGGGATTTGACGGGCTTCTTCAAGAGATACTCCCAGGAGAAGGAGGAGATAAAAGGTATGTATGGTAAACCAATTTAACAGGTCTTCAGTCTAGTAGACTAATTTGGGGGTGTTTTGACTTGATTCAACTATTCTAGTGTACGATATCGTCACTACTTTGAAAAAACCGTAACGTTGTCGTATGATTTTAAACTTAATTCTCTTTATGTTTAAGTCTATAATCGTACATCACAAAATACGAGATAGCAGCAGATGAGATGAGCAGTGATCGGAATAGGCAAAGTATAAATACCTAAACTCAGAAGAACAATGTCATGAGGTGGAGACTTCCTTGCGATAATAATTTTTCCGGAACTTACCTGATTAAAAAAACAGTAATATAAAAATACAACAACGCTACAAGTTTTTCAAAATCTAATATAAAATATAATACTCTGGGTATAATTTGGTTGGTTGGTGTGTCGCCAGCTCTACAGAAGCACGGGGTGAAATACTCCAACGATGATTTGGCGCTGAACCTCGGCACGTCTCTGAAGGCGCTCATCAACGGCATCGTCGATTATGAAGGTAAACACCAACAAAATAAAATAAATAAATAGCTAACACAAATTGACGTAGTCCCAAACTAAGCTCTAGGCTTGTACAGCACCGAGCATTAAGTGAACATATGAATCTGTCATGTGCGTTGTAAGCATGTTTTTGTCATGTAGTGTGTAAAGGTATTTTTGTAACAATGAATTGTAAAGGTATTTTTGACCTCGACGGTACTATGGATACTAGACAACGATAAACATACTTATGCATAGAAAACATCCAAGACTCAAGAACAAATACTCGCGCTCATCACACGAATATCTGCCCTTACCGGGATTTGAACCCAGGACCGCTGGCTTCGGAGGCCAATGGTTGAACTAATGTCGTGAATGTGACTATACCGACCCGCCCGCGGAGCGCCCCGGAACAATTTTAGTGGCAACAGCTGGAAATAAATCCCAGTAGTAGTGAGAAAAAAAGCTGTTACCAGTGGCAGCAAATTGGTGGTAACAGGTGGGAATATCTCATTAATAAGTTGCAAAGGATCTACGACTGCGAGGCAGTTATCTGGTTTCTGTGCCGAACAGAACAGCGCTTCGGGTCACCTTTTTTAACCTTTTCAACGCCTTACGTCCCTCAGCCAAACATGTATTAAAAGCTATGCAAAATTTAACTAAAGAAGGCGCCGAGCGTCCAGTGGCGTCCTTATCTCTTTTATTGTGTTTTCTAGTGAACTAAAGTATTATCTTAAAATCTAAGAGCGCTTTACTGTTGTACAAATGACTACGCAATATATGGCGCACATGACACAGTTTAATAACCTTGAACCTTCGTGTAGTCAACTTAACGGATAAAGGTGGCCACTTTTTTCCGTTAAGTTGCTCACTCACAGTTCAACTGTTGTTATGTTATGTCATATTCTCCATAAATTGTGTATTCATTTGCACAACAGTGAAGCGCTCTTTGATTTTAAGATAATGCTTTAGTTTATTAGTAAACACAATTAAAGAAATGGGGGCGCCACTGGACGTTCGGCGCTCTCTTAATCAACGGGTACGGGTTTTTTTTTTTTTTTTTTTTTATACCTGTGACAACTATAACGGCCGAACCCTATATTCAAACCGCGGATAGATAAGGCTTACTTCGGGTTGAAATTTGACATTTGCCCATACAAAATGTGTCAAATTTTAATTCGAAGAAGTAAAGCTATCTGTCCGCGGTTTGAATGTAGGGTTTGGCCGTAAGTGTCAGTGGCGTTGTAGGCACGATATCACATGACTACTTTAGGCGTCGTTGGCGTTCAAACCTGCTGTTGGTGTGGTTGCCGGGTTAGATAGTGCCACTCCATGTCCTCCCGTGGTTGTCGTAAGAGGTGAGGTGACTAAGGAAACAAGGGCTTGTAGTACTGTTAGGCGATGGGCTTGCAACCTGTCACTAATACACTGGTAAACATCTTTAGCCCACTTGTGCAAATTGTGGTTACAGAATTATCAACAAGTCTTTTTAAAGTTATTGGTATTTCTGTAGCTCTGCCTACCCCACTCTGGGAATGAGGGCGTGATGTTGTAGAAGTGTTGGTAATTGTAGGGAGATTATTGAAACACTTCTTGTAGTTGTGACAGAAGAAAATGAATGTGTATTTATTTACAAAAAGTGATTACTTAAAGCTAACAGTATACACACACATATATTATGGAGGAACGAGTAAACTATTTACAAGTGAGAGTGAGAGGTCTAGAGCGAGACGGAGCGTAGGTCGTAGGTGGCGTGATGCGCGGGCGACCTGCGCAGAAGCGTATTTTGATTATCTCGCGCGCCTATAAAACCGACGCGCGCCGAAAATCGTTCTTTTCCGCTCCTGGCTGTTGAAGTGAAAACATCGTCGCTCCGCTGCGCGTCCGCTCCGCGCTCCGTCCGCTCCGAACATAATTATACTTCGATGCATACAGAAGATTCAATTCAATTCAAACTGTCCTTGTCAGGGCACACAAACAAACTGTTCTTTTCAGAACTAAAGCTTCGACGTCATGATCAATCCTGTTTCCTTGAGACAGATGACGAATCAATCAATCAGTCAGCTACAGTGCTCCCCCTCAAGCGAAGCGTACCGGCAGGCGAATAATACGTCCCCGGCGCGATGTCCTTGAGTTAGTAACTATCGGGTCTTCATTTGTTAGTTTGTTTGCTTGTCCGTTCTGTTCCAGGTTCTTGTTGATTTGTTTCAGGCTGCTATTGTTGTTGTTTTCTGGTTGTGCTTGTCTTGATGTTACAGGTGTAGATGATGAATTCGATGTTGAAGTAGGTATTTGTTCCGTGATCGTATAGGCGGGTTTCAATCGGTCTATTGAAATGTTAGTTTGCCGGTTTGGTAGTTGCACGGTGTAAACTTTGTCGTCTCGTTTCAGCACGCGGTAGGGTCCGTCGTAAGGTGCTTGTAGCGGCTTCTTTACGGCGTCGACTCGTATAAACACGTGATCGCATGTTGCAAGGTCACGGTGTACGAAAATAGGTTTCGAATTACCGTGTGGCTGATACGGCGTTGGTTTCAGATTTCTTATTGTGTCTCGCAGCTGATCGACGTAAGCGGAGTCCAGAGTGACGTCATCGCGTGGTGTTGTTGATAAAAGGTCACCGGGTAGTCGAATGTTGCAACCGTAAGTGAGCTGCGCGGCGCTTACACCGGTGTCGCTACGTATAGCTGCGCGAACGCCGAGTAAAACAGTAGGTAATTCGTTTATCCAGGTAGTAGCAGATAGAAGTCTAGCTTTCAACGCTGTTTTCATAGTGCGGTGCCAACGTTCGACAATACCGTTTGACTGTGGGTGGTAGGGTGTCGTTCGTGTTTTTTCGATGCCGAGTAGCTGCGATAGATGTGCGAATACTCTGCTCTCAAATTGGCGTCCTTGGTCGGTCGTCATTGTTGAAGGGCATCCAAATCGTGTGATCCAGCCTTCGTAAACGACTTTTGCGACTTGTTCAGCGGTGATTTCTTGCAACGGGTAAGCTTCGGGCCATCGCGTCGCTCGGTCGATTACAGTGACACAGTAGCGATAGCCGGCGGATGTTGTAGGTAGCGGGCCGACTATGTCGATGTGTATGTGGTTGAATCGACTAGTAGGTTTGAAAGAAGACACAGGACTTGTAGTGTGTCGCTGTATTTTCGCTCGCTGACATGGGATGCATGTTTTCGCCCAGTTTCCGACGTCGGTGTTTATTGAAGGCCAGAAGTACTTGCGTGACATCAACTTTCTTGTGTTGCGTATTCCGGGGTGACTAATGTTGTGTATGGCTTCAAATGCGGTACGGCGAAATTCCAATGGTAGGTATAGTCGCACGTCGTCGGTAGAAGTTTCACATAGTAGTTGAATGTCGGTTCCGGGAATCGTAACTTTTTTTAATGATAAGTTACTCTGATGCAGTAGTGTTGTTATGCTGCTATCTCTGTCTTGCGCGTTCGCGAGTTCTTGGAAATCGATGGGTGTGGGACAGCTGATCGCGTCAATGCGTGAGAGTGCATCCGCGCTTGCGTTTTCTTCCCCACGAACGAATCTGATGTCGGTGGTAAACTCGCTGATAAAAAGTAGTTGTCGAGTTCTGCGTGGCGATTCGCTATCGGACGTCAGTTTGGTGAATGCGAACGTTAACGGTTTGTGGTCGGTGAATATAATCAGCTGTTTTCCCTCGAACATTTTACGGAAGTGTTTAACAGACATGTAGATCGCCAACAGTTCGCGATCGTATGTACTGTATTTCTTCTGGGCTTCGGTGAATTTTTTTGAGAAAAATCCGAGCGGCTGCCATGCGTTGTTTACAAATTGTTGAATCGCGGATCCAGCTGACGTATCCGATGCATCGCTAAATATTGCAAGCGGGGCGTTGTGCATCGGGTGTGCGAGTAAAACTGCATTTTTGATGCTGGTTTTACAGTTTTCGAATGCGTTCGTGGCTTCATCGGTCCACTCGATCGGTGTCTTGTCGCGCTTCTTCGCATTGTGTAGGTAGTGATTTAGCGGCGCTTGGATCGTGGCGGCGTCCTTGACGTTTTCGCGGTAAAAGTTGAGCATACCGAGAAAACGTCGTAACTCGTCGATGGTTTGCGGCTTCGGGTAGGCAGTTATGATTTCAACTTTTTCTTGAGGTGGTTGAATGCCATCGCTTGATACATCGAAACCGAGGAACTTGACCTTGGGCTGGCCAAATATACATTTCGACGGGTTGATGGTGATGCCGTACTCGTCGAGTCGTTCGAGTACGGTGCGGAGATGCCTTTTGTGCTCTTCTTCGTCGATTGAGGCGAGTAGTAAATCGTCGACGAACGGGAACACAAAATCGAGTCCTCTAAGTACTTCGTGTATAAATCGTTGAAATGTTTGTCCGGCGTTTTTCAATCCGGGACACATACGAGGAAACTCGAACAAGCCGAATGGTGTGATTATGGCTGTTTTTTCTATGTCTTGATCTGTGACTGGTAGTTGTTGGTAGGCTCTATTTAGGTCCAGTGTTGAAAAAATTGTTTTTCCGTCGAGTTGGTAAGTGAAATCTTTGATGCGTGGTATGGGGTACCTATCCGGTTTAGTAATGGCGTTCAGCCTTCGGTAATCCCCACACACACGTAGGTCTCCATTCTTTTTGGGTACGACGTGAAGAGGAGATGACCACGGACTTTTACTGGGCCTGCAGAGTCCTTGTTCTATCATATTTTCGAATTCCTTTTTGACTTTCTCATAACGGTGGGGTGCTATTGGACGAGCTCTGCAGTGGATTGGCGGACCAGTGGTGTCGATGAAGTGCTCGACGGAGTGCTTCGGGCTGAGTTTCATCGATGTGAGCCTGGTGGTGCCGGGGAAATCTGCGAGTACATTGTGGTAGGACTGCTTGATATCAATACTACGAACTGTAGGTATATTCGTAGTACTGAGTTGCGCGTTGGTTACGAGATGGGTCTTGCCGTCGATCAGTCTTCGGTTCTTCACGTCGACTATTAGATGGTGATGGGTCAGAAAATCTGCTCCGAGGATGGGTTTTGATACTGCGGCAATGATAAACTTCCATTTGAATGCACGGCGTAGGTTGAGGTCCAACTCGAGCGTTTTTTCACCGTAGGTAGGTATTGTTGTGTTGTTTGCTGCGTACAGTTCAAATGGGAGTGGTTGTGCAAACACGCCTTTCTTTTTAGGTAGGACGGAGATGTTAGCACCCGTGTCTACTAAAAAGGATAATTTCGTCTTCTTGTCTGTGACGAATAAGCGGTGCGAGTGGTTTGTAACGCCGGATCCCGCTTCAGCCAGCGTTAGTTTTAGTTTTCCGGGTCAATAGTCTTGAAATTGCAAGGCGATGCGCATTTCTTGGCATCCATGCCGAAACGGCGGTGGTAGTAGCAGTACGGCGTGGTTGGCGCGGGAGAGGTCTTGCGGCTGCGGTTTTGCGATGAGTTTCGGGAACGGGAACGATAGCGTGGATTCGACGAACGATTGTAGTTCCAGTCTCTTTGCCGTGGTTTTGCACGCAGCTCGGCTACCTCCAGTGATAATCTTCTTATTTCATTAATAAGAAATTGTGTATCCTGGTTTCTTGGTTGAGTTGAGACTGCGGCGATTTGTGGTGCTGCGTATTGCGGCGTTGCAACTGTAGCGATTTGTGGGCATTCTTCTAGCATCTTGTCAGCGAGCGCGGCTAATTCGTCTAGTGTCGCCTTGTTGTTGAACTTTTCGCTGACGATGAGCACCGATCGGATGTGAGTGGGAAGGTGGTTCATCCACATGATTCTAATTGTGTCGTCGTTGAATTTGTCTCGTGCTAAATCACGCATTCGGCGAAGCAACTGACTGGATTTTTGGTCTCCAAGCTCCATCTCCGACAAAAGCATCTTGATTTGCTTGCTGTCGGAGTCTTCGTATAGCCGGATGAGACGCTCCTTAATTATGTTGTAATAATTGTGGGCAGGCGGGTTGTATAGGATATCCGTAAGTTCTTGGATATCTTGCTTCTCCATTCGTGCGATAACCATTAGTGCGAGTTGGTTCTGGCTCCTCTTCAGTTCGGCTGTGGCTGCTTCGAAGTTCACAAACCACAACCGTGGCTGGTCGCGCCAAAATGGTGGGAGTCGGAGTGCGAGCGAGATTGAGGTGACTTCGCCGCATGCTTCGGGGATCTGCACGTGTCCGGTTGCTGCCGGTGGCGCAGGCTGGGCGGGCGGAGCGGTGTGGTTGGTCTCCGGAGCTGACATCTTCTTCTGGTTGTTGGCTGCTTGTTGTTCAGCGGGGTCACCAATGTAGAAGTGTTGGTAATTGTAGGGAGATTATTGAAACACTTCTTGTAGTTGTGACAGAAGAAAATGAATGTGTATTTATTTACAAAAAGTGATTACTTAAAGCTAACAGTATACACACACATATATTATGGAGGAACGAGTAAACTATTTACAAGTGAGAGTGAGAGGTCTAGAGCGAGACGGAGCGTAGGTCGTAGGTGGCGTGATGCGCGGGCGACCTGCGCAGAAGCGTATTTTGATTATCTCGCGCGCCTATAAAACCGACGCGCGCCGAAAATCGTTCTTTTCCGCTCCTGGCTGTTGAAGTGAAAACATCGTCGCTCCGCTGCGCGTCCGCTCCGCGCTCCGTCCGCTCCGAACATAATTATACTTCGATGCATACAGAAGATTCAATTCAATTCAAACTGTCCTTGTCAGGGCACACAAACAAACTGTTCTTTTCAGAACTAAAGCTTCGACGTCATGATCAATCCTGTTTCCTTGAGACAGATGACGAATCAATCAATCAGTCAGCTACAATGTTATGTATTTATGTATGTATAAACAATCAAACTTCATCCAACCTCGCTTTGCTCGGGTGGATAAATATCTCGTGTCATAATAGCTTTCTTTAGTCCCTTGTTGAACGATCTAGCAATGAAGCATAATCACCCGGTAATACGTTCAACATCCCAGCTGTTCGCATTAACTTTTTGACTTTGATTGTTTATGTAATATGGAAATAGTTTCTGCTGAAAAGTTATTCTAATTTTAGCTCGCAGAAAAGTCATACGTGTTATAATATTGCGAACTTGTATTCTTTTTGCAGACCCGGACCCGAAGGACCACTACAACGCCGTGCAAGAGATCAAGTACCGCGCCATGCGGAGCGCCATCAACCGCCTCAAGCACCTGGAGGCCTGCGAGGACAGGTCAGCACCATGTTCCTATTTTGGCCGTGTTGTGCAAATCGGGCTTAGTTAATAAATAAATAAATATCACAGGACAATCTCACACAAATTGGTCCCAAACTAAGTTCTAGGCTTGCACTATGGACTATGGGTACTAGACAACGACAAACGTACCTACTTATATTGAGAAATTAATACTTAAATACATAGAAAACATCCACGACTCGGGAACAAATACTCGTGCTCATCACACAATTATCTGCCCTTACCGGGATTTGATCCAGGACCCCTAGCTTCGAAGGCAGGGTCACTACCAACTAGGCTAGCGTGTCGTCAGTTGGTTATACTATTAGGCCGTTTGTCCACCGCATACCGTGAACGACATGAATCCGATTTTTTTTTACGCCCGATATCAAAATATCGGGACGGCTTTTGTTTGTCCACCGCGACGATGTCGGTGGTTTAGTCGTCTCGTTATCGGTGTTGTGTCCGTGACGGCGGCGGAAGACAAAGTCCTCAAAATATCTGCACACGTTCTTATGCCTCTAACAATAGAGTCTAATTTCGAGCACCTTGTTCTAATATATTTGATGGCGACTGTACAATGCATTACCAACTCTGATGACTTTGACGGAATAAATGCTAGTAATTTCACCGATTTTCTTATCTTCACACCGGTACACAACTGTGCCAACACTGCTGCATGGCGTAGCTTGCACACCACGCATCCCCAGTGATTATGACATGAAAATTGTCGGCTCTAGTTATATAGTAGTTCTACGATTAACATTTAATTTGGAAATTTTCAGGTTAGAAGACAAGAGTCCAAAGAAAGCCGAGGACACAGAGCAACCATCCAAATCCACAACGTCGCCGAAAACAACTCCGAAGAAGAAAACCAAATGTAAGCGGAGAAGACATGTCAGCAGCAGCTCGTCAAGCTCAAGTGAAGGAGACTTTAAGTGTTTCTCTGAAGAGGATGAAAAGTCCAAAAAACCGTACGTGTCCCGAGCGAGCAGGTCCTTTGTAGATGAAACTAAAGAGGAATCCCACCGGCAACCAGACGAACAAGAAATCAACGTCCACATAGACTCTCTACCCCCTTTGATAACAACAGAGAGCGACGGCAAACTCGTCGAAATAGAAATCATAGACGAAATGATTAAAACAGACCAGGTCGCAAAGGGTAATGTTAAAAAGAAGGAAACGCCAAAGAAAACTAAAGAAAAAACTGACGATGAAGTATTTAAAAGGCCTCTCCGAATGTCCCCGAGGCTAAAAGTGGCGACGAGGAGGGAGATGAAACAGCCGATTCTTAAATCGAAGTTTAAAAAGATGGGGATGCTGGATATTGCGGACCTGTCGGTTACAAATGCAGAGAAACCCCCCCACACTGCGAGCACTATCAGAGATGGTGACTCTTAAGCTGGGTACGAATCTGACCGGCTCAGTCTGAGGCATGCTCGCCAGCCAAATTGTTACACATAAACATGCGCGGGTGAGGCAGCGTCGCGAGCCGACATTTCAAAATAGCGCCGGACGAGATGACAGCCGCGGCTGCGTTTATAATTCACTGAATTATTCACAAAAAGAAGGAGAAATCGCCTCGGTGGAGGTACGGCTCTGCAACTTTATAAAATTTGTACGCGCCTCGCCCACAGACAAGTTAGAACTTGTCGTTCTGTCTGCGGCACGCTCTGATACACGTCCAAAGTACGCGAGGCACGCACATCGGGGCGCCTTTGAGCACGGTCAAAAGACCGACTCTCGACGGCTCGCCGCGCGCCGCTCGCCCGCTGCTCGCGCACAGCGCGTGAGCGCACGAATGTGTGTACGAATTTGAGCAAAATAGGTGAGCCGTGCGTCCGAGGCTGCTCTAATTCGTACCCACCTTTAAAGATGATTGCCAACAAACGGCTCGCATCGGAACAGAATTTACAATCTTACAACAATACTAAATCATTTACACAGTATTTAAAGTCTACAGACTTGGCCCAAGGTGTTGAGCACATGAGTTTTTCCATATAAAAGTTAAACTTTAAAAGGTGCATTTATATCTTTTACTAAATAGCTACCCGTCAGCGGCTTCGTCCCGCTGTAAATTTTTGACTATCCCGGTGGATTTTTCATTTTTGCCCTTTTATAAGAACCTTCTCCTGACGATAACAACACTTTTTAATTACTTTATTTATAAGTTAAGGAAAACCCACCCACCTTTGGCCAAGGCTGTATATTACGAAGCCTCTTCCGCGACACGCGATCGTAGCGGAAAGTATGCTGCGGCGCGCGACCGGCACCGTAATACATAGACAATAATAGTTTTAATAGACGCGATCGGCTGTCGCCGGATCCGATCGTATCCATTCCGATCAGATACGATGCGAGCCGTTTGTTTTAACTCATCCTTCAAACGGCCAAACCGCCTTATCAAACTAAGCGATAGTTCCCGTCACGTAAAAAGGCCGCTAAGCGACAATGGAGATGCGTTTGCGCATGGGTAGTCGCCAACTAATAGCGTGGGCGCCCCCTTCGTACCACCAATTTGCGACGGGAACTATAAGAACCATTCCAAGTTAAACTTGCTTTCTATTGACGACACGTTAGCCTAGTTGTTATTGACCCTGCCTACGAAGCTAGCGGTCCCGGTTTCAAATCCCGGTAAGGGCAGGTATTTGTGTGATGAGCCCGAGTGTTTGTTCTTGAGTCGTGGATGTTTTCTGTTGTTTAAGTATATATTACTCTATATGTTTAGCGTTGTCTAGTACCCATAGTACAAGCCTAGAGCTTAGTTTGGAACTAGGTCAATTGGTGTGACACTGTCCCCCGATTTTTTTTTTTATTTTTTTTTAAAAACCCCGGAGCCATTATTCAAGGTATTTTCGTATGCATTGTGATATTACTAATAAATTGTTTTAGTTAGCTATAAGTTATACGCGACGTGTAAGTACAAGATCGATTCAACCTTTTCTACGCCATTGACGAATATATCCACACCACTGGTTCAACGCCAACGACGGTTATTTCCGTCATAGTTGTCATCTCAAAATAGACCTAAGTGCCTATGAGGTAAGGTTGACAATAGGTCTGGTTTCAAGCTGTCATTAGCGAGTGAGTGACAACTTTTGTATTTGACATAGCGTTGATGAGGTAAAATGTAGACTTTCAAGAAGTGGTCTTAAAATTTTGACAACTATGAAAGTAAAATACCCTGTAATTCGACCTTTTTTCTAATGATGTGCAAACAAAACTCGACCTTAGGCGAGCCATATAATTTCGGACTATAATTTATTTCATCAACTATGACCCATACCCTCGGTGACCAAAACTTAGTTAAGCTAAGTCCAAACGTTAGAAATAAGGTTCATATTATTAGTATTTTTATGACTAAATGTTACAACTGTGTGAGTTTGTGGTCAATGTAAAAATGTTCTAGAATTCAATAAAGTGGTTGTCGAATTCTCTTTTTTTTCACTTACTCCCTTTCAGAATGAATGCTTAAAATGTATTTTTCTCTTAAATCGAATACTGGCGGGGAAAGTGCCCTATTTATTGCACAATAATAATTGGCAGAGGACGGAAATCTCATGGCAAAACTACAAATCTCATAGGGATAAAACATCCTGTATTATTGACTTTCCAGTTATCGATATTGTGTAATCAATAATCTGTTCTTTATATTTAAAATGTAAATGTTATTTTCATTCGCATTTAGTTCTTGTCTTCAACAATACCTACGTGAATCTATATTTATTAACGGTAAATAACAAATGAAAATTAAACTAGAAATAAAACTAAATCTAAAACATAGAACTATACAATAATAATGAAAACTACACCTGCATTCACCTAAAACTATAGTTATCTAAAAGACCGCTACAGAAGGCTTTGTTAATGGTGATAAATACGGCGTTTTAACGATTTTTTTTTAAGATTCATTTTTTTATCTAAACTTGGCTCATTTTCAGATTTAATAAAAAAATATTTATTTTACAAACGTTTTTACCATAAAGAAAGTCAAAATTAGAAATCGATTTCAATTGTATCTTCAACTAGCTGTTGCCCGCGTAGAAGTCTGTCGCAATTCCCTCGGAAACTGTCCTATTTTCCGGGACAAAAAGTACCCCCATGTCATTCCCCGGGACTCGAGCTATCGCTTTCGGGTGAAGGTATAGGACATAGGAGCGCATAAAAAGACCGGTACAAACTTATAAGAATGTAAAATTATATTGAGGGACAAACTTGACTTTGCCGTTGGAAATCTGTTGTCTCCATACATCGAAATAGGTCGCGATTAGTTTTACAAATTGCAAATAAGTTTGCAATAATAAAATAAAGTGATAGAGCAACAAGTATACGATTTTTGGATCTTTTCCTTTACTTGTGCTGTAACTTGTAAGACCTTTCTTGCCAAATTTCATGATTATAGGTCTATGGGAAGTGACCTATAAATTTAGATTCCCTTGAGGGTGTCGAAATGTACGTTTTTGCGGCATAAACGGCCGTATCTTTTGATTACTTTAAATAAAAAATTGGATTATTTTACAGCTTCAGACTGTAGACCTGAGTATATGGTTTCAATTTCAACTCGATACCTTCACTCGTTCCAGAGATAAGATGAAGGTGTTTGACAGACAGACACGAACAGACAACAAAGAGATCCTTTAAGGGTTCCGTTTTTTATCTTTTTCAGGTACGGAAAAATGGGTAAGAAATAACAAAAGTCAGTAACTTCGTCACATATTTATTTATAATAATACTAGGTACATTTATTGCTACAATTAAATATATCATTCACGTAGGACACTTACATTTGAACTTCATTGTTAGAGGCCTTAGGAAAAATATAAAATATTCCATAGAAAATAAAGCATCAACACAAAGGCAAGTTAAGCAATAAATAAATATATTTTGGTATTAGGCCTTAATTAATATTGTAATTACAATAAGTTATTGCTAAGAAAAACCATGTCGTGTTACTAAATCAGTTCATTCATCTTAATATATAAAAAATATCGGTCTATATTGAAATCCCTAATAGTCATTTGTTGTGATGAATAGTTTGTCCGAATTCTCGTTTATCTTAAAGCCATTTCCGCCTGAATATTTTTTTTTTAGTGCTGTTTAAATAAACACAACCCACTGGTATTTTTGGTAGTTAACTGGTTCGAATCAGCTGAAAACCAGTTTAGGACAAACGGTAATTCGGAATCACGATGTATTAGAACAAACGTTATTATGGATTGCCAATTGCACCCAAAAATACACAATCAGCAGTCGGAGTCATGCATACAAGAGATTTAAATTGAACTGAGTGTTTTCAACACCGACCCACTCGAATTGACGTTGAACTGGTGCGTCAATGTATCACGCCTGTATCCTATCCTATCAGCTTTTCTCTCGTCGTAGATTGAAAACACTCGTGAATGAATTTGCTGGAATTACGAAACTGCGTACGCTACGCATGCAGACGCGAGCCACGCTCGTGGGTATAAATTCGCTTCGTATCAAAATGTATATAGATGGCAGAACCCAATTACAATAGCTATTTTGATGTCATATGTGCTATTACCTAACCAACAAATGAACATCTTACACAGTCTTGCAGTCAGGCATATACATTTTGATACGAAGCTATGTTTATACCTAGATATGGGCATTACTGTGTTGATTTCGATATTACCATTGATTACAAATAGTAGCAAACACATAACCCCGGCTGGCAAGGCCTACTTGGTCTAAGGTTCAACTTAATATAATAGGTGAGAGATATTAACTTGCTTATCTTGTTCTAAATAATTCAGGTCAGTTCGTCTTAAAATTAGGTATTTTTTTTAAATTTCAACCCTACAATTCAACCGCGATATCACAAAAAGGGGTCTCTTTCGTTAGACCAAAATATTTTTGGTCAAATGTTTCATTTCCCATATTTTTCCCGCTTTTTTTTCTGTAACCGTAAATATTTCAGCATTTTATAAAATCTAACCTAACAACCACTACTAATAAAATAAATTCTTTAAAAGTTATATAACATTGGTTTGGCAAATTAAAAATTCGGGAAATTATACATTTGACCAAACATATTTTGGCCAAACGGCAGGCTCCCCACAAAAAGTTTTTACAAACCAAAATACATCACATTGTTTTTTATGGCATGAAGTAGACCGACCGAGCACGCATCACCCTGAATGAACTGGGCTTTGTCGGAGCTTCATGGACATGTTATGTTATCATGTGTTTACCATGACATGGATAAGCGATTCAGTTTACGGTAAGAAGAAGGTACAGACCTATATAACTGCTAAGCTCTGTCCTTTACGCTCATCCTAAACTGAATTGCTTAGGCATGTCAAGGTAAACCCCCCCCCCCTGGAAAATGCAAAAGCGTTGCCAACCCTGAGAACATGACGATGCGTCTCTCTATTTTAGTAATTTACCTGCCCGCTATTTAAGAATCCTGAATCCTGGCAGGTGACATGGTATAAAACCCAGTGATATAATGAGCGTGTTAACTTTGTAATGTATACTGAATTGTCACATGTCATTGTCAGGATGGTGAAATGGGCGGTCACAGTAGTAATAGCAGGTACAGTCAGCATCAAATATCTTGTAACAGCCAAAGTGACCAAATAATTTGTATCACCTTATATTTTGTATGGTGTGACGAACTATTTGCCCACTTCGGCTGATACGATAAATGTGATGCTGACTGATGTACTAAGTGCGATAGCTCCTACAAAGGCCGTCGGGTGTTGTAAAAATATCGATATAAATAAATAAGGAGCCCGTTATTACCTATAACGGTTTTGGTCATAATGTCATTGTTGACATAATTATTGATAGTCATAACGTTTCAGAATTTCTTAAATATCTAGCGTGTAGACAAGGTTAGGTTAAGTTAGGTTTGCTTTATAAAAATCTTGAATATGTAACAGTTTCTTAAAGAAATACGTTATAACTTGCGATAATTATGACTTAAAACACAGTATGACTAAAAATAATTATAGCAGACAATATAGACCCAAATAAATATCAGGGGTCACTCTCACAAGTCTCACACAATTTGACCTTATGGAGGTCTGCTCTTATGCGAGTCTAATCGAATTGACCCGATCTCAAAAGACTTTTCAAAACTCATAGCCTTAATGTACTGTAAAATGGTTTGACAGACTAATTTTCGCGTTAGTTACCTAAGAAACTAGACTACATAACCAAATACCCTCTCAAGAAAGCTTTAAAGTGAGACAGACTACACGCGAGGGAGCAGCCTGGAACAGAACTAATTTAAGATCTCACAAGGTGTAAAACAACTTACTTATTATTTTTTGCATATTTACGTATATTTGTTTAAATAATCCCAGTATACTTTAGACGTCGAAATCTAAGCTAAAATAGAGTATATCGTTGCTAACATCGTTCTTCACCTATACCTACTATCAAGATGCTTTAACAATCACTAAGCTCGACCAAATCGCCGAGCGACAGTACTCAGGACCCTCACTATTAGTTACAGTGACAATACTCGCTAGCGAGTCGAAGCCTCTGTCCCTTACAGAATTGAAATATGACAGTATAGTCATGAGAGGGACAGAGTATTCGACTCTTTAGCGAGTAACGGTCACTTATGCTGAGGGTACTGACGTTTGATGGGTCGAGCGCTTTCCCCTCCCACGTCCAGTGGACCATGGCGACCATTACAACGGTCGAGCTATAACGTTATCTATTAGCTAATCCTCTTAGCATATTGAGTGCTTAATAACGCCATTTGTATGAATTAATGATCAGTTTGTCTAAAGGTCGGTTTCGTAGCCGGCAGCAGACTGCAACAGACGGCAACAGGGCATTATTACTGGTTTCTATGCATTTCTACTTCCGTAGCCGACCGAAGACTCAGTAGTGTCGCCGATGGTAACTCATCACTTCATCGAATGTATCATTTCATCGAACGCTATTTTCTGCTGAAACCATAATGGTTTCAGGGTATCTTAAACATTAATTACGTAGGTTAGGTTAGATGTTGAAGATACCCTGAATCATTACGGTTACAGCAGAAAATAGGGTTCGATGAAACGAAATTCAATGAAATGATACATTCGATGGAAGGTGTTTCGATGAAACGATAGACACCCGTCGCCGATATCCGACACGCTACAGAGTGCGGTCAGGTGCGAAATCACGACGGCAACGCAAACGGCCGGGGCTTCAGCTCTCGTCTGCGGTTGGCTAGGGAATGACACCTTAAATCGGCAGGCAGGCATCTCAAGACGGCTATCCTAAACATAATGAAGTGCTAACGGCACTTCAATCAATCCAATTTTATTATCTGTCTCATAGCGAATACTTATTATAGTAACAGTGTAATTAACTATTAGGATGCCTTTTATATTTGGTGTTATGTCAAGAGAACTGTGGATAAGCCCCATTGATACTGTAGAGTTTGCCTGTTATAGATCACTACCTTTCAAGAGCCGGGCGCACAGGATTTTTTTTTTTCAATGTTTCACGTTAATACTACAACCCGCTACGCGGAATAAATGCGTCAATTGACATTAATAACGGCAGCTTCACCGCACCAGAGTACTGCCGATCCTCCCGCGTACTGCAGACCACTAAAGAGCTATCTCTTTAGGCAGTTGAACCTTAAGAGTGATTACACGAGCAAGAATATGTTTAAATATAAGATTAAAATGTTTTTGATAGGTGCCTTCGGAGGGCAGACTGTTGTACGAAAATTATGGCTTGCATTTGTCGGCCTTGTCTGATAAAGGCACCTAAGAATGGGTTCTTTTCCATTTCAATTAATATTAATCCAGGTGCATATTAAAGGAAATATTTTTTTAAACAAACTGTGTGTGTTCCCAATCCACGAAGACGCGCGGTAAGCACGGTAAATTGCACGGTAGTTAGTATTAACATGGTACATAGTACTCCGCTGTCCGCTGATCGGCAAAAATACGAAGTCCCAAAATAAGCAAAACCTGATGTTATACTAATAGAGAACATGCATGGAAATCATAATTGAGTTTCATTGATACGATTTAGGAGAAAACGTAAAAAAAACATATAAAACGCAATACACTAAGTTATGACCCGTTTATTAAGATTTTATATAGAATCAAAACTTGTTAAAATTTTAAACCTTCTTTTAATGGTAAATATGTTTTTTTTGTCCTCATTTTATTTACGTAATATTTTAATTCAACGATATTGGCTTAAACATAGTACGAAATAAATGCATTTTTCTTAATAAGGTCCTTATATGGAACAACAGCTGTGACGTCATTCCTATCGTCGATTTTGTATAGTGTAAACTATGACTTTTAAAACTTCAAATCTGATTTTAATAAAACATGACCATTATTTCGCGTATACAGTTATTCCTCTCTTTTATAGCACTTTTGTAAAATACGGTGACGTTGCGTAAAGAAAAGAATGGGTCATACTAATTACCTGGCGTCATTTTTGACTGCAATTTACGCACCGTTAAGCTCCGGTGTGGTCGCTCCCTAACAAAAATAACAAGATGTTGCTTTACATTTCATTAAGTACGTTGATCTTCTGGCGGAGGCCCACGGCCTGTGCTAGAGTGTGAAAGATAGATAGCCGATACTATTAATAGTCCGCGAATTGTTTGTCGCTCGGATCTCCTTTTCTAACTAGTCTATAACGATAGAGACGCACTGAGCGAGAAAATACAAGATGTGCTAGCCGCTCTGGTTTTACTGTGTCTACGTAAGAGGATCAGACTTCGTGGGTTTATAACACTTTAATAAATACATCGATAATTTGGCACTCTCCTATCACCCACCCCCTTGAAATGTTTGTGCCATAGAAAACCAAGCGACACAAACACTTTAAAACCTAGTTCTAGGCCTATTTGTGAATTAGCACTAACTTTTGTGACTGGTTTCCATTAAATGCTGTAACGGAATGCTTTAAATTAAATTAATTAAACGAGAAATTTCTAGTTAAGTCATTGTTTAAACGGAGAAATAGTTATTCTCCAGACTTTAGGAGTTCCTGATTCCTATAGCCACTTGGGCGCTAGGGTTGTTTTTAATACACAAGGACCAAACGTGGCGGCGGCGCGACCCAGACTAAACCGGCCGGGTCCGTCCTGTTGAGTATGCTTGTGGTGGCTCGAGGCACGCACACATGAAGTAAACAACTCTCCGAATCTCCTGGTTAGTTAAAATATATTGCAAATTTCACTTACATCCTACATTTTTCTTGTACTTTTGAGTTATACTAACTCACACTAATTTGTAATTATGTATATGTTGTACATTTACATTGTGGCGATCCAGCCTTATGAAGATCCCAAAATGATGACCATAAAACTCAGGATTAATCCTATGATTAGTTTCTACCAAGCACTTATTTGAGGTGCGATACCTTTTACACGTCGCTCGTACTTAAACTGAGAAATCGACAACATGCAACTTGGATTTTAAAGCCGAAATACTGTTTTTAATGAGGAAGATACGGAATTCAGTGAGTAGCAGTGCAGCATATTTATCTGGCTACTTAAGCCAGGGGCTATTTTTTGAAACCCGTAATTCGAACTTCGTCTATTGCTATCCCTTTTGCTCTCGATGCGCAACCAATTTGCAAAGAAGTGACGGAGCAATCCGAAGTTCAAATTACGAAATTCCAAGTAGATCTGAATCAACGCCGCCCGAATAAAAAAAAATCCACCGTTAATCTCAAATTCCTAGTCCGCTTTTGAAACACGTCACAATCCAACGAATATGTTTCATTAAAATCAAAATAATACTGGTATTAAAAAAAAAGAGCACGTGAATGTGTGCGAGGACCTACCCCTATGACCGACCGCAAGGGTTTTAACAAAATCGCGCCGCCACGAGGAAGCAAAACACTGAATTTTGCGGTTTTTTTTTCAGGCGATTTAAGTTTCGCAAGTGCATGCAGTCTCTTATAACTTCCATAGCACAGATAAAATCGTGCGGAATTTTATCGCTGTGCGGGTTATAGACTAATAAAACCTTTTTCAAAATTATTTCCTTACTCGTATTTCAAAAATAGCACGTCACATTGACATAATTACGCGCGACGCGTGTTTCAATTAATAAATATTGTGTGGCAAAAGCCAAAACCAGGTAATATTATACTTAAAATTTAGTTTCTCTCTAGAATAGCTAACTCGTCGTCTTCAACAGAAGTTTTGGGGTTAAAATGTGTTAAATTAGCTTCAGAAGATCCATTACTGGATTCATGAGATCTAGGACTACCGCTTCGTTTCCTATCGTCATCGTACATATTTGGATCGAGTCTTGTATAATCATTAAACTTTGCTCCATATGCGCTAGTGTCAGAGATCCTACCTTTGCTGGATTCGTGAGATCTTGGGCTGCCGCTCGTTTTTCTTATGTAAAGATCAGAGTCCAGCCTACTGTACTCATTAGAAAATGTAGATCCATAAGCACTGCCATCTGAAATCCTATTCAACTTATGAATCTGTTCCCTGAGCTCACAAACCTGACTGTACAGCTTCTTATTCTCCCTGAGTATTGCTATGTTTTCCGTCTCCATCAGCTCCCGCTTGCTCCATTGTACAGTGTTCTCCGATTTCAGTTTCTCAATCTCCATTTTTAGCTCCGCTATCTTCTCCTCCAGAGTTTGCTTTGCTGCTATTTCATCCTGCAATTCATTCTGAAGTTTTTCAACCTCACTATGGCTAGAATCTGTAGATCCCAACGTCCTATCATTGTGTGTCAGCTCCATCTTCGTATTATGTAGCTCTGACGTTAACGTTTCGACTTTAGCAAGCAAAAACGCTTTCTGTTCTTTTTCACTCTGTAAGCTCTTGCTGATTTCATCCAATCGTAGCCTCATTTCACTCAGTTTGATGGCCAAAACATTATCCACATTAGAAAACTTATGTGAATCCAGTGACGCTCTTTGCCTGAGTGGAGGCTCGTTAGGAGACACGTATCCCTTCCTCCTCAGCTCCACTCCATCCTCAGTCAAGTCAGCGGTCACTATCCTGCTCTCGCCTATTGTTAATAGCTGTTCGTTGTCCTTTTTAACATCAGTTAATTGCTGTCCTAGGTCATTCTTTTCCGCTTTTAAGGTAGCTAGTTCTTTGCTAAGCGCGTCAGCTTTAATTTTGAGTTGTTTGGCTTCCTCCCTAGCTTTGTTGCGCTCGTTTCGCACCTTAGTCCACTTGTCTCTCCAGTTGGCTGTGCAGTCAGACCACCACCGCATAGTTTTTTCCATCTGGGTGGCGCGGGCGCGAGCTTCATCAAGCTCCCTCTGGATGAGGGCTTCCTTGGCCTCCCAGTCGGTGCTGGTGTAGCGGAGCTCGGGCTCCCGGCTCCGCCTGTGGCTGCTGCCGTGCGAGCTTTGCGCCATCTTGCATGCAGAGCCTGGAATTTGAAAGGCTGATTGAAAAAAACTTTTTTAATGATCAGTTAAAATATAATAACACTACAGCATTCGCTGCCACCAACCAGAAATTGTATGTAATTTAAATACACTAGTCTTAGAAGAAAACAAAAAGAGGAAGACATGTGACCAGGCGCGCTGCCCGAGCGCCTCAATATAGGCGCTGAGCGCCTAATCCGAGTCAATTGTCCGGCTGCCTCCGATCAGTTAACACGTGTTTGAGCGAGACAGCGTAATATAAAGTTTACGCGAGTAACACGATTGCATATACGCGTCCTGTTATCTTGCGCGTCGTTATTGCGAGATATATTGCCGTCTCACTTACGCAACGACGTTAGTCATCAATTTAACTCTCTTGCGCCTTAGTGCAAGTATATGCCATTCTTTTACAGCTGTGTGCGTGGTGATTGCGAATGTAGGTGTCGCGTCACGCATTATTTTAGTATTTTGTAACGATTATCAAAATGAATTTTATTAAAAAAATGCTGCAAATGTCTTGAAATAATATTAAAACAGAATATAATGTTGTAGCCAAGTTTTGAAAACAGGAAATAAACCTTGGCCAATTTTAAACCTCCAGTCTGAAATGACGTACTATAGTGGGTTCTATATTTAAAAACTAAACTCATAACTCCCTCGGGAGTTACAAAAATCCATAACTCCCACGGGGAGTAAATCGACTATATTAACTCTTTACGCCTGCGTGTAATAACTAACAACACCCTTTGCGAGCAAGTATGATGAAAAATAGATAAAACTCCCAATATAGTGGCGACCCCTTATTTCAGAGCTGTATCTCTTAAACGGCTCAAAAGTTTCTAATGAAATACCTATCGAAAAACCACCCAGATTAAACAAGGTTTGTTTTAAAAACGCGTTTTTAACGATATTTGAATATGTTGTAGATATTATAAAATACTAGGTCTGTACGTTTTCCTTTCCAAGATAATATTTATTGGAAAGAAAAATTATGAAACACGAAGACGGAAACGCACAGACCTAGTTTGCCATGAGTACTACAAACTATTTAAAAATAGTGGAAATCGGATTAGATTTAGGGGGTGAAAATACGTTATCGCCCAGAGCTAAATTTGTATGGATTATTTTTGACAGCTACGCCTGTTGAGCATCGCTTCACAATCCTCTTAAAACAATCATAATCTATTTCATTCTTCGCATTTGCATATATTTTATTTCCTCTTTGCAGCAGAATGGCTAGTAAGATGTGCCCGCCCGCCCCTCCGACGCCGTCCTCCTGCCCGCAGGTGTGCCCGCCGCCGCCCCCGCTGCCTCCCTGCCGCACCAAGCCTATCATGAGAGGCTTGCACTGGGCACAAACGAAGTCGATTATAGCCCAAGCGCTCTTACTATCTGCCACTGCAGGGACACTGGTTTGGTACTTTTTAGGACAGAAACGAAAGAAGGCGTATGCTGAGTTTTATGCGTTAGTACCAAGTCACACCAACTTGGCATTAATTCATTTTAACTGAGACCTGTCCCATTTTCCTGGGTCTGGGTTTCTTTACCTAAATTTACAACAATGCTTGAGACATTGCACCGTCATCGTCACCGTGTGAACGCTAGCCTAGTTGGTAGTGACCCTGCCTTCGAAGCTAGGGGTCCTGGATCAAATCCTGGTAAGGGCAAATATTTGTGTGATGAGCACGAGTATTGGTTCCCGAGTCTTGGATGTATTGTATGTATTTCAGTATTATATTTCTCTATATAAATAAGTTTATCGTTAGTACAAGCCTAGAGCTTAGTTTGGGACTAGGTCAATTTTCCCGTGATATTAATTAATTAATTATATATGATGGAAGAAACAAACAAACTTAAGAAGAAACATATGAAGGGTACCTACACTGAAAGAGCATGTCTATACTGAAATTTTCCTTAGATGATTAGAATGCTAGATATGGGGCATTTCATATGAAGCGGACAGGAAAAAAAAAGTGAGGTTCCCAAATTTGTTTATATTTGGTTTAATTCTTCCTCTAGTAGATGTAAAACCGGAAGCTTAATATTTTTTATATATAATGGTTATTTTAGAAATTATAAGCTTTTAAAAAATTGCCCTAATTGAAATCCCGACTTTTTAAAAGTCGAATATCGAGTAAGTTAAATATAAAACTTAATATTAAACCAGGCGTTTTGTTTAGAGTTTATAATGGTCTTTACAATAAAGAAACCAATTTTGAAAAATAAAAAAAATAAAATGGTCAAAACCGGAAGTAAACATTTCAAAACGATTTTTGAATAACTTTGACCACTTTTTTTTTACTTTTTTTTATCTTAAAATATAGCCTTTAATATGTTTAAAATACACAAGAAGTTGTAGGATGGGATCTCCATTGGTTAAGGAAATTGGTCAATAAATGTACATACATATCGCACTGAGTGCGACGTTACGTATGGTATATGTTAGGTGTTGGGCGTAAAAAAACATGTATTCTAAGATTGCAGGTACATTAAAATGGTAACATAATGAAATAAGAAAATCAACAATTTTAATACATTTTATTTTATATTTTTTACTATTTTACAGTGAGAATCTACTGTAGAACTCGTTCTTTTCACCAGAAGACCGTCGGTTTTTGGAATAAAGGCATGAAACTTTTTTGTTCCTGGAATTGTGGCTGCGGAATCAAACCTGGCTTGCAAAAATATCCTTTGACGTTCGATATCGTCTTTAGAGCTGTAGTAGATCGCTGTTTGCTTAAGAGATGATTTTGCCCAGTCATACAATCGCATTGGTGAAATGATTGATCTACTTGGAGGTAACTGTAAACTTGCACGCGTCGCCAAACGTTTCAGGTTCCCTCCGAGACCATCGCAGGGCCCTTTACCGTGAGATGTTACGTGAAAATGTGCCTCTGCATTTATATTAAAATCATCCTTGTAATAAATAAGATTAACAAAGTTAAATCTATTCTTGAAGTGTTGTGAGGCACCATCGGTTATATATATAACTTTAGTTGCATTTATTCCTTTTTCTGAAAGGTGCTTGAGTAGTATTTTTTGGTAAGTATAATAGGTAGCTGTATCATGTTTCAAGTCGTCGGAAATCATGACAATACTCCCGTGTTTTATTTCAGTGCCATCCCTATAGTAAAAAACCGAAGTTAAGAGTGTAGCTTGATCGTTATTCCAATGGAACGATTGGGCAGAATCTTGGACTACAAAACTGTAATTTTCTGCAAAATCACACTGTACGATGATTTCCCCTTTATCAATAGTCTCTTTAAGATGCTTAAAATAAAATGCCTGTTCCTCTGCAATGTAAGCATGTGGTTTCAAAGTCTCCAGGGTATCACACAAACTATCTACGAAATCATCACAAGACAATATTTGAGTTGATATTGTGAAACGATCAGTACCAAGCCATTTTTCAAACCGTACTTCTGTCACTTGATTGTTGTAGAAAACGACTTTCAGATGTTCACGAAGTGCATTTAAACCGGGACAAGATTGACAACATTCATTAGGTGGGGATTTTGTAGTCATTAAATGACACTTTTGTGTTGGATTAGGACACATCATCTGGCGAAGGCAATCCTTATATGTTGATAGTTCCATGGCAGTTCCCGCTGTGAGATTGGCAATAGCTCCACCTTCCAACATTAGCTTCACATTTTGATGGTAAGTACAAACACATACTATATGTGTACCAGGGTTGCCAGCGAGGATGCATTGTTTCGGTCTTAGGGTAAAAAACTTTGTTAAACCTACTCGAATGTTCGGATACTCTTCTTTGAACTTCTGATATAGTTCGTTAATATTACACATCAGAAGTTGTTTCTGCACGTGGGTTCTTTTGTTGTCATCTAATTTAATAGATATAAAATCTTTTTTCCCTGGCATGATACGACTTATGTCTTCATATTTTCGATCTCAGCTGACAATTTACGGCCGCTACCACGTGGGTTCGGAGAAGACAATATACCGAACTGGTCAACAAGTAGTTTTGCTTTTTTTGCCTGTCGCCTAGATGTTCCAAACTCTTCCGCTAATTTATTCTCTGTCCATGATTTTGGTGCTATTGTCAATATCATAGTTTTTATGGAAATAGATGTCGAAGGATCATTAAATTTCTCCTTTAACTGCTTTAAAATTTCTACACTTTCTATGTCTGTATCAGTTTGAGTGGAATTATGTTTGAATTTATCTTCAGGAATAAATGGTTCATCTTGGGTGTTCTGCGAAAGTTCACTCGATGTTTGACTACATTGTACAAGGTCTACATTAGCTATTGGAGGCACTGGAGGCGATTCATTTAAAAGTCGTTTCCTACAAGATGCACACACATACACATTTGGTGGACCACCCCACTTTTGCACTAAGCACGTAGACACTTTTCTTAAATTTTTAGTTTTTCGATGATTTACTAAATGAAACGGATTGTTACATCGGTAACCGTACGGAGCCATAATGAAAATGTTAACTGTCTAAAATGTGCACACGTCACAGCAAGGTCACAGCAACAACTAAAACAATAGCGGAAAATCAAAATGGCGTGGCGTCATACTGCCATCTCTTTCTTGCATAAGTAACTAGTTCTTCTTACTGCTAATAGATGGCGGTATTCGCGTTTAGTTATTATAGTTATTCCAATACTTGTATTATTAAAAAATATCTAAAAGTTTTAAATACGACCTATAAGATAATAATATGTAAATACGGTAACGTCTTAGCTCATATATCGCCCAACACCTGATATACACCATACGTAACGTCGCACTCAGTGCGATATGTATGTACATTAATTTAATTATTTCCTTAACCAATGGAGATCCCATCCTACAACTTCTTGTGTATTTTAAACATATTAAAGGCTATATTTTAAGATAAAAAAAAGTAAAAAAAAAGTGGTCAAAGTTATTCAAAAATCGTTTTGAAATGTTTACTTCCGGTTTTGACCAATATTATTTTTTTATTTTTCAAAATTGATTTCTTTATTGTAAAGACCATTATAAACTCTACACAAAACGCTTGGTTTAATATTAAGTTTTATATTTTACTTACCCGATATTTGACTTTTAAAAAATCGGAATTTCAATTACGGCAATTTTTTAAAAGCTCATAATTTCTAAAATAACCATCATATATAAAAAATATTAAGCATCCGGTTTTACATCTACTAGAGGAAGAATTAAACCAAATATAAACAAATTTGGGAACCTCACTTTTTTTTTCCTGTCCGCTTCATATGAAATGCCCCATATGCCAAATGAATGTTACTAAATACAAATACAAAAGAAGTGCCTTAACCTTATGATCCACGAGTTAGAGCGTTTGAGCAATCTGGTTTTTAGATTTGATTTTCATAAAGTGACATCTGTCATTCTAAATATCTAAGGAAAACTTCAGTATAGGTAATTACTTATTCAATGAGATGAGATTTGAATCTCATAATATTTAGTTCCCAAATACCTTTTACTAATATTTATTTAGTGGTGGTAGGACACTGTGCAGGGTCCGTCCGGATCGCTACCACCATCTTATCCATTAACCACCCGCCAAGCAACAGTGTTCGCATTGTTGTGTTCCGGTGTGGGGATAAGACAACCGGTGAAATTACTAGCATAGAGGCATTCCATCTTAGTCCTCAGGGTTGGCAACGCATTTGAGGTCTTGGGATTATAGTCTTGAGAATTCAAATGTCTATGGGTCTCAGATTCCACTTACCATCAGGTGGCCTGAGTGCTCGTGTGCCTTCTCATTAACATAAAAAAAAAAAAAAAAAAAAAAAAAAAAATAGATATAATTATAAATATAGAAATTAACATGGTGGCTGCCATGAGCATCACTAGTGGGATCATGTGTGCTTCTCTGTGTGGCCATAAGTATCACCGGTGGGATCAATAGCTCATTTGTGAGGGTATTGAGGGAGCGGTTTTTTTGGGGGCCAGACTTAAACTGAGAATGCTATTTTGTAGAGGAAACTATATTTACATACATACATCCAGAACATCACGCTTTCATTCCCAGAGTGGGGTAGAGAGAGGTACGGAAATACCAACAACTCTAAAAAAGACTAGTTTATAATTCTGTAACCACATTTTGCATAATCAGGCCAAGAATTTTACTAGTGTATTAGTGACAGGTTGCAAGCTCATCGCCTAACAGTACTACAAGCCCTTATTCCCTTAGTCGCCTCTTACGACATCCACGGGAAGACATGAAGTCGCACTATTCTAACCCGGCAACCACACAGAAACTAGTTCTTTATAAAAAAATAATTGAGGGTAGTTTTGTCCGAGTTACAACCTATATGTAGTGTGTTATGTTAACCGGTCACTGGTAATGCTCGTGGCACCTCAGTAATAGGGCAATGCTGTGAACATCACTGGTGGGATTGCTAAATTGGTATGGGCCCAGGAAGCAAAACTTAATTTTTTTCACTTTTAAAGTTACTGTACACAAAAACTACACGGTTCCTAACTTTCAAATAACCATTGCAAAGTTACGGAGGAGATATTCTTTCCATGTACCCTTCATTATTACAACAGCATTTCGTCCCTTAGCTTACAACACCGCCTAAGTCATTTTTACCAACTTTACAGGAGACGTAAAAAACTGTCTATTTTAAAAAATCTGGGGATTATTCCTGTCATAACTTAATACATACTCTAGTTAGCGGTTAAGAAATAATTATTTATACTTATTTTGACAATTTACTTTATTTTAACAAATTCTAAATTCTAAAAATTTAATTTCAAATGTAAAAACCGCCATTTTCGACTTGAGCGGTGTTGTAAGCTAAGGGACGATTTTGGATTGTATTGATACAAAAATTTAAATAAAATAAATCAATTATTTAATATCAGGGGACAATGTCACACAAATTCCCATAGTCCCAAACTAAGCCTAGAGGGCTTATGTGTACTAGACAACAAATAAATGAATTGAGAAATATATAGTTACATACATAGAAAATATCCAGGAAATAAACCCATAACCGCTAACTTTGTTTGCAGGGTCTCTACCAACTAGGCTAAGTACCAATTTCACCATTTGATGTTAACCACTTAACAGACGATTAGAGTGTTGACAGTTGGCAAAATGTATGAACTAACAGTAGATTAACATTGATTAAATTTAACATTGTATGGTGAAATTGGTACTCAATGTCAAATTTCAAATAAAATATTATTCGTTACTCTTAAAATATGCTTCTGGACTTGACAGAAGCTAACTCCATGTTATTCTCTTCAATCCACTAGAGTAAAATACTCTTTAACCAATCAATTGTTTTCGAGTGTGATATTGACTTGACTTATTCCTTTAATAAGTTCATGGTGATTGTCTTAAACTCAATATTGGCAATATACACCTTGGCAAAATACAGAGAGTGAAAGGCATTTAGGAAAAAAATAAGATTCTCTAAGTACCAATTTCACCATATTATGTTCATACATTTTGACAACTGTTAACGCTCTAATTGTTCGATTAACATTGATTAAATTTTACATTGTATGGTGAAATTGGTACTTAATCTATCAACCTGCTATCTTATACTTGTCAAGTTATTATATGTTTTATTTATTTATTGAAAAGATACACTAATAGTATTTACACAATTAAGATATAAAAACACATTCGGGTAAGGACCAAAAAGTTGGCCATGCTAACTCACTCAATTAAATTTTCTATGAAACCTTTCCGTTGTGACACAAAAATTAGCCATCCATTGGTAGGGATAATTTTCGTGTCACAACAGAACTTTTTTCACTTTTGTTGTTTGTATGGTTAACTACGCTTAACTATGGTCCAACTATTTGGTCCTTATCCATTCCTATGATATTATGAGCCTGTGTGCAAAACCGGAGTAAGTGTATACAGCACTCGACATTTAAATTGTAAGAGTGCTGTTTACTTGCTCTAGTATTGCACACAGGCTCATAATATCATAGGAATGTGTTTTAATTTCTTAGTTATCAATTGATATGTTTATATGTTTAGGAGTTTATTTGGAAACCAGACATCAATGCAATATTATAATCTTTAAGAGCTGCTCTGATGATGGAGTTAGAAGGTAGCAACAGAATCTCTCTTGTACTAAACATAGTGACTCATTAATTTGGTATCAAAAACCAGTTAAGTACAGTACATAAAAAGCAAAGTTGTCAAAAATCACAAAGTACATACAGTGCTCATAGCTTTAAAAATGCTCTTGGGGATTTTACTTATTTTTCACTTGCTCACATACATTCTTATGCTTGTATAATTGACTTCACCCACACCCAGACTTCATTAGAGCCATATACATATCTCTATCATGCCCAAACTATAAAGAACAAAAGTAAAAAGCTGTAACAATATACCCATACTAGTAACAGTGTTAAAAGCTCTAGTTTTATACTGTTAATAGTATAAGTTAATAATTATAAAACAATTGTAATTTAACTTAGACAATACCAAAGTCTATGCTGTGGCGCTCTAGCTATTAAATCCCAAGTACGAGTACTAAGTAACAACAGAGAAAATAAAGTTAAAGGATGTTATATTTTAGATTGTTAGTCTCTTAAATTAATATAATATAATAAAATTTGCACCACAAATTGTCTCCGATTACAATAAACAATCCAAATTTATTATAAATTGGTGGTTGTATCATGCAAGTCAATATGATTATTTTTTATTTTGGGTTCTTCATTTTGCCAAAAAGGTATATATCAAATTATGGCTTTAATGCCAACCTTCGCGAAACGGGACCGCAGGTGCTAAAAATTCCTTAATTGGCTGGCACATTTGTTTATTTTGTAGGATTATAAATAAGTTGCAAAAACTAGAGTGTAAAGTTGTACGTAATAACTGTTTTACTAGAAAAGAGCCGGAAAATAATGAAAGTAACTGCAACAATTTCTGTGTAAGGCAGTAACGAACCACGAAGACGCTTTTATAAATTATAATAAGCTGAAGAAACAACAAAAATAAATACCTGTGTTATGATAAATAACAATCGACGTTAGCACATTGCTGTAAAATATTAATGTTTAGCCCACGACACGGAGAACATTCATATATTTACGATTTTAAACTCAAGTGGGCGCCTGTATCTTATTTTCTGATAGGTACAACTAAACCATATTTTATTTTATGTCGTTAAAGATCACGCTCACCACTCGATCAGATTGCTCCTTTTAAATTTCAGATTATACTGTTACGTCTTTTTAAATAAATAATCTTTAATTTTATCTTTGAAGTAATTAACCATACCAGTATTTATTTTATGTATCAATACTAGTATCACATAACGAGAATTTAAGTGTAATTTTTCTTTTTTAAAATTAGTTTAATAAAAAGGGCCTTTAATTAGACTTAAAGTTTAGTGTGAATGCCCTCTTACACACTCATCCATCATCTGACAGTACGGAGCGAAGTAGTTTTGCGAAGAAGCTATATCAAAAAATAACTTTACTGTACTAGTCGAGTAAAACTGACCCGTGGATTTAATTTGATTTAATTCACTTTTTGGCAAAAAAAAATATCATGTTGCCATTTTAACTCCTATTTTTTTTCAATCTGTTTTTATCAATGCATTTTATTATTATTTACATACATACATAACGTCACGCCTTTATTCCCAGAGTGGGGTAGGCAGAGCTACAGAATACCAACAACTCTAAACTTTTTGATAATTCTGTAACCACATTTTGCATAGTCAGGCTAAAATGTTTACCAGTGTATTAGTGACAGGTTGCAAGCCCATCGCCTAAGAGTACTACAAGCCTTTATTCCCTCAGTCGCCTCTCACGACATCCACGGGAAGACATGGAGTGGCACTATTCTAACCCGGCAACCACACGGGGCACGGGGGTTTTATTATTATTTGACACGAATATAGTTCGATGATTGTCCCCTTCATTGTCATTTTCATCGCAGTTAAATATAGCGATAAGCCATTATATTCTTTGGTTAGCACCAAGTCAGCACATACTTTTAAGGCATCGTCGAGTGACGAGTACGGATATGTAAATGCGGTTTTAGGGTTTGTACTGGCAAGCCATGTAATTAAAAAACCACTAATCTTTTTAGGATTCAAAATGGGCTTGTATTATTTTCCAGTAAAGCAGAATTTGAAGATTGGGCTGATGACATGGCGAGGAAGGGATTGTTTCAATCAGTTCCCAAAGAAGGCTTGAAAGACAATCAGCATACGAATAAATAAAGACATGTACATTTCTTGAGTTATATTGATTGGGCTTTGATATTTAACAATATATTTGTGAAACAGTTTGACTGTCTATTATTGTTTAATATATAGTTAACCTTTACAGTCAATGGAGCCTTATCTGAAATAGTTTAAAGTTATTTATCATTATAACTTGGAGACTTTATTAATGTAAAATTCAATGACCTTTTTTAACTAATTTGTTGAATTGAAACTTTTATTAGATAGGGCCAAGCATTAATAATTTTATTATCTAACATTGCGCTCAATAAATACTTTAAACTTTTTTAACCTTTTAACAACAGGGGTTTAAAATAATTAAAATTGGTTGACATGGCGGCGAAATTGAGTTATATCATCGCGTAAGTATTTTTTCATTTTCTAAAATATGATTTATGGCTATAGTATAAAAACGAAGTTTGATTCTTGATAGTGTTTATTTTTGGTACTTGTGCAAATCCTATCTCAGGAATAATAGATTGATAACTGATGAGGCTTAAAATCAAGCATCTCAACAGTTTTTAATATATTCTGTAAGTAAATTAAAAGTTTTTTTTTTACAAAATATTAGTGTAATATGCCATTGAGCAAATAATGCAGCGAGATTCGTGGGTCACCTTTGTATTGGCCTGTATGGAAAAGGTCCTAGTAAAAATTGTGGATTTGTTTTTTGACACCTTGTTGCGACTGCGCCGGCTGGGGCCACCCCGACCTTGGCCAAAAGAATATAAGGCCGTATTTACACTTGCAAGTTATTGCTGTAAGTTTTGAGACAGAACTTTGAATAAGGATGAGTTGCAAATATCTGTTTGGGCTCTTGCCAAGTGGGGCTATTGCCGGTTGAGCGGCGTAGGCCTCACGTCTTCTACGGAGTAGTCGAGTCGATGAGATAAATGAAACAACACATTCGAATAACGAATTTAGATATTTATTGAAGTATTAAGAACTACAGGCGGGAGAACAAAATAAAGTGTGTATTAGTCTCTAGTGAAGCGTCAGTAAGTACCTAACTAAACCCAAGCATATTGTAAAAGAGGAATAATTTTTATTACTAGAAATCTTCGCATTTTGGTATCAAATTAGTATTTATGAACTGTGTATAGCAAATGTAGGAATAATCCCTGATGGACCCGACGCCACGGCAAATAAAATAAAAGCTTTTCATGTCTCATACTCGAGTCAGACTCGTGGTCAGTTGTCACACCGATGTGATGATGATGACACTGATGACGAGTAATTTATTTTCCTCGTAGCCACACCACTTTTTTTAAACAAGATCGCACTTTACTGAATATTATATTTATTGAGTGTTGTGAAGCAGTTAATGGCAAGTTGTGAAGTAAGTACCTAGGCCATTGTTTATCTTAGAAGCGGGTTGAAAGTGATGCATGTCAACCCTAGGGATGAAAATTAATTTGGAAAAAGAACTACGTCAATGGAGCTGTGCAGTAGCAGAAACCTATACAGCCTATAAAGATGCTTAATAGGCTTCTGCTACTGCGCTAGGTTTTTGCTAAAATTATTTAAAAAAGAAATAAGCTATTTGTGCGCGAGTCTAAAATCATATAGAGCCACTTTTTGAGAGTACGGAAACATATTTTTATAAGTTTTATTATATGTCAAGTTTTGTCATAGCATAGTAGTCGACATAAAAAGTAGTGTTTAACTTATTTGTTAGTCCTTTACCTCAAAAGAATAAATTCCTTGTAGCGATTCACCGAATCGCATTTTCCCTCGAATGAACAAAACTTCAATAGAATCTTTTACTTGAAGCAATTTTCTGCGTGGCTTTTTACATTAGTATAATTATTTTGTAGCATTTAATTTTTCGTGTAGTATTTTATCCTAGACGCATTTCGTCGCGATCGATGTTTGTTTGGGGCTCCATGTAATTTGACGCGTTAATTGATGTTCGCACTAAATTACTGTATCATTTTTTTGAAATGTGTTTTGTACCTGTAGTTTCATGTCTTAAATGCTATCAATTTCATTGAAATATTATCATCATCGACATTGCGACTTAAGAACACAGACTAGAAGGGGTATGTATTTCGCGATAGTCGCGCAGGAAGGAAATTACCTAGACGAGCTGCTCGCTACAGACAACCCGACCAAATCACATATATCTCCTGCAACAGACAAAGTTTCTGTCATTAAGTGCCTTTTTTACTAACACGGTTTATCATGAGGAATTATTACTAGTAAACAGTTTTATTTTCATCTTTTTGAGCATTGGTGTTTTCCAGCCTAAAATACTAAAATTTAGATCACTAATTTCTAACGCATGAAAACAAACACCAAATAGTAAAATAGTTAAAGGCAACAATCAAACAATTGTTTGGCTTTAGTTCTGGTGCCAAACAAAATCACCCTTCAAAAAAAAAAACATGTACACGGAGTGAGATAGAAAGTAACGATGCTGTCTTCTTTACTTACATGACATGTCTTCCCGTATACATGCTTCTCTTTTACTTGTTATATTATTTTTCTTTTCCCGTCTCTGTAATTCTTTGTCTACGAATAGTCGCGATACTACTGTTGGGGTCCTAGTTAAAGATCCAAAGTTCTAAGTTACATTAGAACTATCTCTTTCTCTTTATTTAGTGTCGAGTGACGAGTGAAAGGGATAGGGCAGCCGAAATTCCAAATATGGTCCTCAGTAGTAATGCTACGGTTTGGTTGTTCTCATTGTACTTATACATTTTCCGTGTTTTAATTCTCAATATTTCCTTAATTTTTGGAGCAAAAATATTGTTGGAGTTTTTTTCGGTTTATTCTGGTACAGAAATTATAGGTGTTTAGTTTTTATTGCTGCTAACAGGAAGTGATTCGTGTCCTCACGTTTCAAGGCGGCAGCCAATAAGAGATACTAAATTTATTACAAAACATGGAGATTAAAGTTTCCACCAATCATAAACTATCTTCATCGGAGCATGAAAGTCGGTGGATGTAACTTTGCAATACTGACCAGTTTCCAATCAAACAAGTTTTAAAATTGTTTTTACCGATTAATATTATTTTTTACCATTAATTTAACCACTCAAAAAGCATCAATTACCAAGATAAAAATATTTCAAACAAAATAATGAATGTTTTCAATTTTTATTCATGTCTAAAATTACCTCCTTCCAAACGCTACTTCATGCATGTTTGTCTAGTTCGAGTCAATGCGCATGTCAAGTTGAAAATTGCAAATGGCGGCCGTTGTTATTGTTCGTACCGAATTAACTATTTGTAAATTATATACCAATCTTTTTAGCGAATTTTCTACTGGACTGATATATTGATACGATACTGTAACTTCTTGAAATTTGGCACGACACGTTTTATGTACGATTTTAAGTGTTTTGAGTGTTTTTTCGGTATTTTATGTGTGTCATGCAAATGGGGTAAGCTGGAATTATCGGATGTCGCTTAGGTTGTTTTGGATAGTTTCAATCGGAAAATGGAGTGAAGTTCTGTGACCTAAAGTGTTAAAATGGAAACTGCATAAAGTTTTTTAAGTATTGCGTTACGTTTAAAGTGAAAAAAGAGCCGGGAACGGCTGTAATTTACGAATATTCCATGCCGTGACTGCACTCCCCCGTACATTTCAAAATGGCTGCTGCTCTTCACGATGTATGAGCTTTGCGTCACTGGAACATAGATCAGCGGACTCGATTTGTGTAACAATATCAGTGATTCTAGTCTTGTGAATCGTCGTGAAAAATAGGAAATAAGCGAAGAAGAGAGCCCCCAAGCGGACCTGGGGCGGGACAAGAGTGGCGTATCATATGTTTTTGGTGTAGTGGACACTGGGCATTAAGACTGATATTGCCTAGCGTAGCGATCGCGCCGGATAGTAATGTTGCGCTTGATTTTCCAGGATGATTTTCATCACAAGGGAATAGAACTTGTGTGGAATTGAACGGAATGTGACATTGTATGAGAGGTGAGTGTATATTGTTGGTTTATTTACATTTCGCTAAGTGTTAAGGGTGGCGGTTAGTAAAAATGGACACGGGCCGAGTGGTGGTTGGCCGGCCTCCACGGTCGTTCATTTCACTTGATATTCTTTAATTTGCACGCTAATTAAGTTAGATGTTAGGGTTGTGTAACTCGTGTTGTTGTGTTTTCGGTTGTCGAAACGTCGACCTTGCTGTTACGTGCGAGGATGGTTCCCGAGCGTTTGTATCAGATCCCGCCGTGACTCTTTTACGATCTCATTCTGTTTATTAACAGTGGAAAGTTAAAACAGACATGTTATTTTATTCTTATTAGCACATGATGTTTGTCAATAGTGTCACTTCATAAATAGATGTTAGGTTATGGAATATTACAATGACAGTTTCCTAGCTATCAATAGAGTACAAAATCCATATAAGATCATAGTCCTTGGTAAACAAGGTTCCTAATCCTGCTGATTTAACATTCCAAATGATATATCAGTACCTTATAATGTAATTGTTTCATAATATTAAAAGTTTATAAACAAGTAGGAAGTATCTGAAGTAATTTGTTTTTTGGCTGCTGTGTTTTTTTTTAGATATTATAGATTCCAATTTTATAACCTCATAAATATTTAATGAATTAGAATGCCAACATTTTATGATATGTTTTACTTTAGATTTAAATGAAAAGTAAATTTGCATTAATGAAATTATGAACTTATAAATTAATCATTATACATTTTTGACTGACATTACTCATTGCTAGCCAATTTTGAAGAACATTCTGTTTGTAGGTTGTAGTAGCCATTTTTAGGCAGATGACAAATATTTTTTTATTACAGGTAATTATTTTGTTTTTACAGTCATATGAAACACTTACACTACATAAAATTGATTTGTATTTGTTGTGGTATTTTAATTGCTTTAATTTCACTGTTCAGAATTATACTAACATTATAATAGATGTTTGTTACTTAATCATGCCAGAACAGCTGAGAAAATCTGGATGAAAAATGGCACAGAGATAGATTATAGTCTGGAAAGCACATGGGTTACTTTTTATTCTGATTAATTGGAGTTCCTGAAGGAATAGCGATAAAAGACTTCTACGTAGATGGAATCGCATGCAAAAGCTTGTATTACGATAAATGTATGATGGGTTTGATGGATACCTGTGTCAATTAAGAGATTTGTGAACCCAATGATCATTTAAAATGCAGTGTTAATTAACACATTGACTCTGTTGCTTATCAAATTTACCTGGAGACTAGGGCCGGGTGTTACAATTACTTCAGTAAGACACCTTTCTTTCAAACAAATGGCCCGTATTTACACAGGGTGGAAAGTTGCGGAGGGTCGGTAAGGAAGCCTTTTCACTATGCGAACAAGTATCATTAACTTATTAATTAAGTTTGTAACGCGTAACAATCAGACAGACAAAGTTACTATGGATTTATAATATTAGTATGGACATAGTTAACAAGCTTTCATATCATTGAGATTTTTAATCAGCTGCACCATGTGCACTTAAATGTCACCTGTCACTTGTCATTATCAGGGTGGTGAAATAGGAGGCTGGTTTGGTTAAACTGCCAATCAAATTTTCTCGAGCCTTGGTGTTTTGCTACTATCAGCTGTTGAAATATTTGACATGGTATTTTTGTTTACATTCAGTTGCCTAAACAAAAGACAACCTTTATCCATTCTCTTAAAGTAAAATGAGGTAAGGTAATCTTAATACTCAGAGAGTCCTCTTCAAATCGGAATTGTCCATTGGTTTCAGAGCTTGTCATTACCATTAGGGGGCGTATTTTAAAATTGGGCCCCTGGGCCAATAGGCCTCAGAAGTCAAGGATAAAAATTATTTAAATAATAAAATACAATTGATCAAGGGTCTTGGCCCGGATGGCTCTAGGGTCAATACGGGTTTACTATAATGGCATAATATTTTTACCCCTAATGTATCTTTTCGCATAAAATCATTTGGCCGAAAAGGTTTTTACAATAAAAAAACGAAACGGTTTAATTTTAATTATTTTAAATAACTTATCTAACCTAACCTAATCTACACAATACATGTTATGCGAAAAGATACATTATGTGAAAATATTTTATGCGTTTCTAATACGCCCCTGCTCATCAGATAGAGAATGCCAGTATAGGCTTTAAGTTTGCCATTTTTACTTATTTGTTAATTGACAAAAAGGTCTCCCTTGTTACATTTTTGACACATATGGTGAGATATTTTATGTTTCCTGTCTTTATTTTTTCTTTCTCATTTCCATTCAAAACTTAAGGTTAAATAATACCCAGTTGGGGCCAAATGGACTAGCTAATCATTTATTTTATGTACATTTTTTAACATGCTACGAAAGGAATTTGAATTTTGTAAAGGTCAATTGTTCACTTGTTAATTATGGCAGCAGTATAATTTTATACAAGTTATTCAAATTATTTGTTTTTGTCTGTACACTTACCTTATGTTATGACTGAAAATATTGAATAAAATAAAAACTTTTTAGGAATATGCATGCGTAGAAACAAATATGTTTAGTTCTTGTTTTATTTTAATTTATGACCTTTTAATCACATCTGTGGGATTTTGTTTCACTTCAGTATTAACTGAAACTAACAAAATCACAACTATAACAACTTAATATTGAATCAATGATATAAACAAGCTATAGTAATTAATTTTGCAGCATTTTTCAAAATAAACATTTCTCCTTATAATAAGCTGATTTTGGACATGCTTGCTGTGTTACTTTTAAAGAATACTATAGGTATTCCTTGGTAATCAAAAAACGTGATGAACAAAACACATTTTGTATGTTTTTGCAGAATTGGCCAAAATAAATAGGTATCTTCTGCAAGTTCTGTGAGAAATATTATTCTGTTCGCTAGGATTTCCTAACAAAATAGGTACCATTATTTACTGCTAGTTACTACATAAAAAGTGAACTACCTCAGCAGTATAAGTTCAGTCAGACAGAGTAGGGTTTGTATATTTTGTCAATTGATTTGGCCTTCATTCATTGTAGTAATTGATGGAATCCAGATTTTGTTTTAGATGTCATCTATGAATTAATAGAATATGTAAATAACCACATTGTCAGCTGATCTCTAAGATATGGATGTACAAAAGAATAATAGTTGTGCCCTTATAGGTACTAATTCCATACCTGACATATCTAATTTTAAATTACTTCAAGAATGGAGTGCTACAATGCCTATAACATTTATTCAATTTGTATTTCCTTTTGTCAAACAAACTGAGAGATTCAATAACAAGATGGTGAATAAGTTTAATATATTCTGTATGTTTGTGTGTTGGTATAATATTTAAGGATACCAGGTGGACATAATCCAACAGAAGTTAAATTGCAATCTTCATGATTGTTATAACCAATCTTAAGATTATTCATTGTTGCTGTTGATCTATTGACAGACCTAGTTGGAAAAAGGTCGAGAGGCTGATATAGCTGGACTATAATAAAGTGGCACAGCCAACCAGTCAGGTTCTCGCCAGTTTGCACTGTACGGTTGTCAAGCTGGTCGTATTTTTAATTAGATGAAGTAAACTGACATCTGGTAGGTTGACTGTGTTTGAGGGGATATAAATGTTGTGACAGAAGTATTCTCATGAATCACTCGCCCAGTACGATAATGTGATGTTAGATTCCTAACATACCTTGTGGTTTTATAGGTAGTGTTTTTTTTAAATTCTTTAGTGTAGGGTAATCTTTTATAATGCTTTTTCCTTATACTCTAAGTTTAATCATAGTTTTGTGTTATATAACATTACACACTACAGTAGGAAAATTTGAATTAACTATTTATTGATGAAATGACTATTCTTTTAATTTTTCGCCCTTGTTTCGTTTCTGTGGTAATTTTTGTGCGCGGCTTGTAGGCAGGATATCGAATGATCGGTTGCGTTCCTTATTTTAGTTCGGAATATCGAGATTGTACCTACTATATTAGAGTCTTATCACACTGGCGATTTGGGGGCCAGTTCAAAGCGAGGCGAGCGCGCAGCGAGTTCGTGGGAAGCTCGCGTTTTGGACAGAGCCTTATCACAGTGACGATTTGAGTGTGAGTTCAAAGCGAGGCGAACCCGCGGCGAAAGCGCTGTGCGCGCGGCGAAATCGCTACGCGCTCGCCTCCCTTTGAACTCGCCCGCAAATCGCCAGTGTGATAAGGCTCTTACATTGAACATAGTAAAACCTCTATTAGTCATTGCAATTCATATAGTTTTTTTTTAAATATGAGATAATGTACGTTGTGTGTGCTTGTAGCATGGCAGCGGACAGCGACGGGCTGGGCTCGTCGGGCGGCGCGTGCGGCGTGGTAGTGACCTGCGAGGGCGACCTGCGCGACCCGCGCTTCCCCGCGCGCCTGCGCCGCTTGCTGCGCGAGCTGCGCACGCTGCTCGCCGAGCCGCATCCCAACACACTCAAAGTTAACAAGGTAATTCGTAATGCCACGCTCACAAAGGAAATAAAAACTAATCAAAACCCCTTATATCCTCGTAAGACCCAAAGTGCCATAGGAAGTACATATATAACCAAGGCAATTTAGTTTAAACGGTATGTTAATGACCATAAAGTTCATTTTTGTCTAAAATTTGAAAATGGAATTTAGCAGCAAAGGTAACTGAACTTTGTTTCCTCGCTGGTAGATTCAAATTCCCACTTACAATTTTTTTTACGTTTGTGGTATGGTGGACTTTAAAGGCGACCCCTATTTTCAAAGTGGATAACTCTTAAACAACCCAATTTTATCAAACCTCTACCGGTAGAGGGTATTACAGAGACCTACTCAGATGAGTAGTTCTAAAGTTGAGAATACATGAATCACTTCTTTAAATTAATAGGTTTTTCACTTCTCATGCTCTCAAAATGCTACTTAAATCTCCGCGAATCGGAACTAAAGCTCCTTATTAATCTCTAGGGATTAAAGTATTTTTTTTTTATTTACTTTGGAAACCCCTAAACAACCAATCACGGTGTTTGTGAATGGGGGATTATCGCCATTTTCAAATAACCTCAAAATGACAACTGTGCAAATATATAAAAAAAAGGATTTAATTTCGTGAAACACGATTAATTATTACGAATATGAATCTATTTAATCATATTAAGGCCGACCTCTTTTATTATGCGTGGTCCAATTACTTTTAAAATGGTTTCCAAGTTTGAATCTGTTGGCTAAATATGCAAGCATTTAAAACATCACTTTACAAAAAAACCGCGGAACTTTTTTTTCCTATTTGTATTTTGAATAGATGTTCATAACTTGTATTGAGCGTACGTCTTTAAAAACAATATTGTTTAGAAAGTCGTTTTTTTCCTCGCATTCAAAGTGAAAAGTAGAGTGTTTAACGCGAGACTAAACAACCATAATGACACTCGAACTACAGCCACCCTCGCTCGCAAGCTCGCTCGCGTGGCTAAACATCTCGTGTCATTATGGCTTGTTTTAGTCCCTTGTTGAACAATCTACTATTAATACAGGATACCAGAGCAAAAGTAAAAATACCAAGCTACACCAAGACATGAGATTTGTCTGGTTTTATTGAAAGCTGCATAAAGAATGAGTATTACGATCGATACCCGAATTGATCATAAACAATATCAATTTTGAAAGATTTAGATCAAAAAAGGAACGTAAGAGTGGACAGGAACGAAATCAAACGAGGTTGCAACAACCTAGTTATAAAGCTAGCTTAGAAAAATGCCAGTAGCTTTCTATTTTTTTAAACCGTGTGTGATTCAGTTTGTCTGTTTGGGAGCTGCGAGCTACGACGTCGCAGATAGACAAAGATACATACGTTTAACACATAACACTATTTGGGTTAAAAAGTGGACTTTTATTCCTGTTAAATAAATTACTGTAAAAATATAAATGTGATTTTTTTACAAGATAAATTTTCAAGACTGACGTCATCGCTTAGGCGTATAGCAGTCGTTCGCAAATGAAAAACCCCTTAAAAAACCTTAATTTCATCATAAAATAATGGTACGTATTAGAAATAAAACAACAATTTCGTTAATTTATTACATCATCTCATTGCCCTCATCCCGTTTATCTGGACAACTCATCCCTGTACCTTTTGATCGAGTTACCTTAAACGCAAGATGCCAATCAAGGCGTTATACTTAAACATGAGATTTGCCTGAAAAGCTGTTTGCCCTAAACGAGGTATGCCTATGAAGCAGCATGCCTGAAATGGGGAATTAATTAAAAAGCAGATTGCCTAAAATACAAGGTGAACGAGAAGCGGTAAGTTTAATATAAGCATAGACTGCAAAATTGTTAGCAAGGAAGAGAATAACGGCGAAAAAGACAGGTATCATAGTTAGAGAGCCCCAATGTAGTAGACAATGATGGCACCAGTTTTGGTTCAACCCTTTGGGGTGTAGCAGGAGGACGGGGGTAGTTCTGGTGTTATTTGCTTTATGGGCATTTAAAATCTTATGTATTTTGCTTTGCAGGTATTTAACCATTTAGGCATATTGATTTGTAGACGTTTAAAAATTTAGGCATATTGTTTTGTAGGCATTTAACAATTTAGGCATTTTGCTTTTTAGGCATCGACTTTAGGCAATCTGCATCTTGTCAATTATACATTTCAGGCATGCTGCTTCATAGGCATCTCTCGTTTAGGGAAAACTGCTTTTTAGCCAAATCTCATGTTTAGGTATAACGCCTTCATTGGCATCAAGCGTTTAAGGTAACTCCCTCAAAAGGGATCCCTGTCAGCCTTGAAGTCATTATTCACTGGGGAACTTAATTACCCGTGAAATGAAAAAAAAAACCGTCCTACTTCTTTCAAACCCGATTAAAAGGTAAAATACCGATTTTTATGTTTAAAAGAAACCAAGACCTTTTTCCAGAACAGTATTTTGAAAATATCGCCAAAGAGGCTCCCTGATTATGAGATAGATTAGAAGTAGTAAATTATTAATAATTTATTTTATATTTCCTGGAATTTGTTGTTTAAAGCACTGTCTATTGCGTACGTTCCAGCCTGTACAACAATAATACAGTACAAAATACTTGATGTAATAATACTAATACTTTATTGATTGTTAAATCTTATATTTTAGCTCATTGAGTAGAATAATCGCTGTTAAATAAACAATGATAAAATTGTAGAACCTATTTAATAAAATAGATAATAATATAGTTTTAGTGCAATGAGTACGGAACAGATGAATGAATTTAAAAACAATAATTATCTATCAGTGTTATTTTAAAAAGATAACCAAGTTAATAGTTTTAGCCAGCATTTTAGGGGAGTTTGTAAGATAGAGCAATTTAGAACTGTATTTCTATTCACAGTTTTTATACAGTTAATTTAATGTTGGTAATTATCTCCCAGTTTTTCCTTCCAAATAAGTTCTGTTTCGATAAACCACTTAACTGGTTTGCGTTCCTTGCTAGTTAAAACTTTTTAACGCTGTTTTAGCGTTGGTGGGCGTGCAATACCGCGTAACTAACTAATTCAATAAGTTGCAAATGAACCTTACTGGCTTTCTTCCTAAGGTGTATTTTCCAGTTTTTTTTTCGTTACGCGGTATTGCACGCCTACCGACGATAGGTGTTTTAGTTCGTGTGGTTGCCGGGTTTAAATAGTGCAACTCTATGTCTTTACGTGGATGTTCGTAAGAGGCGACTTTAGGAATAAGGGCTTGTAGTACAGTACTGTTATGCGATGGGCTTTACAACCTATCACTAATACGCTAGTGAACTTCTTGGCCTGTATGTACCCTTACCATGAGCTACAGTTACGATACTCGCTAGAGATTCTAATGTTCTGTCCCTCTTACTCTACAGTGACAGTTCAGAGCATTCGACTCGCTAGCCAGTACGGTAATTGCAACTCATGGTAAGGGTACTGATTATACAAAATGTTACAGAATGATCAACAAGTGTTTTTGGAGTTGTTGGTATTTCTGTAAGTCTGGCCACCCCTCCCTGGGAATGAAGGCGTGACGTTAAGCTGGGTAAGAATCTGAGCGGCTCAGTCTGAGGCATACTCGCGCTGCGAGCTGCGCGCGAGCCTAATTGTTGCACATAAACATGCGCCTTTGAGCATGGTCAAAAGACCGCGACTCTCGACGGCTCGCCGCGCGCCGCCCGCGCGCTGCTCGCGCACAGCGCGTGAGAGCGTACGAATTTGAGCAAGATAGGTGAGCCGTGCGTGCCTCAACCCGAGGCTTCCCTTATTTGTACCCACCTTTATGTATGTATGTGTATTCGTTGTATAGGTGGAGTCGTGGAACTTCTTTACTACCGTTTCATAGCCAATTTTTGTAGCTGGCGACAAAATGGGAAACTAAAATTTCCTGTTTGTAGCTGGCTACGAAATGGGCCTGCGTAGTGCCGTTTCGAAGCTGGCGACAGGATGGGAATCTAAAATTTTCTGTTTTAACGGGTTTTTTTTCCCATTTCGAAGCTGGTTACCAACTGCGGTTACGAATCGGTAATGTAAATGTCCCGTTTATTAGCCAGTTACAAAACGGGTTTTTTCCCATTTCAAAGTTGGTTACCAACCGCAGTTACGAATCGGTGATGGATAAGTCCCGTTTAGTAGCCAGTTACAAAACGGGACTTTTTCCCGTTTCAAAGCTGGTTACGAAGTTTTAGCTACGAAACGGTACTAAAGGGTGGAAGTCAACCTTAATGTATGTATGTGTATGCGTTGCGAAGGTGGAGCCGTGGAACTCAGTGCGCGTGACGCTGTCGGTGCCGCGCGCGGCGGCGGCGCGGCTGCGCGCGCTGGCGGCGGCGGGCGCGCCGCAGCTGCGCGCGCTCGGCATCCTGTCCGTGCAGCTCGACGGGGACGCCGCGCTCTCGCTGCGCCTGCCGCACGGCACCGAGCTCCGGATCAACACCGAACCAGACGGTGCGATCATACTTTCATATTTACTGCTAACACAATATTACATTGGTTCTAGTTGGTAAAAACATGGAGACGTTTTCAAAAAAAAAAACATAGTTAAGGGCCTTAATTAAAACAAAACTTAATTGATTCCTTTGTGTACCTTACCCATATAGTTTGTATGACTAACTTTCGTTACAGTAAAACTACACAACTATAGTCCTAGTCTGCAACAATAGTCTAATTTTCCCTTTTGGCGACTAAGGCCTATAAGTAAAAATGACTAGGTATAAAATTACTAGAAAGAAAATTAAAGAGAAGTATTTATTGACTAAGTATAAAGATGCCGACATTTAAATACGACATTTATAGGTAGGTTTAGGTTATATTACTTTTGCAGCAATTTTGCAATTTTCTTCCTTAGGTCTTAAAATATAACAGCTTACTGCTATGATTGCTGGTTATGTAATCATATTGTTAGGCCTAAAGCTTTAAAGGCTAGCCATATAGCTATCATATTTTAAAGGTAATCTAAGGATGAAAATTGGACTATTGTTGCAGGCTAGGACTATAGTCGTGTAGTTTTACGTTACATAATGGACGCGATCGTGATTTTATTTTCATTAAGTCTTTAAGTATGTATTTTTTTTAAAACGACCCATTAACCACCAAAAGGGAGATCAGCTCAGCAACATGCTGCGACTAATAGTCACAGCGCTGATTTTCAGCTGCACCAAATTTTTAAAGCCGTTAGATTAATGCACTGGAAACCTCGTTCAGAATTACATCGACTCGGCTAAGCGACACCGAATTACGACATTGGAAACGCTTAGGACCTACATACAACGACTCTATTTTCTTATATAAAATAATAAATGGAAGTATGGGTAAGGACCAAAAAGTTGGGCACGCTACCTTAAGCAATTGGATTATCTATGAAACTTTTCAGTTGTGCGACGATTGTAAGGATACTTTTCGTTTCACAGCGGAACTTTTTTCGCCTTCGGCGTTTGATTGGTTAACTTTGCTTAACTATGGTCCAACTTTTTGGTCCTCACCCATATTGATTCTTCAGCCCTCTTAGAAAAAAAATAACTTAAGGCTTAATCTTTCCTCTTCTCGTTCAAAACCTACATTCTACAGCTTATGCTGGACCAAATATGCCTTGAATTCGTAATTTTCGCGTGTTATGCGTAACCACAACACACGTTTTAACGATTTAGATTTTTTGTTTAAAATTTTGCGTAGTTACAAAAGACAAGTACGGGACAGGTTGTTTGACTTATATTGTTGTTAACAATATTGTAATGCAGTTTCATTTCTAACGCACCTACATCATAATTATTGTTAGATTGAGCGTACACTTATACCTAGTTCCTTCTGACTGAACGTTTAGTTACGAGCTCTTTATTTTTTGTTATTTGTAAAGTTCAATTATCATTAAGGGAATTTCAGGTTTCTTCAAGTTGTAATGTTGAACTGTAATAACTAGTAATAAGTAAACAACTGTATGTTTCTTCAATAATAAACAAATACAATTTGATTTAAAACTTCAAGTAAATAACGTTCCGAATTTAAATGCAACAATGACTCATTTTGATTGGGGCGCTTCTGTATTTAAGCAACGATTTGTTCCTGGTTCTTGGATATTTTCTATGGATTTAATAATAATATAATATAATAATAACGTTTATTTATTGCACATAACTTAAATTAGGTACATATTATTACATGACAAGCAAATAAAGTGCGCACACAGAGTAAAATATTGCACAAATGAACAGGGGTTCCCAAACTAGGCTAAGCCTGTATCTTGGGTAACCATTAGAAAATTAAAAAGAAAACAGAGTATAATCTAAAAATAAACATTACATTTTGGTAAATGTTTTTGCTAAATAACCACCTGTAGTAGGTACAGTAGAACATTTGCAACTAGAAATGACAATAATGAAAATAATCTACTTTAATGAAATTCTAAGTCTTAAAATATAGTAAAATTTAAGTGTGTGTTTTCAATATAAGTATGTTTATGGTTGTTTAGTGACTATACTACAAGTCTAGAGATTAGTTTGGGACTAAGGCAATTTTGTGACATAATACCCTAATAACAAAAAATCATACAAGGGCTCTATAATAACGCCGCTTAATGCATCTCTTATATTGAATCTAATTCAAGACCAACATGGGTTGCCACTAAAACAAAATATGTTTGGGTGATTACTAAATAGTTGGACCATAGTTAAGCGTAGTTAACCATACAAACAACAAAAGTTACAAGAGAGATACTCGAAAAGTATCCCTACAAAATAATAATAATAATATCACGGGACAATGTCACACAAATTGATCTAGTCCCAAACTAAGCTCTAGGCTTGTGCTATGGGTACTAGACAACGATAAACTTACTTATATAGAGAAATATATACTTAAATACATAGAAAACATCCAAGACTCAGGAACAAATACTCGTGCTCATCACACAAATATCTGCCCTTACCGGGATTTGAACCCAGGACCCCTAGCTTCGAAGGCAGGGTCACTCCCAACTAGGCTAGCGTGTCGTGTAGCGTGGCGTGGCGTAGCGTGTAGCGTGTGTCGTGTGTGGAAATGTATGGCTAATTTTCGTGTCACAACGGAAAAGTTTCATAGTACATTTAATTGAGTGAGTTAGCGTGGCCAACTTTTTGGTCCTTACCCGTTTGCGTTAGTATATTTCGCATTTTAAAAGGCTACACAAAGATTATTTATTTATTGGTAGTTTTGAACCTTCGATTTAAAAAAACAAGATAATTTAAGTTACTTACACAAATGCCCTGTGAAATATTTAACAGTAGAAGAATTTTGGTAGAATTTTTTTAATGCTCTTGTAATGCTTCAGGTCTTAATAACATTTAGTATGATATATAAACAATAGTTGTGAACGTTTGATGCAATTTAAATATTATATGCGTTTAGCTGTTCGACAAAATAACGGGCCAAAGTTTACTTTAACCTTTTTAATTAAGTGTAAGGTAAGGTGTACGGGATCCGAATAGGCTTATCATTTCGTTTTAGCTGAGTAAAAATCGCCATTTATCACACACACGCATACGCACACATACACGCGATTTAATGAATTATCACAGTATTACTGAAAATATTTGTTTTGAGATACTTTAATATTTCTAAATATTGTAAAAATAACTTTTGATATTGAAAATATTCGTCATTTCTACAAATATTTACAACGATTTGATTATCAATGCAAAAAAAGGTTGGCTAAATCTGAAATGTTCGATTGACATAAATTAAACATCGGCGACTCGTGGCATTTAGGTAGCATTTGACGTTTCTGACAGACTAGTGATGTAGGTAACAATATTTTTCTGTACAGTCAAGTTCAAAAGTATGTATACACTTTAGTACCTTGTCTATTTAACGTCATGTTTAAACTGCCATATGAAATTATCCAAGCGATTAAAGTGACAAGGTACTAAAGTGTATACATCGACGCTTGAAAGGTGAAATGGGATAAGCGACCAAATGGTAACTTTACAGGAGAGCCAAAAAACCGCACAAATTTTTGAAAAAAAATCATTATAATTTATTTAGTTAGCCGATTTTAAAAATTCAACTTTGAACATGATCATGGCGGTGTTTTTTATACATTGTGTTCAAAACATTACCCAAAAATGTATTATTTTAGGATTTAGTGTAGCTTACGCAAATTGATCTCAAAAACTGCAGGAGGTAAAACTAGCTAACCAAAATATGTGATGAAAAATTATTCAAGTAAAAGAGTCTAACCGGAAAAAGGAATTGAAAAATAATTAGTAAAAACTATCCAACACAAAACATTTCAAATTTAATTGCAAGGTTAGATTATACTAATGTCATTATTAGCCAGAAATTAAATCAAGACAAATTAATAATCTAACTACTATGAGCGACAATTTTAAACTTCAAAATATTTTATCTAAGCTAAAATTTACCAGTCATAATTAATTCTCTTCTAAATCAATCAATACCAAAATTCAAGTTATTGATGAAAAAAGTAAATAAAACAACTGTTACGAATGTTAATGGGTCTTTAATAAAAAGGAACTGAAAAAATCCAGATGAGCAAACAAATATATGTACTTCACCTATTTGAGATAAAAATAAACAAATAAGGTAACTACACAATCATTACAGATAAAAAAAAGTTACAGTCAAACAATTTGTCGACAAACTTGTCTGTATTAAAGACTCTAATACTCAGAGTAACTTTAGAGTTTTTAGTATGAGTGTAAATTGTGTTAGTTTAAAACAATGTAAATTATAATTATAAAAAAATGGTCACTCCAGACCTAATCACAATCATAATGAGATCAAAAAACTGTAGTGTGTACACACTTCTCTCTCCTCCCCTATATATAAATGTCACACAGACCTAAGGAACATGTACTACAAAAAATATTATATCATTATCATTTATGTGTAAAGTTACTTACGATGTTGTAGTACAGCTCGATCGATTTGAGTACCTACACGGAGAAAGTGTCACGCGTGTTGCTTAGACAGTGTCTCGAAGCGTACTGAATTTAGATAGATGGCGTTTGAGTGATGCAGAAGCTTCCGCGGACAGTGCGTATGCGACGCTTATATATTTTAGATGGGTAATAACGGAATTCACAAATACATTCTATTAATACAAATACGTTCTGTTTTAGAAAACAACAATAGAAAAAATTATCTAAAAACCAGCACGTATGAAAATTACGTGTTATTTAAAACGATCTACTCAACGGTCTAGTTTAGATTTATATCCAGGACAAAAAGAATAAGCGACAGCAATGATTAAAAATTATATCAAGTATAAAAGGATAAGCGACATTGCTCTCGAAAATAAATATCAAGTAAATGGTGATAACCGACAATAGTGCGAATAAAGACGTTTAAGTTATTTGATCTAAGCCAACTTTTGTTTTTCTGTAAATATAGGTAAAATGATATACTGGAAATAAAAATACGTTATACGATGAGGTAATATTATATAACCGACAAGTAAAAAGATAGTTGTAAAAAAGCCAAACAGTCTAAGTTACATTTTCTAAAAAAACATTTTATCTAATCTCCAATATTCAAAAATCTGTAAAAAAAGACGTCGCTTAGTAACAAAAATAGATCAGTGTTTCTAAAAATCACCGATGGGATAAGCGACACAAAAATCGTCATACGGCCACGAGACCTAGCTCAAGCGACGCAGAAAAATCTGCTGATTTTAATGATGTATATAACTCAGTATCACAAAAAATGTCGCTTATCCCATTTCACCTTTCAAGCGTCGACATACTTTTGAACTTGACTGTACAAGTCGAACAAAAGAAACCAATTAGAAAAAACCTATTCAATCTTTGAATATATGTACATATATGACATTCGTTATAGACAATTAATATTTTTTTCAAACTTTTTAGAAGATATCCTACGTCTTCTATTTGAGAAAATCCACTTGGTGTAAGAAAATTATCTTTCGATTTCGATTGACGTGGGTAAATAAAGAATTCTTCTGTCATGCTGCAGCGTATTTTTTATTTTTTTTATTTTATAATACAATAATAAGTAATAAGTGTAATAAGTTTTTAATATTTTTTATTGTAAGAAAACCTGGATTTGTTAATAATATTATTTCTAGCTTTTGATTACCTTTTGGATGTAGCCTCAGTAATGAAAGGGTCTTTTCTACTTATTTTTAGGTATTAATTTGCTATTTTATCTTATCTGGAATCACACTTGAAAAACGTGTCTCATACTAGTACTACCTAATTGCCACGAGTCGCCGTCGTAGTTTTATTGGTCTTGAATTAGTTGTTCGAGTTTGAGTGGCAAATAAGTCTTAAGCAAGATTAAAGTTTAATTGTTGTAAGTACATATTTGTTTCGAGCCCAATATAAGAACGCATCCTTTCCAGATGCGAGCACCTCCCGGTCGCAGCCCAACGCGGAGTTGCTGGCTGGGCTCGGCAGCATCGGCCGGCTGCTGGCGGACGACGGCGCGTCCACCAGCGCCGAGCCGCCCGCGCAGCGCGACAACTTCAAGTCGCCCAACACCGTGTGCCCCATGGACGGGAAGATACCCCAGAACATCCCCACGCCCACCTCCGACCGATGCGAATTCCCCTTCGGCAGCATGACGCAAGCCAGGGTTATACATCGGAAGGAGAATACTTTAGGTGAGTTAATACGTTAAGTTTCCGTTATATCCGTTTGCGTAGAAGTAATTTATCGCCATTCCCTCCGGAAACGTTCATTTTTCAGGATACAAAGTACACTATGTCCTTTCTTGGGACTACAAACTATCTCCGTACCAAATTTCGTGTAAATCGGTTCAGTGGTTTATCCGTAAAAGCTTATCAAACAGGCAGACTGACAGAGTTACTTTCACATTTATAATATTAGTATGGATAACAGACCGTCATGGAGAATCTTTGGAAGGGCCCTGTGTCCAGCAGTGGACCTGTTTCAGCTGATGTCTTGATGATGATGATGAAGGTTGGAATAGAGCTTCGATATGGGAAGTCAAGATACGGAACATTCTCGAAAAGAATTCAGATCAATGGAACTACTCTTGAGGCATGTCAGGCCCTTGGATTTTTGGAGTATATGTAATAATGATAATAATATCACAGGACAATCTCACACAAATTGACCTAGTCCCAAACTAAACTCTAGGCTTGTACTATGGATACTAGACAACGATAAACATATTTATATAGAGAAATATATAATTAAATACATAGAAAACATCCAAGACTCAGGAACAAACACTTGTGCTCATCACACAAATATCTGCCCCTACCGGGATTCGAACCCAGGACTCCAAGCTTCGAAGGCAGGGTCACTACCAACGAGGCTAGCGGGTATCTTTGCTAGTTCGAAATATAAATATACCTTTACGTTACTCTCTAATATTACTGGGATTATGAAGCGGAAAGTACATACAATAGCCTGGGTGGGTGACACAGTGTGACATAGACGGAAAGATAAAGTATATCTTTGCTAGTTCGAAATATAAATATACCTTTACGTAACTCTCTAATATTACTGGGATTATGAAGCGGAAAGTACATACAATAGCCTGGGTGGGTGACACAGTGTGACATAGACGGAAAGATAAAGTAGGAAATCCCACTGACCTTTCACCGATGGGATTTTCCGTTCGGCGGTATGAGGAAGGTTAATTTTAGGTGATTTTATGTAATTGCGTGGTGAACTTAAGCAAATTTTCTAAAAACCTGTGGTTAGGTTATTTAGAATCGAATGTCTAGGTATTTCCAACGTTCCAGCATTCAGGGCAGGGGTTATCGCATCGCACATGAGATCAGTGTCAACCAAACCTCATGTTGATATGCAAGATAGTAAACGTTACAGCATGTTAAGGTGGGTACGAATTAGAGCAGCCTCGGGTTGAGGCACGCATGGCTCACCCATATTGCTCAAATTCGTACGCGCTCACGGGCTGTGCGCGAGCAGCGGGCGAGCGGCGCGCGGCGAGCCGCCGAGAGTCGGTCTTTTCACCGTGCTCAGGTGCTCGGCGCCTCGGTATGCGTGCCGCGCGTAATTTGGACGTGTATCCGAGCGTGCCGCGGTAAGAACAAGTTCTAACTTGTTTGTGGGTGAGGCGCGTACAAATTTGATAAAGTTGCTGAGCCGTTCCACCACCGAGGCGATTTCTTCTTCTTTTTGTTAATAATTCGGTGAATTATGATAAACGCAGCCGGGGCTGTCATCGTGTCCGACGCCATTTTGAAATGACGGCTCGCGTTAAGCACGCTGCCTCACCCGCGCATGTTTATGTGCAACCATTTGGCTCACGAGCAGCTCGCCGCGCGGGGCGAGCATGCTTCAGGCTGAGCCGCTCGGATTCGTACCCAGCTTTATAATTCCTACTGTGTCGAGGACTGTGGGTGGGTTCGAACCCCGCCAGGGACAAACTTCGAGTGATGAGCACGGATATTTCTGGCATACCCATATTGTTATGGATGGGATTTACTGTCTAGATGAGATTCTATGAAAGCAATAAGTACTGTGCGTCGTCTTGTCCCACAACATAAGTTGTTTTACAAAAGCTTCCTGATGGATTGAATGGGTGGATTAAAGTATACATCTGACTCTTTGTTTCTAAATATATAAATGAAGACACTGATTTAAAGCGGCTGTTGTATATTGTACTTTTGACAGTTGAAATAATTGAGTGATAAATTGACTGAATTGGGCAGTTGACAAATCGGAATTGGTTACTGAGAGATGCAGTTGTAAAAATATTAGGCGGTAAAATGAATTCCTTGTATGTTTCGATATATTGTCTAATCAAAATTTACCAAGACCAATATATTAAGCTTGGCCCTTTTAAATTTATCTACGATTTGCGACTAAGTTGAGGGATCCACGCTTTGCGGGGCTCCTATTCTTGTGCGGTTTGCTCTTCGGGCGTATACCGGGTGTGGCCTGTAATAGGAGAAATAAATTGAGGGATCGTTTCTACTCTACAAACGTAGCAACATTTGTTCTACAACTTGAAAAAAATATGTAATTTAATATTTGGCATTTTTTCGAACAAACTTAATAACATTTTCAATGTACTCCATCCAATAGTCTAGTTGACATCTACTGTCTGCCTACAAACTTCGTAGTTTTCGCAATACATTGCTTGCTTGGAAAATCTAAATTCATTAATATTTTGCTAACAATAAGTTATTTTCTAAAGTTGTAGAATAAATGCCGTTACGTTTGTGGTATGGAAACGATCCCCCAATTTATTGCTCCTGTTACAGGCCACACCCGGTATAAGCGACTAATTTCCTTTTTTCTGGTCTTTAACATTTTATCTAACCACCACGTCCTCGGTGAAAGCCGCGCTTTTCCATAAAAGTGTCGTTTAAATTTTATAGCTCGTCGTGGACAGCCGAACCGATTCCTTAACCGTTCATTTAATTTTTTTACCGCCCATTTCATTTTTTATTATACCTCATTATTGAACGGACTTACAATTAATTAACTGACCAATTTTATTTTTATTACTGCTCATCTCGTCTCATTATTAAATCAACCGCCAAAAGAATCAGTTAATTTTCAACTGAATTAGCCTTATTAGTTATTATAAGAAGATGTTGTAACGTGTGTTCAAGATCTTCGAATCTACTTCCAGCATTTTAATTATTTTTAATTTATTTCTTAATTGTATTATTGATTGGAGATCCAACAGCTTACAAAACGTTTTAGAAATTAAAGTAGATAACAAAATGCCAATTGAAACCGTAATGTAAAAGTCATAATTATGTGGGTTATGTTCGGTACAGGAATCCCCGGGCCGACGTCGTCGATCAGGCCGGGCGCGGAGTTCGTGCGGCCGTCGACGTCGTTCGCGGGCCCGCCGCCGCCGTACCCCGCGAAGCCGCCGCCGGCGCCGGCGCCGCCCAACGTGGCCATGTCCTCGCCGCTGCTCGTCAACCTGCTGCAGAACGACGCGCCCGCGCCCGCGCCCCGCCCCAAGCTGCCCGCGCCGCACACCGCCAAGCTGGACAGGCTCGAGGACGGACAGGTACATACTCTCATTTATATCACATATATGACTCTTCGTTTTGGTGCTAGGATTTATTCATTTTATTATATTTAACTTGTTTAAAAATGGTAAGGAACGCATTAATTTAACGCGAAAAATGTATTGGTTAGTTTTTAACGAAACATACAGTTAGTGAGAAATGGCAACATTTTATATTAGATTTTATGATTAATATTAACTTACGACGTGATTGAAGAATTTAATGTGAGGACTGTTAACGTGTTAAGATGTCGGTACATATGTCTTTGTATAGTTAGAGTTTTGTAAGTGAATTTTATATTAATTCTCGTTATTGGAATAGCTTTTGATACTTGAAATAAATGTGTGATCTCAGTGATAAG